>JAEIHA010000647.1:0-172412 GCA_018904595.1 Zaprionus indianus
AACATCTATAGGTAGAGTGCTGTTGCTCAAAAAGAAAAATTTCATTGACTGTGGAGTGTTGTCTTGCCGGCAATTATATTTAAAAATATGATGGAAAAATTAATGAAGATATTTAAAGTGTATTTTACATGAAATACATGAAAATTGATAAAGTAGTCGGAGTCAATCGAAAATTTGACCATTTTAAAAATGTTTTTAAATGAAATTTTCATATGTTTGGTGAGTTTACTGCAATTTATATGAAATTTGACTTCACTTTATTTCATATAAACTCTTTTTAACTTTTATTTTCTATAAATTTTTTAAATCACTTGAGTTGTAAGAAGAATATAAGTGAAATTTCATATAAAATCATGAAATTTTGAATTTCTTTATGGAAAGTTCGACCAGTTTGCGGATGGCGTGACAAAAAACTCTATAGGGAGAGTGATGTTGCTCAAAAACTGAAATTTCATTGACTGTGGAGTGTTGTCCTCCCGGCAATGTTATTTATATATATGAAGGCAAAAATTATGGAGTTATTTAAAGTGTATATTACATGAAATTCATTAAATTTGATAAACTATTAGGAGTCAATGGAAATGAAATTTGTTTGATATGTGATTTAACTTCATTTCATATGAAAATTGAATCTACCTTTGCAAATTTGAAAAAAAAAAAAAATTTTCTAATGGGATTTAACTTCATTTCATATGAAATTTGACTTAACCTTTGAGATTTGACAAAACAAATTTTTCATATCTTATGTGAGTTAACTTCATTATTATTAAATTTGACTTCACTTTATTTAATATGAAATTTTTCTTAACTTTTATTATGAAGGCAAAAATAATTAAGTTATTTAAAGTGTATTTTACATGAAATACATAAAAATTGAAAAAGTAGTAGAAGTCAATTGAAAATTTGACCAGTTTAAAAATTTTTCAAATGAAATGTTCATGTTTTGTGAGTTTACTTCATTTCATATGAAATTTGACTTCACTTTATTTCATATGAAATCTTTTCAACTTTTATTTTCTATGAAATGTTTCTTGTATTACTTTATATGTAAGGAAAAGAAGTTAAATCACTTGAGTTGTGAGAAGAATATAGGTGAAATTTTATGTAAAATCATAAAATTTAGAATTTTCTTATGAAAAATTTGACCAGCTTGCGCATGGCGTGACAAAAACCTCTATAGGTAGAGTGATGTTGCTCAAAAAGTAAAATTTTATTGACTGTGGAGTGTTGTCTTGCCGCCAATGTTATTTAAATATAAGATAGCAAAAATAATGAAGTTATTTAAAGTATATGTTACATGAAATACATGAAAATTGATAAAGTAGTCGGAGTCAATCGAAAATTTGACCATTTTAAAAATTTTTTTAAATGAAATTTTCATATGTTTTGTTAGTTTACTTCATTTTATATGAAATTTGACTCCACTTTATTTCATATGAAATCTTTTCAACTTTTATTTTCTATGAAATTTTTCTTATATTACTTTATATGTAAGGAAAAGAAGTTAAATCACTTGAGTTGTGAGAAGAATATAGGTAAAACTTCATATAAAATCATGAAAATTGGAATTTTCTCATGGAAAATTTGACCAGTTTGCGGATGGCGTGACAAAAAACATCTATAGGTAGAGTGCTGTTGCTCAAAAAGAAAAATGTTATTTAAATATATGATAGCAAAAATAATGAAGTTATTTAAAGTGTATGTTACATGAAATATATGAAAATTGATAAAGTAGTAGGAGTCAATCGAAAATTTGACCATTTTAAAAATTTTTTTAAATTAAATTTTCATGTTTTGTGAGTTTACTTCATTTTATATGAAATTTGCCTCCACTTTATTTTATTTAAAATCTTTTCAACTTTTATTTTCTATGAAATTTTTCTTATATTACATTATATGTAAGGAAAATATGTTAAATTACTTGAGTTGTGAGAAGAATATAGGTAAAACATCATATAAAATCATGAAAATTGGAATTTTCTCATGGAAAATTTGACTTTTGCGGATGGCGTGACAAAAAACATCTATAGGTAGAGTGCTGTTGCTCAAAAGAAAATTTTCATTGACTGTGGAGTGTTGTCTTGCCGGCAATAATATTTAAAAATATGATGGCAAAATTAATGAAGTTATTTAAAGTGTATTTTACATTAAATACATGAAAATTGATAAAGTAGTCGGAGTCAATGGAAAATTTTACTAGTTTAAAAATTTTTTTAAATGAAATTTTCATATGTTTGGTGAGTTTACTTCATTTTATATGCAATATGACTTCACTTTATTTCATATAAAATCTTTTTGACTTTTATTTTCTATGATATTTTTTAAATCACTTGAGTTGTGAGAAGAATATAGGTGAAATTTCATATAAAATCATGAAATTTTGAATTTTCTTATGGAAAGTTTGACCAGTTGCGGATGGCGTGACAAAAAACTCTAGAGGTAGAGTGATGTTGCTCAAAAAATGAAATTTCATTGACTGTGGAGTGTTGTCTTGCTGGCAATGGTATTTGTATATATGAAGGCAAAAATAATGAAGTTATTTAAAGTGTATTTTACATGAAATACATTAAAATTGATAAATTATTAGGACTCAATGGAAAACTTGACCACTTTCAAATGAAATTTGGCAAACAAATTTTTCATATTTTATGTGAGTTAACTTCATTTCATATGAAATTTGACTTCACTTTATTTCATATGCAATTTTTCTTAATTTTTATTATGAAGAAAAAAATAATGCAGTTATTTAAAGTGTATTTTACATGAAATTCATGAAAATTGATAAAGTAGTCGAACTGAATTGAAAATTTGACCAGTTTAAAAAATTTTTTCTAATGAAATTGTCATATGTTTTGTGAGTTTACTTCATTTCATATGAAATTTGATTCCACTTTATTTCATATGAAATCTTTTCAACTTTTATTTTCTATGAAATTTTTCTTGTTATGCTTTATATGTAAGGAAAAGAAGTTAAATCACTTGAGTTGTGAGAAGAATACAGGTAAAATTTCATAAAAAATCATAAAATTGTAATTTTCTTATGGAAAATTTGACCAGCTTGCGGATGGCGTGACAAAAACCTCTATAGGTAGAGTGATGTTGCTCAAAAAGTGAAATTTCATTGACTGTGGAGTGTTGTCTTGCCGGCAATGTTATTTAAATATAAGATAGCAAAAATAATGAAGTTATTTAAAGTATATGTTACATGAAATATATGAAAATTGATAAAGTAGTCGGAGTCATTCGAAAATTTGACCATTTTAAAAATTTTGTTTAATGAAATTTTCATATGTTTTGTGAGTTCACTTCATTGTATATGAAATTTGATCTTTCAACTTTTATTTTCTATGAAATTTTTCTTATTTTACTTTATATGTAAGGAAAAGATGTTAAATCACTTGAGTTGTGAGCAGAATTTGGGTAAAACTTCATATAAAATCATGAAAATTGGAATTTTCTCATGGAAAATTTGACCAGTTTGCGGATCTCGTGACAAAAAACATCTATAGGTAGAGTGCTGTTGCTCAAAAAGAAAAATTTCATTGACTGTGGAGTGTTGTCTTGCCGGCAATAATATTTAAAAATATGATGGCAAAATTAATGAAGTTATTTAAAGTGTATTTTAAATTAAATACATGAAAATTGATAAAGTAGTCGGAGTCAATGGAAAATTTTACTAGTTTAAAAATTTATTTAAATGAAATTTTCATATGTTTGGTGAGTTTACTTCATTTTATATGCAATATGACTTCACTTTAATTCATATAAAATCTTTTTGACTTTTATTTTCTATGATATTTTTTAATTCACTTGAGTTGTGAGAAGAATATAGGTGAAATTTCATATAAAATCATGAAATTTTTAATTTTCTTATGGAAAATTTGACCAGTTTGCGGATGGCGTGACAAAAAACTCTATAGGTAGAGTGATGTTGCTCAAAAAGTGAAATTTCATTGACTGTGGAGTGTTGTCTTCCTGGCACTGGTATTTATATATATGAAGGCAAAAATAATGAAGTTATTTAAAGTGTATTTTACATGAAATACATTAAAATTGATAAATTATTAGGAGTCAATGGAAAACTTGACCACTTTCAAATGAAATTTGGCAAACAAATTTTTCAAATTTTATGTGAGATAACTTCATTTCATATGAAATTTTACTTCACTTTATTTCATATGCAATTTTTTTTAATTTTTATTATGAAGGAAAAAAATAATTAAGTTTTTTAAAGTGTATTTTACATGAAATACATGAAAATTGATAAAGTAGTCGAAGTCAATTGAAAATTTGACCAGTTTAAAAATTTTTCTAATGAAATTTTCATATGTTTTGTGAGTTTACTTCATTTCATATGAAATTTGACTCCATTTTATTAGGCCATGGATTTTAAAAAAATTCATGGTCTACTGTGTTTGTCGGAACGAGTTTGTGCGTAACAGGCAGAAGGAGGCATCTCCGACCCCTTAAACTATATATATTCTGAATCAGTATCAACAGCCGAGTCGATTGATGTCTGTCTGTCTGTCCGTCTGTACGTCTGTCCGTCTGTACGTCTGTCTGTCTGTATGAACACCTGGATCTCAGAAACTATAAGAGCTAGAGTCTTCAAATTTTGTGACAACATCCATGTATGTTGCAGTGTTTCAAAGTTTTTTTGAAATTTGGCCACGCCCCTTCCCGCCTCTGTAAATCAGTAATAACGATTTAATATACACAATATACACCCAACAACAAAAGTTGTACATTTCACATGACAAATACCTTGCCACGGGTGTTTTCTGAAAATTTCATAGAAATCGGACTAAAAATAAGTGAGATATGATCGGAATTAAACTCAATTTGAACGTATACTTATGCGCATATTAAGACCTAATTTACGCATCATACCGAAGTTCGAATCGTCGGACACACAGCATTTTACAAAACTTTTTATTTGCATAGAATGGTAACATAATTAGCTCAGAATGCAACTTTGCCGATCAATCTGTAAATGAGGCGGTGGCTTAGTGGTTGGAGTGGCGGACAGCGGTCCTGCGTGTGTGAGTTCGAATCCCATGTGCGGCCGGCTGGTAAAACTTTTTATTTTAATTACTTTTCTTTTGGTTATTTTTTTATTCGTATAAGCTTAAATGAAAACTACAGTTATTTAATTAAATATCAATAAAAATAGTTTTCAAAAATTAAATCTCATGTTTTTTTTGGAATATTTAAGACAATCAATAATTTACGAATGTTAGAGCGGGACGCCGATACATGCATGTCTGCATTTGCACATTTACGTTTCGGCGTCCCGCTCTAACACACATCAATTGCCGTATTCGGCGTATGTACGCAACTGTCAGATTTGTGCAACATTCGGCAAAGTTTATAACAGTGTTCTAATTAAATATGTTGCGAACCAAAAAATTTAAAACGTATTGTTTGTTAAGCTTTAAAATTATTTAATAGAAAAGAAAGAAAAAAAAGGAAAACATTTCACACATTGATGATCGCGGCAGGATTCGAACTCGAACACTGTCAAACATCGATGGTCTTCGAATCCGGCACACACTCCACTAAGCTACTATACAACTTCTGCGGCCGCCACTAATGTTTGACAAAAGCAAAAATGCATACATAAACTTATTGCACTCTCGCCCTACCTAATGCTTATAATTCTTGTATTCGCTTTTGCATTGTTGTGTTCTTCTTCTATCCGTCAATCAAATTTGTGCGTGTCGTTCGAATAAAATAATAAGAATATAAAGTTTATATTTTTAAATGCTTAATAATAATCCAAATAATGCAAAATTTTCATTATAAATAACGGAAAATAAAAGATACTATAATAATCCATGGCCTTCTACAGTCAGCACCTGACTGTAGCGTTCGACTGGTTTCATATTAAATCTTTTCAACTTTTATTTTCTATGAAATTTTTCTTGTTATGCTTTATATGTAAGGAAAAGAAGTTAAATCACTTGAGTTGTGAGAAGAATACAGGTAAAATTTCATAAAAAATCATGAAAATTGTAATTTTCTTATAGAAAATTTGACCAGCTTGCGGATGGCGTGACATAAACCTCTATAGGTAGTAAAAATTCTCTAAGAGTTTTTAGAGTTTTTTTAAAACGACGCGGAGTTCGGCTTCAATAATTTTAATTCCACACGAGTAGTTGGCTTCAGTGCACAAACGAGAGTAAATCTATTTTTACAAGTGAGAGTGGGCCACAGTCCGACCACACTCCCCGAATTCGCCGTCGGCATTTGCCGATCGTTTTCTCTTTACATTTTAACACACTTAATGTGTTCTCTTACTAACTAGCTTAACTACTTATGTTATGTTGAGCTCCAACATTCCGGCCCCGTTTACGAGCTCCGGTCTTCAACAATTCGGGAGCAGTGCCAGCTTGTGAATTGGGCGCCTAATTGCGCCTGCTGGTGTTTTTAGTTCCACTACCCGAACCTTGCCGTCGTCCCCTGAGATTATGCTCGTTACGCGCCCGGTGATCCATCGTTGCGGGGGTGTGTTGTCGTCGTGCACCATAACGACCGCCCCTTCCGCCAGATTGGCCTCGCCTTTGGTCCACTGTTTTCGCTGCTGCAGACTGAGCAGGTAGTCTCTAGACCACTTGCGCCAGAAGTGCAGTCTGAGCGCCGACAACTGCTGCCACCGCTTCAAGTACGCGGGTCCTGGCTTGTTGCTCGACTCTTCTGGTCCTGATCCTTGCGGCAGCGCAAGCAAAGCTGCCCGATGAGTAGGTGTCTCGGTGTTATAATTTCGCCATCGTTGGGATCGGTGCTGTCTATGAGCAGTGGTCTGGAGTTGAGCAACGCTTCGACGTCCACCAGATGCGTGCTCAACTCGTCCGGCGTTAGGTTCGCATTGCCCGCTCCTCGCACCAGCCTGTGCTTGGCGGCCTTCACCGCTGCTTCCCACAGTCCTCCGAAGTGCGGTGCTCGAGGGGGAATAAACTTCCAGTGCACCCCTCGCTCCGCTGCGTAACCGATCAGTCGCTCCTTGCTCTCCAGGAATGCCGCCTGCAGCTCCTTCAGCACGTTGCTCGCTCCCACGAAGTTCGTCGCATTGTCGCTGAACATCGTCTCGGGTAATCCTCGCCTCCCAATGAACCTTTTAAAGACATTCAAGAAGGAATCAGTGGACAGGTCTGTGACAAGTTCCAAGTGAACTGCTTTTGAGGCGAAACAAATAAAAACGGCAACATACGTTTTTACAGGGGGTCTCCCCTGATCCTATAGCTGACGTAAAATGGCCCATAAAAGTCTACACCAGAAACTCTAAAAGGGCGGCCTTCTCGGAGACGGTCGGCTGGCAAATTTCCCATTATTTGCCCCAATAATTTTGGCTTGTACCTGAAGCAGTGTACGCAGTTTCTCACAACTGAAGTACATAAGCTACGTGCATTCACCACCCAAACTTGCTGCCTTAATAAGCCAACTAGCACCTTTGCACCTGCATGGTAGTGCCTAAGATGCAAGTCTTTGACAAAGAGTTGCGCAAAGGCAGAATCCTTTGTCAGTAAAAAGGGGAACTTAGCCTCATATGAGAGAGGGCCATGTAATAAACGACCTCCTACCCGAATGAGTTCAAATTTCAGGCCATTATTTTCAAATTTGTCTACGAACGAATTTAGCGATTGAAACATAGGTGCTAAGACTGCTGATTTTTCCATCAGTTTCAATTCATTCCTAAATGTACTTCTTTGTACTGCGCCGATTAATTTAAGGAATGAAATTTTCCTTTCTAATGCCGATACGACAAGATAATCTGTTCTGAGCCGTTTGAAACAAAAGCGAAGTATATATGCTACTATTCGAATTAATTTGGCAAAATTGGAGTGACGATGTATCAACTCTACAAGACAATTATGCGGAACTTCCGCTAGTGTGCCAACCGTCACACTCTTTTTATCTTCCGAAGTTTTCAGGATTGACGCTATCTGGAACTGATGAATTTGTGGCCATTGGTCCTTTTCTTCCATCAAAAAACTTCGCCTTATAAACCACAAGGATTTTACAATTTCGTTTATATGAGTTCTTCTAGATACCAGATCACCAGGGTTGGCGTCTGTTGGAACATGACGCCAAACAACACCATTTGACAGCTCTTGGATTTCAGCAACTCTGTTTGCCACAAATGTACCCAACGTGCCAGACTCACGCTCTAACCAATATAGGGTAACCTGTGAATCTGACCAGCAATTCACGCTTTCGATATTGAATTTTAACATGGTTGGAGAGATTTGATGCCTCAGCTTGGCCAGCAAAAGTGCTGCGCATAGCTCTAGTCGAGGTATGGTTTTAACATTAAGTGGAGCTACCCTAGACTTTGCCGTAAGTAACGTAATGCCAACGTCTTGATTGTTGGCAGTTCGTACATATATGCAACATCCATATTCATAACTGGAGGTGTCTGCAAAACCATGAATTTGAACATGGTCATAGACTGAAAGACACACATATCGAGGAATATGGATCTTATTCAAATCTCGCAATGTCATGGTAAACTTATACCATGCTGTGAGAAGACTCATAGGAATGGTCTCATCCCAATCTATCTTGAGCCTCCACAACTCCTGTAGTAAAATTTTGGCCTTTGTTATAATCGGACACAGCAAACCGAGTGGGTCAAATAAACGAGAAGCTATGGACAACATATTACGTTTTGTTGGTTTTAGCGATGCGAAACTATCTACATCAAGATGGTATTTAAAAATATCCTCTTGAGGTTCCCAACGCATTCCAAGACTTTTTACTGCACTTTGTTCCTCAATTTTGAGAGTAAATTCTTCGCTAGAGTCAGTGTTAGAAACTTGAATGCTGTGATTGGATGCCCACTTGGCTAGTGAAAAACCTCCTGACTCCAATATTTCACGAACTTCCTTGCACATTATGTTTAATTCTTTTACACTGTCTGCCCCTGCCAGCATATCATCTACATAAAAACACTTTTTGATCACATCTGATCCAATCGGATGTGATTGTGCATGTATGTCGGCAAGCTCAAACAGGCAGCGTATTGCCAGAAACGGTGCGGATGCTGTAGCATATGTAACGGTATTCAACATGTATGCCTGTATATTTTGTGAAGTGTTTTCTCTCCACAAAATCAGCTGGAACTTTCTGTCTTCTTCAGAGACATTTATCTGCCTGTACATTTTGGAAATGTCAGCAGTCACGGCATATTTATTTAATCGAAATTGATCAAAGTTGAATACAGCTCCCTCTGAATTGTTGGCCCCACCATTAGTGTTTCATTAAGTGAAACAGCTGTTGACGTCTTGCTAGAGGCGTGGAAAACTACACGAAGCTTGGTAGAGGTACTTTCAGGTCTAAGAACGCATTGATGAGGAATAAAGTAAAGTTCTAGAGGAGCAGACTTCAGAATGGACATGTGTCCTAAATCGAGATATTCTTTCATGAAGTCATGGTACATGTTTCGCAGGATTGCATCCTTTGATAATTTGCGCTCAAGTTGTAGAAAACGCCTTTCAGCAGTTTGAAAGAACAGACCGAGAACCTTTGGATTGGTCTTGAAAGGAAGCTTGACTTCAAAGCGACCGGAAGATAACTGTTTGACAGTTTTCTTGAAATACAGCTCACACGCCTGTTGTTCAGCTGTTTGGCGAACAGCCTTCGACTCAATTGGACATTGATCCAATTCCCAGAAACGGGTGACTAAGGAGTCGAGAGAACAAATATTATTTTGAGCTATTGAACACCCACTGAACTGACGACGAGGTACTTGTTCAGTGTATTTTCCCGCTACTATCCAACCCAGCAACGTCTTTTGCATAATGGGAAGTTCTGAACGTAATTTTATTCGTCCAACGCATAACAAGTCGTAAAACAATTCTGCGCCCAAGAGAATATCCACTTTACCAGGCTTATGAAACTCTGGATCTGCCAGATTAATATTCTTGGGTATTTTCCAACTTGATGTGGCAATTGACTGCCCAGGTTGAGTTGTGGAAATTGATTTTAGAACCCAACAGTCAGCGGAAAACGCATGTGAATTGAGACGCGATTGAATAGAGACGCATATCTTGTTCTTGCTATCGACTGTTGCACCACCAACCATTGAGATAGCTAGGGATGTTGGTTCCCGCTTGAGTCGTAGTAATTGAGCCATGCTTTCAGACATCAAGTTTATTTGGGAGACACTATCAAGTAAGGCTCTGGCTGGATGCCACTGACCGAATCTATCTTTAACATTCACGATGGCTGTTGCAAGAACGACTTGCTCATTATTAAGCACATGTCCCAAATATGCATCTGAAGCAGTTTGGTGAATAGAAGGTGTCTCACCTTGAACAGGTGTATTATACCTGTGAAGCAAGGAATGGTAAGGCTTTGAACATACTCTACATTTTGATGCTTTGCATTTTGAAACTATGTGCCCTGTGACCAGGCAATTGAGACATAACTTTTTGGCCTTGACGAATTCAAAACGCTGCATAACTGAGACGGCAGCAAACGACGGACAAGAATAAATGTTGTGCGTTTCCGATTTGCAAAATATGCACACAAGCGATGAAGTGCGTCCTCCTTCAGCACAAGCGAAGGACGATTTGGAATGTTGGGGTTTCTTGTGTTCAATTCGTGACTTTGTTTTGTCTCGAGTTGACTCTTCTGCTGACAAATACTGGTATCTCTTATTTAGTTGTCTAGCACAATCTTCCCAAGACGGCAGTGTATCATAATCCAGCTGCTCCTCAAAACGAGACTTGGTAGTATGGTCTACTTTCGCCATGACCATATGAATAATCATTGCGTTAGCAATATCTTTGTCGTTCCCCAACGGCGACAACGACGCATATATAGCAGACACCGTATCTATTATCGATGGTTTCTCGGACTTAGACATTTTAAAGAATATATGTATACCTTACTCAAATATCGAAACTTTATAAGCTACCCTCGCAGCGATAATACCTACACAAGCCAATTAACTGGTCTGAACTATTACACGCATACACCCTATGTGTTGTGTGCACAAACAAACGAAATTTCCGAGAGATTCGGAACTAAAGAGCAGTTAATGTTGTAGGCAGCAATATAAATGCGGGGTGCGGGGGAGCGAGAATGTAAGAATGTAATTACCAAACACACGCACTCAATGCTGTATGTAAGACGAACGAACGGGAATCAAACGAAGAAAGATAACTAAAAGATTTGCTGTAACTACGGTTGTTGGCAGCAATGCAAAACGCGGGATGCAGGGTAATAAAATACCGCTGTCCAGAAATGCAAGCGAAAGTGAACACGAAAATTATGAGCTTATCTGTAAACCGGGGTCAACGTTCCAAAGTGAACGCGCCACAAGAAGATCAGTAATAATGCCAGTATATGTATATGTCGAATTAACTTTATCTCCCATTAGAGCGTAGCGCGTTTCGAACAATTCACAGGCGATTACGCAAGCATACTGTCCTGCTCGTTTTCTAACAGCCTATACGAAACCTCGAACCACACTCGGCGGCAACGTCGCGGCGCATCGCCGTGCAACTTAACAGGCGACGCGGCGTTGTCGCCCCGCTCCAACGGTACTTGCAGAAAAACGACGGACACCACGTGCAACTAAACAGGCGACGCGGCGTTGTCGCTCCGCTCCAACGGTACTTGCAGAAAGACAACGGACAACCACAATGCAAAGACGCAAAACATAATATTATATTATGAAATAATTCGAGGTCATGCGTAATGTTCTACTACTACTACTACTATTACTCCGACATATACAACAAATAAAAAATAAACGATGTTGCCGTTTGTTTATTTTAGTTTAATATTATTCATGCAAGCAGGTTAGTACTATCTATTTAAAGAAATGCAACGTAAGGCCTTTTGTATTTATTGTTTTTAATGATACTTTGTTGATGGGGTTAGTTGCTCATATGTTTAAATGTATGTATGTACAAATGTATCGATGTGTGTAGAAGCGATCACGTACACACGTATATACATATGCAGGTACACTGCTTGCATGCAATATTTAAAGAATAAGTATCAAAATTTGAGCTGCTTAGTACATGCGATTATGTACTCATATATTTATGTCGACAATTTCGTCGTTTCAATCAACAAGACTTGCTCAATTTTTGATACTAAATACCTGTAGGCTGTCTAGGGAATCGATAGACATAGAGCGATGACTGGCTTCCATTTATTGTCCAACGTTGACGACTTCTTTGGCGCACACCTCAGTCCAGCAAAACGTTCACTTTTTTTTGGATTTAATTTCACACACGACGCGCGAAGCCAACTACTGCCGATATAATTTAATCTAATATTAACCGAATCTCAAGTCCCTGCTCGGGCGCCAATGAAAATTCTCTAAGAGTTTTTAGAGAAATCGAACCAAAAACAATATTATTTAAATAAAAGGACGCGGAGTTCGGCTTCAATAATTTTAATTCCACACGAGTAGTTGGCTTCAGTGCACAAACGAGAGTAAATCTATTTTTACAAGTGAGAGTGGGCCACAGTCCGACCACACTCCCCGAATTCGCCGTCGGCATTTGCCGATCGTTTTCTCTTTACATTTTAACACACTTCATGTGTTCTCTTACTAACTAGCTTAACTACTTATGTTATGTTGAGCTCCAACAGGTAGAGTGATGTTGCTCAAAAAGTGAAATTTCATTGACTGTGGAGTGTTGTCTTGCCGGCAATGTTACATGAAATATATGAAAATTGATAAAGTAGTCGGAGTCAATCGAAAATTTTACCATTTTAAAAATTTTTTTGAAATGAAATTTTCATGTTTTGTGAGTTTACTTCATTTCATATGAGATTTGATCTTTCAACTTTTATTTTCTATGAAATTTTTCTTATATTACTTTATATGTAAGGAAAAGATGTTAAATCACTTGAGTTGTGAGAAGAATATAGGTAAAACTTCATATAAAATCATGAAAATTGGAATTTTTGCATGGAAAATTTGACTAGTTTGCGGATGTCGTGACAAAAAACATCTATAGGTAGAGTGCTGTTGCTCAAAAAGAAAAATTTCATTGACTGTGGAGTGTTGTCTTGCCGGCAATAATATTTAAAAATATGATGGCAAAATTAATGAAGTTATTTAAAGTGTATTTTACATTAAATACATGAAAATTGATAAAGTAGTCGGAGTCAATTGATAATTTTACTGGCTTAAAAATTTTTTTAAATGAAATTTTCATATGTTTGGTGAGTTTACTTCATTTTATATGCAATATGACTTCACTTTAATTCATATAAAATCTTTTTGACTTTTTATTTTCTATGATATTTTTTAATTCACTTGAGTTGTGAGAAGAATATAGGTGAAATTTCATATAAAATCATGAAATTTTTAATTTTCTTATGGAAAATTTGACCAGTTTGCGGATGGCGTGACAAAAAACTCTATAGGTAGAGTGATGTTGCTCAAAAAGTGAAATTTCATTGACTGTGGAGTGTTGTCTCCTGGCAATGGTATTTATATAAGTTAACGACACTCTTGCCACACAACAACGAGAAGCGCAACTTCTCATGAGGCAGAGTTACATAAACAACGCGCACTTGAAACAACGCGCACTTGGTCAGCACTCCCAAAACCGTGGGACCACTGGCCACTGTAGCCTAAACATCCACCACGTGCGCTTGGTCAGCAAATTCCAATCCGCGACCAACTGCAGGAACCCGACACCATCAGCAACAACACCAGCACCAGCAGCGGCGGCGGCAGCAGCGGCAGAAACAACAGCGGCAGCGGCAGCTTCGGCAGCGTCAACAACGGCAGCGACAACAGCGGCCCCCAACAGTAGCAGCCTTCTTATAATGAATCCCTTTTTGTAATATTTTAGTCTAAGAACTGAATCGAATGAATAAAGACATTTTTATTTTTGAATTCTTAATTAAATAAATATTTAATTGGCGCCCGAGCAGGGACCCTGAGAGTATCCGAAAAAGACATCGTGTTGTAATACCAGCGCCTAAAAAAAGCCACATAGTGCACCAGTGCCCCATCGCCACATAGTGTACCGAGTTCGTAATACCTCGTAAGGAAGAGAACTCACGGGTCTCGTTTTGTTTTTACCGCCGACTCCGTCTGTAGCACCAGTTCGCAGACGGCTACGACATCAAGTGCTACCAAGGATCCCCAGTCACCTGCCGCACCGCCGCTTCGCCGCACCGCCGCAGGACAAAAAGGAACAAATCTAAGGAGCCAGGAGTAGCAGATTTGCCGGATTATGATATACATGTAAGCGTAGTGGTTAAGCAATATTCAAAAAAATTAGCTAAGAAAAAAAAAAATAAAAGCAAAATCCATGAAGAATAGATATTAAGCTATAGAAGTTTAAAATAAGTAATATAAATCCTATAAATTCGCACACACTTTCCCCTAAACATAGTAAAACAAAAGGCGAATAATTCAAGCCATAAAAGTTTAAAACAAGTAATATAAATTCTATAAATTCACATACATTCTGCCCCAAAACATAGACAAACAAAAAGGCGAATAATTTAATATAACCCATAACACCGTGGAAAAATATAACTGATTAAAAGAAACTGCAGTCGCAGTATAACACATTCCAATCCTGTGAATCCTAAGGGACCCTCTAGGATAGAAGGAAGAGACCATCCATTGGTCTTCAAGCAACAAAACTATAAAAAAATAATAAAAAAAAGAAGGAACATAAAGGTTTTAAAAAAAAAAAATATTAGTAAAATTTCGTGCATCCCAAAAAAAATCAAATAGAACAAAGTAGTTGTCCGATTCCAAAACGAACATTTCCTCATATTTCAAGTTCTGTTCAAGAATGCCAGGCGGGATAACCGATGCCATGGCAGGGCTGGGCATTGCCGGTGGTCCCAGCCAAGCGGCTGATAATAGACAACCGGGGACCAGCACTCCTACTACTACTCCCGAACTAAAAAGCGTTATCATGGGTCTAATTAGAGAAACGTTAGAGGGCGAAAAAATGTTCAGCCCGAACTTCGGACATGAAAATTTTAGGGATATTCCATTGGTAGGACCCAGAGCAGGCGAAGAACGCGGGGGGTACCAGAATTAACGAAGCTCATCAAAGAGTTTTCTGGAGATAGATCCACTTTCAATTCTTGGAAAAAAAATGTCGACCGCGTAATGGCTATTTACGAAGGACAAGAAGAGTCCTACAAATTCTATCTGATGACCCTAGCTGTACGCACCAAGGTGGTTGGTGAGGCAGACGCGGTCCTAGAATCGTATAATACGCCAATGAATTGGAAAGCCATTTCAAAGTGCCTCACGGCACACAATGCTGACAAACGAGATTTAAAAACTCTCGAGTATCAGATGTTCTCGCTAAGCCAAGGCCATATGTCCATTTCCGAATATTACCAAGCGGTCTACTATCAGCTCTCATTGATTTTGAATCAAATCGGAGCCCATGAGGAGTCACCAGAAGTCGTGAGAGCATAAACCGAAAACTACCCAGGCAAGGCACTCGACACATTCGTGAGAGGTCTTAATGGCGACCTACCACGCCTATTGGCCATAAAAGAACCAAAAGATCTGAGCCACGCATTGCACCTGTGTGATCTAGTAGAGAATCAGGAGCAAAGAAACTCATTTGCGCCTAAGATTAGACAACAACCCCCACCTCCACTGCCAAGACAAACGACTAGAGTAGTAGCCCAAAAACCTTTACCGAACGCCAGTTCCTCGCAATGGAGGAACTTCGACCCACGATTTTATCACACCCCAAAACCGGCAATATACCAACATCTAATGCCTCCGACCGGTGCTAACCAAAACACTGCACTCCAACCCTACAGACCGCCACAGAGCTCCTATATCCCGTACCAAATGCAATTACCCACGCAGGGCCAACAGCAAGTAGCACCCCCCAGACCATCCGCACCGAAACCATACCCAAAACCAACACCCATGGAAGTTGATCACTCTGTCCGATCGAAACAAATCGACTACATGAATAGACCACAGGGTAACGAATTAGCTGGGAAACGCCCCCTTCCTCAAGGCCAAACGGGTCCGTGTCTAAATACCAGAGGCACTTTCATGTTACCACCTTTTTATGCAAACTCTGTGGGTGGTCAAACAAAGATCACTCACCATACCTTCCTTCAATTATTCAACAAAGATCATACTCCAATAAGGTTTTTCTTGCTCCCCACTCTCAAAACATTCCATGGTATAATAGGAAACGACACTTTAAAAAGACTCAACGCAGTTATCGATGTTAGAAATGACCTTTTGATCGTAAACGGGGACTACAGGATAAACATTAAACAATTGCCCACTCAGGCGGTAAACAATATCAAAGTGAGAACCGAGCATATGACAGAAAAACAGAAAGAAATCATGGACTCAATCATTAAGAAACATGTCGAGTTATTCGCTGAACCCGATGAAAAATTAACATACACTACCCAGGTAGAAGGAGAAATAAGAACTTCATCGGATTTACCGGTGTATAGTAAATATTACCCATACTCTGCTTCATTGAGACCAGAAGTTGAAAAACAAATGAATCAATGCTACTAGATGGCATCGTTAGACCTTCACGGTCGCCATACAACGCTCCAGTATGGATAGTCCCCAAAACAGCCGACGCGTCTGGGGAGAAGAAGTATAGGATAGTCATAGATTATCGAAAACTGAATTCTGTCACCATTTCGGATAGGTACCCTATCCCTGAGATCGGAGAAATAATCGCACAATTGGGCGACAACAAATATTTCTCAGTTCTAGATCTAAAAAGCGGGTTCCATCAGATCCCCTTAAAACCAAAAGACATAGAAAAGACGGCATTCTCAATAAACGGTGGAAAATACGAGTTCACCCGCCTACCTTTTGGCCTCAAGAACTCAGCATCAATATTTCAGAGAGCGTTGGACGATATCCTACGAGACCATGTAGGAAAAATATGCTATGTGTATATCGATTACATCATAGTCTTCAGTCGGTCCGAGTCCGAACACGCCTCGCACTTAAGCACCATATTCGAAACATTAAGCAAGGCCAACATGAAAGTCCAAATAGATAAATGCGAATTCTTCAAAGAAGAAGTCGATTTCCTAGGGTTCACTATTTCTAAAGATGGCGTTAAGACAAATCCTGCAAAAGTAAAAGCAATCGAAAATTTCCCGGCTCCAAAAACCCTAATAGAATTACGGTCATTCTTGGGGTTAGCCAGTTATTATAGAAGATTCATCCGTGACTTCGCTAAATTAGCCAAACCACTCACAAATCTACTTAGAGGAGAGAACGGACGTGCGTCAAAAAACATCTCTAACAGAACTAAAATAGAATTAGATAAGGAAGCACTAGGTGCGTTTAACAAAATAAGACGAACCTTAACATCTCAAGATGTCATCCTGTCCTACCCCAACTTCAACAAAGAATTCCAACTAACTACCGACGCATCAAACTATGCCATTGGCGCAGTCCTCGAACAAGATTCTCGACCCATCATCTTTATTTCCCGCACTCTAACGAAGACCGAAGAAAACTACGCTGCAAATGAAAAAGAAATGCTAGCGATAGTATGGGCTCTTCAGCTTTTGTACCTATACGGTACAACCAAGGTGATAATATATACCGACCATCAACCCCTAACCTTTGCTCTGAATGCAAAAAACAACAATGCGAAACTGAAGCGCTGGAAGAGCCACCTAGAAGAGTACAACCACGAGCTTAGATACAAACCAGGCACCTCAAACGTAGTGGCGGACGCTCTACCTAGAATTCCAGTAGGGACGCAAGTGAATTCCACAACAGCCACAATTCACAGCGATCAGAGGTCTTCACATAACTTGATACCGGTAGAAGACGTACCAATCAATGTCTTCAAAAACCAGTTATTATTGCTTACCTCAGAGGAGGAGTCCGAAGAATTCTCCATACCTTTCCCCACTTACCATCGACATATCGTCAAGAGAAAAGAATATTCAGAAGAAGAGTTAATTCAGATCCTTAAAGATCGATTAGATCCAAAACTCGTAAATGGCCTACTTACCGCAGAAAGAATCATGGGAAAGATACAGAACATCTATCCGACTCATTTCAGCGGGTATAATGTCAGGTATACGCAGAAACAGGTGAAGGACATAACTAAAGAAGACGAACAAGACGACAGAGTAGCGAAGGAACACATGAGGGCACATAGGAACGCAATAGAAAACAAGTTATAGATAATAAGCAAGTTCTTCTTCCCAAGCCTCCGAAAAAAAACGGAAGCGACAGCGAAGGCATGTGAAACTTGCAAGTTATCGAAGTATGACAGACACCCGAACAACGGAGAAATCCAACCAACCCCCATACCTACCTATCCCGGACAGGTCATCCATATAGACATCTATACCACACAAAAGCAATTGGTGCTCACGGCCATAGACAAATTTTCCAAGTACGCCCAAATTAAACTACTAAAATCAAAAGCCTCAGAAGATCTGAAACACCCACTAAGGGAAATAATGATAGCTTTTGGCATGCCTAAGTTGATCGTTATGGACAATGAGAAAGCATTTAACTCCGCCAACATAAAATGTTTGCTGCAAGAATAGCTAAAAGCATCTGTCTACACGACACCACCCTATTCCTCTAACAGTAACGGTCAAGTCGAGAGATTCCACTCGACTTTAACAGAAATTATGAGATGCCTAAGCAAAGACTCTGACGCGACTACATTCGAAGAAATAATCTTCAAAGCCGTTCAAGAGTACAATGCATCTATCCACTCAACCACCAAGGAAAAACCAATAGACATATTTTTCGGACACCGACTAATCACAGACCCACAGACACTAGATTCGGCACGCAAAGAGATTGTTCAAAAGTTGAAAAATAAACAAGAGGAAACCATTTAGTACCACAATAGAAAGACATTTCCCATAAAACCATACAAGGAAGGCGACGTAGTTTACGTTAGGATCGATAAAAGGTTAGGTTCTAAGTTATCGCCAAAGTATAAAAAGGAAATAGTTGCAGAAGATAGAAATACAACAATAAAAACCCGCTCAGGAAAAGTAGTCCATAAAAATAACATAAAAACATGATATTCTTCCAGGTTCCTTTTCTTGCCAACATGTTTTGGCATCACGACCATACTAGACTATTCACATTCACAGTTGATACCCATCAAGACAGGCAACGCAGCAATTCAAAATGGCACATTCAAGATTATTCATGTGTTTGACGTGGAAGAATACGAGACAGCATTCAATAATCTATCAAACCAAGTCAACGAAATAGGAACAAACAACCCAATATACCCATTCCTCACGTTCGAGCTCTCAAAGGCAGAGTTAAACCTCAGAAGGCTCAGGCCGTTCCAGCGGAAAACAAGATCAATAGAAATCTTGGGCACCGCCTGGAAATGGTTGGCAGGCACGCCGGACCATAATGATCACGAAATTATTACGAAAAAAATAAACGAACAACTAGAAAATAATAACAAACAAATTGTAATAAGCAGAGTATTAAATGATAGACTAAATCAGATCACCCAGATAACAAACACAATTATAAAAACAGAAAAAGATAACCCAGAAAATAAAAAATCAAAAAACCACCACATTAAAGTATAAGATACACGCCTTTAAAGAAGAATTAAATAATCTAATCTACGCAATAGACTGGGCAAAAACTAACACCATAAATTCACTAATTCTGTCAGAAGTAGAAATAAAGAAAATTACAGATATTCTAGAAACAGAAGATATACTGTTTATAAACCCAGAAGAATTACTAGAATTCTCCAAAATAAAAATAGCAACCAACAACAAAAATATCATTAATTTCCATTAATTTCAAAAGAACTATGTATCCCAATGCTATTAAAAACTGTAAAAGTAGGAGATATAATAAACGAAATAAAATTCGAAAATATAGTAAGATGCAAACAGCAAATTTTAGGAATAAAAAAACCATGCGAAACCCACAACGAAAAAATAATTTGTAATAGAAATAGTTTAGTAGATTTAAGCGAAGACAAATGTATCACCTACTTCTTAAGAAATCAAATACCCCAATGTAAAGTAATAAATAGCCAACACGTACCCAACCACGAAGAGCTGTTCACCGGCACGCTCCTGCTAAACGACTTCGTGGGAACAATCGAAATAGACATGGAAAAGATGGACCTGAAAGGGACGTTCCTCATACAGTTCGAAAATGCAACTATAAGAGTCGGAGATGACATCTATATCTCAAAACCATGACTCCCGTCGAAGCGACACCACCTCTGTTGCAACTAATGGCAGAAAAAAACAAAAGTGGATGAAGTATTATCTCTACAAATGCAGAGGGAAGTCAACATAAACAACACAAAAGAGCTAGAACGACTAAATGGGAGCCACAACATTAGCATAACAGAGAACCTCACAATGTCGGCAACACTCATAGTTCTACTGGTGGTACTGCTAGCACGATTCATAATTAGAAAGAAAAGTCGCCAAGTAACCATTAAGGTGACCAACGAAGAAACAGCAGCCCCAAAAGAAGACCCTAAGCCAACCACAACGCAAAAAGAGGTTATATATCGCGACCGAGGACGTCCGCGCTTAAAGGGGGGGAGGGGTTAACGACACTCTTGCCACACAACAACGAGAAGCGCAACTTCTCATGAGGCAGAGTTACATAAACAACGCGCACTTGAAACAACGCGCACTTGGTCAGCACTCCCAAAACCGTGGGACCACTGGCCACTGTAGCCTAAACATCCGCCAAGTGCGCTTGGTCAGCAAATTCAAGCCGCGACCAACTGCAGGAACCCGACACCATCAGCAACAACACCAGCACCAGCAGCAGCGGCGGCGGCAGCAACGGCAGAGACAACAGCGGCAGCGGCAGCAGCGGCCAACAGTAGAAGCCTTCTTATAATGAATCCCTTTTTGTAATATTTTAGTCTAAGAACTGAACCGAATGAATAAAGACATTTTTATTTTTGAATTCTTAATTAAATAAATATTTAATTTATATATGAAGGCAAAACTAATGAAGTTATTTAAAGTGTATTTTACATGAAATACATTAAAATTGATAAATTATTAGGACTCAATGGAAAACTTGACCACTTTCAAATGAAATTTGGCAAACAAATTTTTCATATTTTATGTGAGTTAACTTCATTTCATATGAAATTTGACTTCACTTTATTTCATATGCAATTTTTCTTAATTTTTATTATGAAGGCAAAAATAATTAAGTAATTTAAAGTGTATTTTACATGAAATACATGAAAATTGATAAAGTAGTCGAAGTCAATTGAAAATTTGACCAGTTTCAAAATTTTTTCTAATGAAATTTTCATATGTTTTGTGAGTTTACTTCATTTCATATGAAATTTGACTCCACTTTATTTCATATGAAATCTTTTCAACTTTTATTTTCCATGAAATTTTTCTTGTATTGCTTTATATGTAAGGAAAAGAAGTTAAATCACTTGAGTTGTGAGAAGAATATAGGTAAAATTTCATAAAAAATCATGAAAATTGTAATTTTCTTATGGAAAATTTGACCAGCGTTCGGGTGGCGTGACAAAAACCTCTATAGGTAGAGTGATGTTGCTCAAAAACTGAAATTTCATTGACTGTGGAATGTTGTCTTGCCGGCAATGTTATTTAAATATATGATAGCAAAAATAATGAAGTTATTTAAAGTGTATGTTACATGAAATATATGAAAATTGATAAAGTAGTTGGAATCAATCGAAAATTTGACCATTTTAAAAATTTTGAAATTTTCATGTTTTGTGAGTTTACTTCATTTTATATGAAATTTGACTCCACTTTATTTCATATAAAGTCTTTTCAACTTTTATTTTCTATGAAATTTTTTTGTATTGCTTTCTATGTAAGGAAAAGATGTTAAATCACTTGAGTTGTGAGAAGAATATAGGTAAAACTTCATATAAAATCATGAAAATTGGAATTTTCTCATGGAAAATTTGACCAGTTTGCGGATGGCGTGACAAAAAACATCTATAGGTAGAGTGCTGTTGCTCAAAAAGAAAAATTTCATTGACTGTGGAGTGTTGTCTTGCCGGCAATAATATTTAAAAATATGATGGAAAAATTAATGAAGTTATTTAAAGTGTATTTTACATTAAATACATGAAAATTGATAAAGTAGTCGGAGTCAATGGAAAATTTTACTAGTTTAAAAATTTTTTTAAATGAAATTTCCATATGTTTGGTGAGTTTACTTCATTTTATATGCAATTTGACTCCACTTTATTTCATTTGAAATCTTTTCAACTTTTATTTTCTATGAAATTTTTTTTTGTATTGCTTTATATGTAAGGAAAAGAAGTTAAATTACTTGAGTTGTGAGAAGGATATAGGTGAAATTGTATTTAAAATCATGAAAATTGGAATTTTCTTATGGAAAATTTGACCAGCTTGCGGATGGCGTGACAAAAACGTCTATAGGTAGAGTGATGTTGCTCAAAAAGTGAAATTTTATTGACTGTGGAGTGTTGTCTTGCCGGCAATGTTTTTTAAATATATAATAGCAAAAATAATGAAGTTATTTAAAGTGTATGTTACATTAAATTTATGAAAATTGATAAAGTAGTCGGAGTCAATCGAAAATTTGACCATTTTAAAAATTTTTTCTAATGAAATTTTCATATGTTTTGTGAGTTTACTTCATTTTATATGAAATTCGACTTCACTTTATTTCATATGAAATCTTTTCAACTTTTATTTTCTATGAAATTTTCCTTATAACTCTTTATATTTAACGAAAAGAAGTTAAATCAAGATTATCCCATGTATCCCAATGCTATTAAAAACTGTAAAAGTAGGAGATATAATAAACGAAATAAAATTCGAAAATATAGTAAGATGCAAACAGCAAATTTTAGGAATAAAAAAACCATGCGAAACCCACAACGAAAAAATAATTTGTAATAGAAATAGTTTAGTAGATTTAAGCGAAGACAAATGTATCACCCACTTCTTAAGAAATCAAATACCCCAATGTAAAGTAATAAATAGCCAACACGTACCCAACCACGAAGAGGTGTTCACCGGCACGCTCCTGCTAAACGACTTCGTGGGAACAATCGAAAAAGACATGGAAAAGATGGACCTGAAAGGGACGTTCCTCATACAGTTCGAAAATGCAACTATAAGAGTCGGAGATGACATCTATATCTCAAAAACCATGACTCCCGTCGAAGCGACACCACCTCTGTTGCAACTAATGGCAGAAAAAACAATAGTGGATGAAGTATTATCTCTACAAATGCAGAGGGAAGTCAACATAAACAACACAAAAGAGCTAGAACGACTAAATGGGAGCCACAACATTAGCATAACAGAGAACCTCACAATGTCGGCAACACTCATAGTTCTACTGGTGGTACTGCTAGCACGATTCATAATTAGAAAGAAAAGTCGCCAAGTAACCATTAAGGTGACCAACGAAGAAACAGCAGCCCCAAAAGAAGACCCTAAGCCAACCACAACGCAAAAGAGGTTATATATCGCGACCGAGGACGTCCGCGCTTAAAGGGGGAGGGGTTAACGACACTCTTGCCACACAACAACGAGAAGCGCAACTTCTCATGAGGCAGAGTTACATAAACAACGCGCACTTGAAACAACGCGCACTTCGTCAGCACTCCCAAAACCGTGGGACCACTGGCCACTGTAGCCTAAACATCCGCCAAGTGCGCTTGGTCAGCAAATTCCAAGCCGCGACCAACTGCAGGAACCCGACACCATCAGCAACAACACCAGCACCAGCAGCAGCGGCGGCGGCAGCAGCGGCAGAGACAACAGCGGCAGCGGCAGCAGCGGCAGCATCAACAACGGCAGCGACAGCAGCGGCCAACAGTAGAAGCCTTCTTATAATGAATCCCTTTTTGTAATATTTTAGTCTAAGAACTGAACCGAATGAATAAAGACATTTTTATTTTTGAATTCTTAATTAAATAAATATTTAATTTATATATGAAGGCAAAAATAATGAAGTTATTTAAAGTGTATTTTACATGAAATACATTAAAATTGATAAATTATTAGGACTCAATGGAAAACTTGACCACTTTCAAATGAAATTTGGCAAACAAATTTTTCATATTTTATGTGAGTTAACTTCATTTCATATGAAATTGGACTCACTTTACTTCATATGCAATTTTTCTTAATTTTTATTATGAAGGCAAAAATAATTAAGTAATTTAAAGTGTATTTTACATGAAATACATGAAAATTGATAAAGTAGTCGAAGTCAATTGAAAATTTGACCAGTTTCAAAATTTTTTCTAATGAAATTTTCATATGTTTTGTGAGTTTACTTCATTTCATATGAAATTTGACTCCACTGTATTTCATATGAAATCTTTTCAACTTTTATTTTCCATGAAATTTTTCTTGTATTGCTTTATATGTAAGGAAAAGAAGTTAAATCACTTGAGTTGTGAGAAGAATATAGGTAAAATTTCATAAAAAATCATGAAAATTGTAATTTTCTTATGGAAAATTTGACCAGCGTTCGGGTGGCGTGACAAAAACCTCTATAGGTAGAGTGATGTTGCTCAAAAACTGAAATTTCATTGACTGTGGAATGTTGTCTTGCCGGCAATGTTATTTAAATATATGAAAGCAAAAATAATGAAGTTATTTAAAGTGTATGTTACATGAAATATATGAAAATTGATAAAGTAGTTGGAATCAATCGAAAATTTGACAATTTTAAAAATTTTTTAAATGAAATTTTCATGTTTTGTGAGTTTACTTCATTTTATATGAAATTTGACTCCACTTTATTTCATATAAAGTCTTTTCAACTTTTATTTTCTATGAAATTTTTTTTGTATTGCTTTATATGTAAGGAAAAGAAGTTAAATTACTTGAGTTGTGAGAAGGATATAGGTGAAATTGTATATAAAATCATGAAAATTGGAATTTTCTTATGGAAAATTTGACCAGCTTGCGGATGGCGTGACAAAAACGTCTATAGGTAGAGTGATGTTGCTCAAAAAGTGAAATTTTATTGACTGTGGAGTGTTGTCTTGCCGGCAATGTTTTTTAAATATACGAGTATAATAGCAAAAATAATGAAGTTATTTAAAGTGTATGTTACATGAAATATATGAAAATTGATAAAGTAGTCGGAGTCAATCGAAAATTTGACCATTTAAAAATTTTTTCTAATGAATTTTTCATATGTTTTGTGAGTTTACTTCATTTTATATAAAATTTGACGCCACTTTATTTCATATGAAATCTTTTCAACTTTTATTTTCTATGAAATTTTCCTTATAACTCTTTATATGTAACGAAAAGAAGTTAAATCAAGATTATCCCATGTATCCCAATGCTATTAAAAACTGTAAAAGTAGGAGATATAATAAACGAAATAAAATTCGAAAATATAGTAAGATGCAAACAGCAAATTTTAGGAATAAAAAAAACCATGCGAAACCCACAACGAAAAAATAATTTGTAATAGAAATAGTTTAGTAGATTTAAGCGAAGACAAATGTATCACCCACTTCTTAAGAAATCAAATACCCCAATGTAAAGTAATAAATAGCCAACACGTACCCAACCACGAAGAGGTGTTCACCGGCACGCTCCTGCTAAACGACTTCGTGGGAACAATCGAAATAGACATGGAAAAGATGGACCTGAAAGGGACGTTCCTCATACAGTTCGAAAATGCAACTATAAGAGTCGGAGATGACATCTATATCTCAAAAACCATGACTCCCGTCGAAGCGACACCACCTCTGTTGCAACTAATGGCAGAAAAAACAATAGTGGATGAAGTATTATCTCTACAAATGCAGAGGGAAGTCAACATAAACAACACAAAAGAGCTAGAACGACTAAATGGGAGCCACAACATTAGCATAACAGAGAACCTCACAATGTCGGCAACACTCATAGTTCTACTGGTGGTACTGCTAGCACGATTCATAATTAGAAAGAAAAGTCGCCAAGTAACCATTAAGGTGACCAACGAAGAAACAGCAGCCCCAAAAGAAGACCCTAAGCCAACCACAACGCAAAAGAGGTTATATATCGCGACCGAGGACGTCCGCGCTTAAAGGGGGAGGGGTTAACGACACTCTTGCCACACAACAACGAGAAGCGCAACTTCTCATGAGGCAGAGTTACATAAACAACGCGCACTTGAAACAACGCGCACTTCGTCAGCACTCCCAAAACCGTGGGACCACTGGCCACTGTAGCCTAAACATCCGCCAAGTGCGCTTGGTCAGCAAATTCCAAGCCGCGACCAACTGCAGGAACCCGACACCATCAGCAACAACACCAGCACCAGCAGCAGCGGCGGCGGCAGCAGCGGCAGAGACAACAGCGGCAGCGGCAGCAGCGGCAGCATCAACAACGGCAGCGACAGCAGCGGCCAACAGTAGAAGCCTTCTTATAATGAATCCCTTTTTGTAATATTTTAGTCTAAGAACTGAACCGAATGAATAAAGACATTTTTATTTTTGAATTCTTAATTAAATAAATATTTAATTTATATATGAAGGCAAAAATAATGAAGTTATTTAAAGTGTATTTTACATGAAATACATTAAAATTGATAAATTATTAGGAGTCAATGGAAAACTTGACCACTTTCAAATGAAATTTGGCAAACAAATTTTTCAAATTTTATGTGAGTTAACTTCATTTCATATGAAATTGGACTCACTTTACTTCATATGCAATTTTTCTTAATTTTTATTATGAAGGCAAAAATAATTAAGTAATTTAAAGTGTATTTTACATGAAATACATGAAAATTGATAAAGTAGTCGAAGTCAATTGAAAATTTGACCAGTTTCAAAATTTTTTCTAATGAAATTTTCATATGTTTTGTGAGTTTACTTCATTTCATATGAAATTTGACTCCACTGTATTTCATATGAAATCTTTTCAACTTTTATTTTCCATGAAATTTTTCTTGTATTGCTTTATATGTAAGGAAAAGAAGTTAAATCACTTGAGTTGTGAGAAGAATATAGGTAAAATTTCATAAAAAATCATGAAAATTGTAATTTTCTTATGGAAAATTTGACCAGCGTTCGGGTGGCGTGACAAAAACCTCTATAGGTAGAGTGATGTTGCTCAAAAACTGAAATTTCATTGACTGTGGAATGTTGTCTTGCCGGCAATGTTATTTAAATATATGATAGCAAAAATAATAAAGTTATTTAAAGTGTATGTTACATGAAATATATGAAAATTGATAAAGTAGTTGGAATCAATCGAAAATTTGACAATTTTAAAAATTTTTTTAAATGAAATTTTCATGTTTTGTGAGTTTACTTCATTTTATATGAAATTTGACTCCACTTTATTTCATATAAAGTCTTTTCAACTTTTATTTTCTATGAAATTTTTTTGTATTGCTTTATATGTAAGGAAAAGAAGTTAAATTACTTGAGTTGTGAGAAGGATATAGGTGAAATTGTATATAAAATCATGAAAATTGGAATTTTCTCATGGAAATTTTGACCAGCCTACGGATGGCGTGACAAAAACCTCTATAGGTAGAGTGATGTTGCTCAAAAAGTTAAATTTTATAGACTGTGGAGTGTTGTCTTGCCGGCAATGTTATTTAAATATATGATGGCAAAATTAATGAAGTTATTTAAAGTGTATGTTACATGAAATTTATGAAAATTGATAAGGTAGTCGGAGTCAATCGAAAATTTGACCATTTTAAAAATTTTTTCTAATGAAATTTTCAAATGTTTTGTGAGTTTACTTCATTTTATATGAAATTTGACTTCACTTTATTTCATATGAAATCTTTTCAACTTTTATTTTCTATGAAATTTTCCTTATAACTCTTTATATGTAACGAAAAGAAGTTAAATCACTTGAGTTTTGAGAAGAATATAGGTAATATATCATAAATAATCATGAAAATTGGAATTTTCTCATGGAAAATTTGACCATTTTGCGGATGGCGTGAAAAAAACATCTATAGGTAGAGTGCTGTTGCTCAAGAAGAAAAATTTCATTGACTGTGGAGTGTTGTCTTGCCGGCAATAATATTTAAAAATATGATGGCAAAAATAATGAAGTAATTTAAAGTGTATGTTATATGAAATACATGAAAATTGATAAAGTTGTCGGAATCAATCGAAAATTTGACCATTTTTAAAATTTTTTTACATGAAATTTTCATATGTTATGTGAGCTTACTTCATTTTATATGAAATTTGACTTCACTTTATTTCATATAAAATCTTTTCACGTTTTATTTTCTATACCATTTTCTTATAATTATTTATATGTAACGAAAAAAGTTAAATCACTTGAGTTGTGAGAAGAATATAGGTAGAATGAATATCATACAAAATCATGAAAATTAAAATTTTTTTATGGAAAATTTGACCAGCTTGCGGATGGCGAAACAAAAACCTCTATAGGTAGAGTGATGTTGCTCAAAAGTTAAATTTCAGTGAAAAAAAATGAAATTTTTTTGTATTGCTTTATATGTAAGGAAAAGAAGTTAAATTACTTGAGTTGTGAGAAGGATATAGGTGAAATTGTATTTAAAATCATGAAAATTGGAATTTTCTTATGGAAAATTTGACCAGCTTGCGGATGGCGTGACAAAAACGTCTATAGGTAGAGTGATGTTGCTCAAAAAGTGAAATTTTATTGACTGTGGAGTGTTGTCTTGCCGGCAATGTTTTTTAAATATATAATAGCAAAAATAATGAAGTTATTTAAAGTGTATGTTACATGAAATTTATGAAAATTGATAAAGTAGTCGGAGTCAATCGAAAATTTCACCATTTTAAAAATTTGTTCTAATGAAATTTTCATATGTTTTGTGAGTTTACTTCATTTTATATGAAATTCGACTTCACTTTATTTCATATGATATCTTTTCAACTTTTATTTTCTATGAAATTTTCCTTATAACTCTTTATATGTAACGAAAAGAAGTTAAATCAAGATTATCCCATGTATCCCAATGCTATTAAAAACTGTAAAAGTAGGAGATATAATAAACGAAATAAAATTCGAAAATATAGTAAGATGCAAACAGCAAATTTTAGGAATAAAAAAACCATGCGAAACCCACAACGAAAAAATAATTTGTAATAGAAATAGTTTAGTAGATTTAAGCGAAGACAAATGTATCACCCACTTCTTAAGAAATCAAATACCCCAATGTAAAGTAATAAATAGCCAACACGTACCCAACCATGAAGAGGTGTTCACCGGCACGCTCCTGCTAAACGACTTCGTGGGAACAATCGAAATAGACATGGAAAAGATGGACCTGAAAGGGACGTTCCTCATACAGTTCGAAAATGCAACTATAAGAGTCGGAGATGACATCTATATCTCAAAAACCATGACTCCCGTCGAAGCGACACCACCTCTGTTGCAACTAATGGCAGAAAAAACAATAGTGGATGAAGTATTATCTCTACAAATGCAGAGGGAAGTCAACATAAACAACACAAAAGAGCTAGAACGACTAAATGGGAGCCACAACATTAGCATAACAGAGAACCTCACAATGTCGGCAACACTCATAGTTCTACTGGTGGTACTGCTAGCACGATTCATAATTAGAAAGAAAAGTCGCCAAGTAACCATTAAGGTGACCAACGAAGAAACAGCAGCCCCAAAAGAAGACCCTAAGCCAACCACAACGCAAAAGAGGTTATATATCGCGACCGAGGACGTCCGCGCTTAAAGGGGAGGGGTTAACGACACTCTTGCCACACAACAACGAGAAGCGCAACTTCTCATGAGGCAGAGTTACATAAACAACGCGCACTTGAAACAACGCGCACTTGGTCAGCACTCCCAAAACCGTGGGACCACTGGCCACTGTAGCCTAAACATCCGCCAAGTGCGCTTGGTCAGCAAATTCCAAGCCGCGACCAACTGCAGGAACCCGACACCATCAGCAACAACACCAGCACCAGCAGCAGCGGCGGCGGCAGCAGCGGCAGAGACAACAGCGGCAGCGGCAGCAGCGGCAGCATCAACAACGGCAGCGACAGCAGCGGCCAACAGTAGAAGCCTTCTTATAATGAATCCCTTTTTGTAATATTTTAGTCTAAGAACTGAACCGAATGAATAAAGACATTTTTATTTTTGAATTCTTAATTAAATAAATATTTAATTTATATATGAAGGCAAAAATAATGAAGTTATTTAAAGTGTATTTTACATGAAATACATTAAAATTGATAAATTATTAGGAGTCAATGGAAAACTTGACCACTTTCAAATGAAATTTGGCAAACAAATTTTTCAAATTTTATGTGAGTTAACTTCATTTCATATGAAATTGGACTCACTTTACTTCATATGCAATTTTTCTTAATTTTTATTATGAAGGCAAAAATAATTAAGTAATTTAAAGTGTATTTTACATGAAATACATGAAAATTGATAAAGTAGTCGAAGTCAATTGAAAATTTGACCAGTTTCAAAATTTTTCTAATGAAATTTTCAAATGTTTTGTGAGTTTACTTCATTTTATATGAAATTTGACTTCACTTTATTTCATATGAAATCTTTTCAACTTTTATTTTCTATGAAATTTTCCTTATAACTCTTTATATGTAACGAAAAGAAGTTAAATCACTTGAGTTGTGAGAAGAATATAGGTGAAATTTCATACAAAATCATGAAAATTGGAATTTTCTCATGGAAAATTTGAGCAATTTGCGGATGGCGTGAAAAAAACATCTATAGGTAGAGTGCTGTTGCTCAAGAAGAAAAATTTCATTGACTGTGGAGTGTTGTCTTGCCGGCAATAATATTTAAAAATATGATGGCAAAAATAATGAAGTAATTTAAAGTGTATGTTATATGAAATACATGAAAATTGATAAAGTTGTCGGAATCAATCGAAAATTTGACCATTTTTAAAATTTTTTTACATGAAATTTTCATATGTTATGTGAGCTTACTTCATTTTATATGAAATTTGACTTCACTTTATTTCATATAAAATCTTTTCACGTTTTATTTTCTATACCATTTTCTTATAATTATTTATATGTAACGAAAAAAAGTTAAATCACTTGAGTTGTGAGAAGAATATAGGTAGAATGAATATCATACAAAATCATGAAAATTAAAATTTTTTTATGGAAAATTTGACCAGCTTGCGGATGGCGAAACAAAAACCTCTATAGGTAGAGTGATGTTGCTCAAAAAGTTAAATTTCAGTGACTGTGGAGTGTTGTCTTCCTATCAATGTTATTTATATATATGAAGGAAAAAATAATGAAGTTATTTAAAGAGTATTTTACTTTTAATACATTAAAAATGATAAATTATTAGGAGTCAATGGAAAACTTAACCACTTTGAAAATTTTTTCATATGACATTTTTATATGTTATGTGATTTAATTTCATTTCATATGAAATTTGTCTTTGTAAATTTGCCAAATAAATTTTTAACCTTTGAAATTTGACAAACAATTTTTTCGTATCTTATATGAGTTAACTTCAGTTCATATGAAATTTAACTTCACTTTATTTCATATGAAATTTTTCTTATCTTTTATTATGAAGGCAAAAATAATTAAGTTATTTAAAGTGTATTTTACATGAAATACATGAAAATTGATAAAGTAGTCGAAGTCAATTGAAAACTTGACCAGTTTAAAATTTTTTTGAAATGAAATTTTCATATGTTTTGTGAGTTGACTTTATTTCATATAAAATTTGACTTCACCTTATTTCATATGAAATCTTTTCAACTTTCATTTTCTATAAAATTTTTCTTATAATTCTTTATAGTAATGAAAAGAAGTCAAATCACTTGAGTTGTGAGAAGAATATAGGCAAAATTTCATATAAAATCATGAAATTTTGAATTTTTTATGGAAAATTTGACCAGTTTTTCGGAAGCCGTGACAAAAACCCTCTATAGGTAGAGTGATGTTGCTCTAAAAGTGAAATTTCAGTGACTGTGGAGTGTTGTCTTCCCGGCAATGTTATTTATAAATATGAAGGCAAAATTAATGAAGTTATTTAAAGTGTATTTTACTTGAAATACATTAAAATTGATAAATTGTTAGGAGTCAATGGAAAACTTGACCACTTTGACGGCGTGACAAAAACCCTCTATAGGTAGAGTGATGTTGTTCAAAAAGTTAAATTTCAGTGACTGTGGAGTGTTGTCTTCCCGGCAATGTTATTTATATATAAGAAGGCAAAAATAATGAAGTTATTTAAAGTGTATTTTACTTGAAATACATTTAAATTGATAAATTATTAGAAGTCAATGAAAAACATGACCACTTTGAAAATTTTTTTCATATGAAATTTTCATATGTTATGTGATATAACTTCATTTCATATGAAATTTGTCTTTGGAAATTTCCCAAATAAATTTTTCATATGAAATTTTCTTGATATGTGATTTAACTTCATTTCATATGAAAATTGAATCTACCTTTACAAATTTGACAAAATAAAAAATTTCTTATGGGATTTAACTTAATTTCAATGGAAAATTTGACCAGTTTGAACATTTTTTCATATGAAATTTTCATATGTTATGTGATTTAACTTCATTTCATATAAAACTTGTCTTTGGAAATTTGCCAAATAAATTTTTTTGAATCTACCTTTGCAACTTTGACAAAAAAAAATTGCATTTGGGATTGAACTTTATTTCATATAAAATTTGACTTAACTTCTGACAAACAAATTTTTCATATGTTATGTGAGTAAACTTCATTTCATAAGAAATTTGACTTCACTTTATTTCATATGAAATTTTTCTTAACTTTTATTATGAAGGCAAAAATAATTAAGTTATTTAAAGTGTATTTTACATGATATACATGAAAATTGAAAAAGTCAATTGAAAATTTGACCAGTTTAAAAATTTTTTTAAATGAAATTTTCATGTTTTGTGAGTTTATTTCATTTTATATGAAATTTGACTCCACTTTATTTCATATGAAATCTTTTCAACTTTTATTTTCTATGAAATTTTCTTTATAATACTTTATATGTAACGAAAAGAAGTTAAATCACTTGACTTGTGAGAAGAATAAAGATAAAATTTCATATAAAATCGTGAAATTTTGAATTTTCTTATGGTAAATTTGACCAGTTGTGGGATGCCGTGACAAAAAACTTCTTTAGGTAGAGTGATGCTGCTCAAAAAGTGCAATTTTTCTTATATTAATTTATATGTAACGAAAAGAAGTTAAATCACTTGAGTTGTGAGAAGAATATAGGTGAGATTTCATATAAAATCATGAAAATTGAAATTTGTTTATGGAAAATTTGACCAGTTTGCAGATGGCGTGACGAAAACTCTTTATAGGTAGAGGGAGTGAAATTTCATTGGCTGTGGAGTGTTGTCTTGCCGGCAATGTTATTTATATAGTAGCATAATATGCTTCTCATATTACGCTTACATAAACTTAAACCTAACAAAAACCACGCGCATACAATCTTGCGCGTGCATAAATACACAACATAACGTAACGAAACTTGAATCCACAAAAAAGTAAAGCGCATGATTGTTGTATAACTTCATCATTCTTTTTGCATGCACTTAAACACAAATAAATAAAAATGCTGACAAACACATTTCCGTTTCTCGCGACTCACTTCGAGCCGATCAAAACTCTGTACATTTAGTCTTAAGCTGACAGTTTTAAAATAAAGACGCTCACTGAAATTATTCGTGTTTCAATTTATACTTGGCTTCAGCGTTGATCTTTGTCTTCGTTACAGACGGATCATTTATTTGACTCAAAATAGTAACTACGTAAGTGGCGCAGCCGGTAGGATGATACTAGTTGATGCGATATTAAACATATTCAATTCTCTGTGTATCATCCGCTAAAGAACTACAACTTCAATATCTCGCGTCGGTAAATCGGTAAATTGGTTCAAAAGAGAAAAAAAAATTTTGTAAACCAACAACATATCCGAAACCATAGAGTGATTGTGAAAGTGAACAACTTAAAATTGTATCAAATTTTTTGAATTTTGAATTCGCTGAGTAGTAAATCCACAAAAGGTTACTCAAAACAAAGCGAAATAGCAAAGTGTGCAACACATGATAACAGCTAAACTAAGTGAAAAACTAAAATAAGCGTAACTACAACTAAGTGAACTAAAATAACAACAGTTAACCTAAGGGAAAACTAAATAAACTTAACCAAAAATAAACGAACAATAATAATAACAGTGTAACTAAGTGAAAACTAAATAAACTTAATTACAACTAAGTGAACCATAACAATAACAGCTAAACTAAGTGAAAACTAAATAAACGTAACTAAAACTAAGTGAACTACAATAACAACAGTTAACCTAAGCGAAAACTAAGTAAACTTAACCAGAAATAAACGAACAATAATAATAACAGTGTAACTTAGTGAAAACTAAATAAACTTAATTACAACTAAGTGAACCATAATAATATCAGCTAAATTAAGTGAAGATTAAATAAACTCAACCACAACTAAAATGAATTATAATGATAACAGTGCAACTAAGTGAAACATTATAATAATAATAAGTGAGCGAACAACAAGAAACCCTATCCAAGTTACGAACCGACAAATAAACCAACAGCAAATACACAAACATTAATCAAAATTCAAAACCAACAAACCACAATGGCAGTAGCAGCGCCAACACAAATAGAACTGTCTGACTCGAATATGATTCAAGTCGAAAGACAAATACACGCAATCGAGGTTTTCAACGGAGATCCTAACACCTTGTACACTTTCATCAGCCGCATCGACTTCATCTTGGCTCTTTATTAGACTACAGTTGAAAGGCAGAAGTTAATAATCTTTGGACACATCGAACGGAACATCATTGGCGATGTTATCCGCACCCTCGGAGTGACCAACCTCAGCAGCTGGAGTGAACTCAGGACTTAACTTATACTTAACTACAAGCCCCAAGCACCGAACCACCAACTTCTAGAGGAATTCAGGAACACACAATATCGAGGTAACGTTCGTCATTTCCTTGAAAAAGCCGAAAGAAAACGACAGATACTTATAAGTAAATTAGAACTAGAAAACAATATTACTGAAACCACTCTATATACTAGATTAATACAAACCAGCATCGAAAATCTAATTCAAAAACTTCCAAGCCACATTTATCTCAGAATAATTAACTGTAATATTCCAAACCTGAGATCATTAATAAACATATTACAAGAAAAAGGTCTTTACGAGGCACCAACCTCAAGTAAAGATAATATAAAGCCAACTTCAATTCCAAACAAAGTAACAAACACTCCCCAAAACAGACAAATGAGCAATCAAACCAGACCCCTTGCACCCTTCCAACCATTCTATAACAACGTCTATCAACCCTATCACCAACCATATTCTCATGTACCCAGGTTTAACACAAATCCGATACCTCAATATCAAAATAGACCTATCTACCCACAACCTAACATACCTCTGACACAAGCACCCAGACCAAACACAGCTTTTAACCGACAAAATATTTTTGACCAAAATCGCCTTGGACCTAGCCACACTCACATGCCTACAACATATCCACAAACCGGAAACGTACAGACTAATAACCCAATAAAAAGACAGAGACCATCAGACAGCGGACAGTCTAAAATGAGCATAGAAGAGCTAAGATACCAAGAAGTATCGTCTAATCAACCCGAATATCCTTATAACTATAATTACTATTATCCCTACTATCCAGAATATTTTCAACCTCAGCCTTATCCCTATCAATCGAACTATACCCCAGAATTAATTCAATTTCCCCCTGAACAGAACTATGACAATTCAGAAACAACAGAAGAGGACACACCAACAACAAATGACAACGAACCAGACGACCCCGAACAAGCAGAAAATTTTCGGTTAGTAGCCCCGGATCAAGCCAATATATAACGATCAAACATAATAATACAGAATTGAAATGTCTAATTGATACAGGATCTACGATAAATATGCTTACGCGAAATATTTTTCAAACACCAACACCAATTACCTAATCCACACCAGTAATGGCCCGTTAATAATTAATGAACTTGCGAATATACCACCTAACAACTACTTCCCTATTGCCCAAGAGTTCTTGATCCATCAGTTCTCAGATCATTATGACATGCTGATTGGACGCAAATTGTTGTCCGAAGCCAAAGCAATAATCGACTATAAAAAGAAAACTGCCACTCTATTTAACAAAATATACAAGATAAAAGACGGTAACAACATTACAGAACAGAACCATATTCAAATGGACCCTTCATTTCCACAAGACCCCACTTACTTAGAAACCTCCACACTTCAGGAGAATTTGTTCCGATTAGAACACCTTAACGTAGAAGAAAAACTGAAACTAACTAATCTACTGGCAAAATACCAAGACATCCAATTTCGCGAAGGTGACAAGCTCACGTTCACAAACCAAGAAAAACATATTATTAACACCACACACAATATCCCCGTCTACTCTAAAGTTTATAGTTTCCAACAGACATATGAAAAGGAAGTAGAAAAACAGATCCAGGATATGCTAGAACAGGGCATTATCCGAGAAAGTAATTCACCATACTGTAGCCCCATGTGGGTCGTACCAAAAAAACTAGATGCTTCTGGACAGCAGAAGCTTCGTATCGTAATAGATTATAGGAAATTGAACGAAATAACAATTAATGACAGATACCCCATACCAAACATAGATGAAATATTAGGGAAACTAGGGAGGTCAAATTATTTCACAACCATAGATCTCGCAAAGGGCTTTCATCAAATAGAAATGGACTCAGAGTCAATAGCCAAAACTGCCTTCTCTACAAATATGGACACTACGATTACACGATGCCATTTGGGCTTAAAAATGCCCCCGTCCACTTTTAAAAAAATGCTGTCTAGTATACCTAGACGACATCATAGTTTTCTCCACATCTTTAGAAGAACATCTTCAAGCCTTACAAGCTGTTTTCGAAAAATTATCACAGGCAAACTTAGAATTACAACTCAATACCACAAAAACAGGTGTTGCAGGTATAGAAAAGCTCCATAAAACAATAAACGAGACAACTTTCTTAGGACATTGAGCTTAATTAGTAAAATAGACACAATTCTTTACATTTACAACCACAAACAACCGGATAAAATGACAAAGCTGACAAACTCCTCCCACATATTTATTTATGCTGGACAACCAATTCTAGATACACAACACAAAAAGGAAATAAAAATTAACGAAATAAACAAAGACCGAACAGAATACAACGTCGACACTAGATATAGAAAAGGACCATTGCAAAAAGGGAAATTAGAAAACCCTTTTAAATTAACAAAACACGTCGAACAAACTGACGAAGACCATTATAAAATCAACAATAGGAATAGAGAGACACATTACTACAAAACCCAATTTAAAAAACAGAAAAAATTAATGAACTTCCCATTCCGCAGGCCCCTGGTTCATCATAATACTCCTCCTCACGTCTACAAAATTATGCCAAACCCAACAACTTCAAATCAACAACATTGACACTAACCTCGGATATCTCCTATTTTCCGATAAATCGATTCAAATCCCTTCAGAATAAAAAACATCATTGTATTCGCGTAAACCTTTCCGATATAGATAACCTAACCCACTATTTTAACAATAAGATAACTAACTACACTAATATTCCCCAAATTGACCTTTTGTACAATAAAATGCGAAGAGAACTTAGCGGAATAACTTTACACCAGACAAATAGACAGAAACGAGGACTAATCAACATAGTAGGATCAGCGTTTAAATATTTATTTGGAAGATTAGATAACAATGACCGAACAAAGATTGAAAAACAATTAGAATCAGTAGCAACAAGTTCAATAAATCTACATGAAATAAATGACATAATTCAACTCATTAACAGTAACATACAAAGAACAAAAGAATTCTTAGACGAACATAGTAACAGAAAACAGTTAATATACGAAATTACCCAATTTACCGAGTATATAGAAGACATTGCAATGGGAATGCAACTTTCGCGACTAGGACTATTTAATCCCAAATTACTCAATTATGACAGACTAGAGAACGTTGACAACAGTAACATCTTACAAATTAAAACATCAACCTGGATTAGTACTAACCAAATACTTATCATAGCACATATCCCCATTAAGCAAAAAACTGTCCACACAATTAACATAATACCTTACCCAGATAATAACGGGTACCAACTCGATCACAACGAAAAAGATACTTATTTTGAAGAACATGGCAAAATTTATAATCAAAATCGTAAAGAAATAAGTAACGAATGTATTAAGAACATTATAAAAAGGACTAAACCAATTTGCAATTTTGTCCCCACAACAGTTAACCAGATAATTAAATACGTTGAACCAAACAATATCCTTACTTGGAACATAAAGAATACTATTATAGAACAATATTGCCAAGAAATAAATAAAAATGTAACAATTAACGGCAATAAAATAATAACAATAAAACAATGTAAAATTAAAATAGAAAAAATATCATTAAACGAAAGCCAGCTAAATCCCGAAATAAATCTAACCCCATTGTACACACCCATTGAACTAATAAAAATAAAACCAATAGAACATAAGGACATTGTAAAACTAATATCAAATAATAATATTACAGTCTCTATTATTGTATCACTCATCAGCCTTACATTTTCTATAGTTTGTATCTACTTAAAACTAAAAACAACAAAAACAATTATGGAAACACAGGATACAAACCCAACTGCATTACCAAGTTTATATGCGTCAACCCCAATAGAAGCATAAGCTTCCTTTTAAGGGGAGGGAAGTAGCATAATATGCTTCTCATATTACGCTTACATAAACTTAAACCTAACAAAAACAACATTTCCGTTTCTCGCGACTCACTTCGAGCCGATCAAAACTCTGTACATTTAGTCTTAAGGTGACAGTTTTAAAATAAAGACGCTCACTGAAATTATTCGTGTTTCAATTTACCTATACTTGGCTTCAGCGTTGATCTTTGTCTTCGTTACAGACGGATCATTTATTTGACTCAAAATAGTAACTACGTAAGTATATATAAGGTTGTCAAATATCTCCCTTCCGCTTTTTTGTCTTTTGAATTTCGCGGCTATGTACAAAGCGCTACAGAGCTCGTATCTGGCAACACTATACATAATTTGAAAGGTCTTGACATAACCTACAAAACGACGCTACGCATGGTTAGTTTGGATATTTCGTTCAACAGTTATAGACGTGTAAACATGGAGTTCACTAACGCCGAAATTCGCGCTATTTTAAAGTTTTCCTTCGTTAAAGGCAAATCCGCTAGAGAAACGTTCCGTGAGATTAATGGTGTTTTGGGGGATGGTACTCTATCACTTCGAACCGCGGAGGAATGGTTTCGACGATTCAGAGCCGGTGAAAACGACACCATGGATAAGCCAGCCGGCGGAAGACCTGTGACGACAAATACCGATCAAATCATGGAATACATCGAGTTAAACCGGCATGTGGCATCTCGTGACATCGCCCAGGAGATGGGAGTTAGTCACCAAACCATTTTAAACCATCTGCAGAAGGCTGGATACAAAAAAAAGCTTGATGTTTGGGTGCCGCATGATTTGACGCAAAAAAACCTTCTGGACCGAATCAACGCCTGCGATATGCTGCTGAAACGGAACGAACTCGACCCATTCTTGAAGCGGATGGTGACTGGCGACGAAAAATGGATCACATACGACAATATCAAGCGAAAACGGTCGTGGTCGAAGGCCGGTGAATCGTCCTAAACAGTGGCCAAGCCGGGATTGACCGCCAGGAAGGTTTTGCTGTGTGTTTGGTGGGATTGAAGAGAATCATCCACTATGAGCTGCTCCCATATGGCCAGACGCTTAATTCTACCATCTACTGCGAACAACTGGACCGCTTGAAGCAGGCGATCGACCAGAAGCGTCCAGAATTGGCCAACAGGAAGGGTGTAGTGTTCCACCAGGACAACGCCAGACCACACACTTCGTTGATGACTCGTCAGAAGCTACGGGAGCTCGGATGGGAGGTTTTATCGCATCCACCATATAGCCCGGACATAGCGCCAAGTGATTACCACCTGTTCCTGTCCATGGCGAATGCCCTTGGTGGTGTAAAGTTGAACTCAAAAGAGGCATGTGAAAAGTGGCTGTCCGAGTTCTTCGCAAATAAGGAGGGGGGCTTCTACGAGGGAGGTATTATGAAGTTGCCGTCTAGATGGAAACAGATTATCGAACAAAACGGCGCATATTTGAACTAAATCCGATCACTGTATCACTTTTTATAAAGCATTGAATAAAGAGCAAAAAAGCGGAAGGGAGATATTTGACAAAAATATGAAGGCAAAAATAATGAAATCATTTAAAGTGTATTTTACATGAAATACATTAAAATTCATAAATTATTAGGAGTCAATGGAAAACTTGACCACTTTGAAAATTTTTTTGTATGAAAATTTCATATGTTATGTGAGTTAACTTCATTTCATATGAAATTTGTCTTTGAAAATTTGCCAAATAAATTTTTCATATGAAATTTTATTGATATGTGATTTAACTTGATTTCATATGAAAATTGAATCTACCTTTGCAAATTGGACAAAAAAAAATTGCTAATGGGAAAAAAAACTTCTATAGGTAGAGTGATGTTGCTCAAAAATTGAAATTTCATTGACTGTGGAGTGTTGTCTTCCCGGCAATGTTGTTTATATATAAGAAGGCAAAAATAATGAAGTTATTTATAGTGTATTTTACATGAAACAAATAAAAATTGATTAATTATTAGGAGTCAATGGAAAAATTTTCGTATGTTATGTGAGTTAACTTCATTTCATATGAAATTTGTCTTTGGAAATTTGCCAAATAAATTTTTCATATGAAATTTTATTGATATGTGATTTAATTTCATTTCATATGAAAATTGAATCTACTATTGCAAATTTGACAAAAAAAGAAAATTTCTAATGGGATTTTACTTAATTTCATATGAAATTGAACTTAACTTTTGAAATTTGACAAACAAATTTTTCATATCTTATGTGAGTTAACTTCATTTCATGCGAAATTTGACTTCACTTTATTTCATATGAAATCTATTCAACTTTTATTTTCTATGAAATTTTTCTTATATTACTTAATATGTAAGGAAAAGAAGTTAAATCATTAGAGTTGTGATAAGAATATAAGTAAAATTTCATATAAAATCATGAAATTTGGTATTTTCCTATGGAAAATTTGACCAGTTTGCGGATGGCGTGACAAAAAACATATATTGGTAGAGTGCTGTTGCTCAAAAAGTGAAATTTCATTGACTCTGGAGTGTTGTCTTGCCGGCAATGTTATTTAAATATATGAAGTCAAAAATAATAAAGTTATTTAAGGTGTATTTTACATGAAACACATAAAAATTGATAAATTATTAGGAGTCAATAGAAACCTTGACCACCTTGAAAATTTTTTCATATGAAATTTTCATATGTTATGTGATTTAACTTCATTTCATATGAAATTTGTCTTTGGAAATTTCCCAAATAAATTTTTCATATGAAATCTTATTGATATGTGATTTAACTTCATTTCATATGAAAATTGAATCTACCTTTGCAAATTTGACAAAAAAAAAATTGCTTATGGGATTTAACTTGATTTCATTTGAATCTACTATTGCAAATTTGACAAAAAAAAAAAATGCTTATGGGATTTAACTTCATTTCATATGAAATTTGACTTCACTTTATTTCATATGAAATCATTTCATTTCATATAAAATCTTCTCAACTTTTATTTTCTATGATTTAACTTAATTTCATATGAAATTTATGTTTGGAAATTTGCCAAATAAATTTTTAACTTTTGAAATTTGACAAACAATTTTTTCATATCTTATGTGTGTTTACTTCATTTCATATGAAATTTGACTTCACTTTATTTCATATGAAATTTTTCTTACAATAACTTTTAATATGAAGGCAAAAATAATGAAGTTATTTAAAGTGTATTTTACATGAAATACATGGAAATTGATAAAGTAGTCGAAGTCAATTGAAAATTTGACCAGCTTAAAAATTTTTAAAATGAAATTTTCATATGTTTTGTGAGTTAACTTCATTTCTTATGAAATTTGACTTCACTTTATTTCATATGAAATCTTTTCAACTTTTATTTTCTATGAAATTTTTCTTATAATTCTTTATATGTCACGAAAAGAAGTTAAATCACTTGAGTTGTGAGAAGAATATAGGTGAAATTGTATATAAAATCATCAAATTTTGAATTTTCTTATGGAAAATTTAACCAGTTTGCGGAAGGTGTGACAAAAAACCGCTATAGGTAGAGTGATGTTGCTCAAAAAGTGAAATTTCATTGACTGTGGAGTGTTGTCTTCCCGGCAATGTTATTTATATTGTAAATGAAGGCAAAAATAATGAAGTTATTTAAAGTGTATTTTACATGAAATACATTAAAATTGATAAATGTTTAGGAGTCAATGGAAAACTTGATCACTTTGAAAATTTTTTCGTATGAAATTTTCATATGTTATGTGATTTAACTTCATTTCTTATGAAATTTGTTTTTGGAAATTTGCCAAATAAATTTATCATATGAAATTTTATTGATATGTGATTTAACTTCATTTCATATAAAAATTGAATGTACCTTTGCAAATTTGACAAAAAAGAAAATTTCTAATGGGATTTTACTTAATTTCATATGAAATTGAACTTAACTTTTGAAATTTGACAAACAAATTTTTCATATCTTATGTGAGTTAACTTCATTTCATGCGAAATTTGACTTCACTTTATTTCATATGAAATCTATTCAACTTTTATTTTCTATGAAATTTTTCTTATATTACTTAATATGTAAGGAAAAGAAGTTAAATCACTTGAGTTGTGATAAGAATATAAGTAAAATTTCATATAAAATCATGAAATTTGGTATTTTCCTATGGAAAATTTGACCAGTTTGCGGATGGCGTGACAAAAAACATATATTGGTAGAGTGCTGTTGCTCAAAAAGTGAAATTTCATTGACTGTGGAGTGTTGTCTTGCCGGCAATGTTATTTAAATATATGAACGCAAAAATAATAAAGGTTTTCAAAGTGTATTTTACATGAAACACATAAAAATTGATAAATTATTAGGAGTCAATAGAAACCTTGACCACCTTGAAAATTTTTTCATATGAAATTTTCATATGTTATGTGATTTAACTTCATTTCATATGAAATTTGTCTTTGGAAATTTCCCAAATAAATTTTTCATATTATATTTTATTGATATGTGATTTAACTTCATTTCATATGAAAATTGAATCTACCTTTGCAAATTTGACAAAAAAAAAATTGCTTATGGGATTTAACTTCATTTCATATGAAATTTGACTTCACTTTATTTCATATAAAATCTTTTCAACTTTTATTTTCTATGATTTAACTTCATTTCATATAAAATCATGAAATTTTGAATTTTCTTATGGAAAATTTGACAAGTTTGCGGATGGCGTGACTAAAAACCGGTATAGGTAGAGTGATGTTGCTCAAAAAGTAAAATTTCATTGACTGTGGAGTGTTGTCTTCCCGGCAATGTTATTTATATAGTAAATGAAGGCAAAAATAATGAAGTTATTTAAAGTGTATTTTATATGAAATACATTAAAATTGATAAATTTTTAGGTGTCAATGGAAAACTTGATCACTTTGAAAATTTTTTCGTATGAAATTTTCATATGTAATGTGATTTAACTTCATTTCTTATGAAATTTGTCTTTGGAAATTTGCCAAATAAATTTATCATATGAAATTTTATTGATATGTGATTTAACTTGATTTCATATAAAAATTAAATCTACCTTTGCAAATTTGACAAAAAAAAATTGCTTATGGGATTTAACTTCATTTCATATTAAATTTGACTTCACTTTATTTCATATGAAATCATTTCATTTCATATAAAATCTTTTCAACTTTTATTTTCTATGATTTAACTTAATTTCATATGAAATTTATGTTTGGAAATTTGCCAAATAAATTTTTAACTTTTGAAATTTGACAAACAATCTTTTCATATCTTATGTGTGTTTACTTCATTTCATATGAAATTTGACTTCACTTTATTTCATATGAAATTTTTCTTACAATAACTTTTAATATGAAGGCAAAAATAATGAAGTTATTTAAAGTGTATTTTACATGAAATACATGGAAATTGATAAAGTAGTCGAAGTCAATTGAAAATTAAACCAGCTTAAAAATTGTTTTAAATGAAATTTTCATATGTTTTGTGAGTTTACTTCATTTCATATGAAATTTGACTCCACTTTAATTCATATAAAATCTTTTCAACTTTTATTTTCTATGAAATTTTTCTTATAATTCTTTATATGTCACGAAAAGAAATTAAATCACTTGAGTTGTGAGAAGAATATAGGTGAAATTGTATATAAAATCATGAAATTTTGAATTTTCTTATGGAAAATTTGAACAGTTTGCGGAAGGCGTGACAAAAAACCGCTATAGGTAGAGTGATGTTGCTCAAAAGTGAAATTTCATTGACTGTGGAGTGTTGTCTTCCCGGCAATGTTATTTATATTGTAAATGAAGGCAAAATAATGAAGTTATTTAAAGAAATACATTAAAATTTATAAATTTTTAGGAGTCAATGGAAAACTTGATCGCTTTGAAAATTTTTTCGTATGAAATTTTCATATGTTATGTGATCTAACTTCATTTCTTATGAAATTCGTCTTTGGAAATTTGCCAAATAAATTTATCATATGAAATTATATTGATATGTGATTTAACTTCATTTCATATAAAAATTGAATGTACCTTTGCAAATTTGACAAAAAAGAAAATTTCTAATGGGATTTTACTTAATTTCATATGAAATTGAACTTAACTTTTGAAATTTGACAAACAAATTTTTCATATCTTATGTGAGTTAACTTCATTTCATGCGAAATTTGACTTCACTTTATTTCATATGAAATCTATTCAACTTTTATTTTCTATGAAATTTTTCTTATATTACTTAATATGTAAGGAAAAGAAGTTAAATCACTTGAGTTGTGATAAGAATATAAGTACAATTTCATATAAAATCATGAAATTTGGTATTTTCCTATGGAAAATTTGACCAGTTTGCGGATGGCGTGACAAAAAACATATATTGGTAGAGTGCTGTTGCTCAAAAAGTGAAATTTCATTGACTGTGGAGTGTTGTCTTGCCGGCAATGTTATTTAAATATATGAACGCAAAAATAATAAAGGTTTTCAAAGTGTATTTTACATGAAACACATAAAAATTGATAAATTATTAGGAGTCAATAGAAACCTTGACCACCTTGAAAATTTTTTCATATGAAATTTTCATATGTTATGTGATTTAACTTCATTTCATATGAAATTTGTCTTTGGAAATTTCCCAAATAAATTTTTCATATGAAATTTTATTGATATGTGATTTAACTTCATTTCATATGAAAATTGAATCTACCTTTGCAAATTTGACAAAAAAAAAATTGCTTATGGGATTTAACTTGATTTCATTTGAATCTACTATTGCAAATTTGACAAAAAAAAAAAAATGCTTTTGGGATTTAACTTCATTTCATATGAAATTTGACTTCACTTTATTTCATATGAAATCATTTCATTTCATATAAAATCTTCTCAACTTTTATTTTCTATGATTTAACTTAATTTCATATGAAATTATGTTTGGAAATTTGCCAAATAAATTTTTAATTTTTGAAATTTGACAAACAATTTTTTCATATTTTATGTGTGTTTACTTCATTTCATATGAAATTTGACTTCACTTTATTTCATATGAAATTTTTCTTACAATAACTTTTAATATGAAGGCAAAAATAATGAAGGTATTTAAAGTGTATTTTACATGAAATACATGTAAATTGATAAAGTAGTCGAAGTCAATTGAAAATTTGACCAGCTTAAAAAATTTTTTTAAATGAAATTTTCATATGTTTTGTGAGTTAACTTCATTTCTTATGAAATTTGACTTCACTTTATTTCATATGAAATCTTTTCAACTTGTATTTTCTATGAAATTTTTCTTATAATTCTTTATATGTCACGAAAACAAGTTAATTCATTTGAGTTGTGAGAAGAATATAGGTGAAATTGTATATAAAATCATCAAATTTTGAATTTTCTTATGGAAAATTTGACCAGTTTGCGGAAGGCGTGACAAAAAACCGCTATAGGTAGAGTGATGTTGCTCAAAAAGTGAAATTTCATTGACTGTGGAGTGTTGTCTTCTCGGCAATGTTATTTATATTGTAAATGAAGGCAAAAATAATGAAGTTATTTAAAGTGTATTTTACATGAAATACATTAAAATTGATAAATTTTTAGAAGTCAATGGAAAACTTGATCACTTTGAAAATTTTTTCGTATGAAATTTTCATATGTTATGTGATTTAACTTCATTTCTTATGAAATTTGTCTTTGGAAATTTGCCAAATAAATTTATCATATGAAATTTTATTGATATGTGATTTAACTTCATTTCATATAAAAATTGAATGTACCTTTGCAAATTTGACAAAAAAAGAAAATTTCTAATGGGATTTTACTTAATTTCATATGAAATTGAACTTAACTTTGAAATTTGACAAACAAATTTTTCATATCTTATGTGAGTTAACTTCATTTCATGCGAAATTTGACTTCACTTTATTTCATATGAAATCTATTCAACTTTTATTTTCTATGAAATTTTTCTTATATTACTTAATATGTAAGGAAAAGAAGTTAAATCACTTGAGTTGTGATAAGAATATAAGTAAAATTTCATATAAAATCATGAAATTTGGTATTTTTCTATGGATACTTTGACCAGTTTGCGGATGGCGTGACAAAAAACATATATTGGTAGAGTGCTGTTGCTCAAAAAGTGAAATTTCATTGACTGTGGAGTGTTGTCTTGCCGGCAATGTTATTTAAATATATGAAGGCAAAAATAATAAAGTTATTTAAGGTGTATTGTACATGAAACACATAAAAATTGATAAATTATTAGGAGTCAATGGAAACCTTGACCACCTTGAAAATTTTTTCATATGAAATTTTCATATGTTATGTGATTTAACTTCATTTCATATGAAATTTGTATTTGGAAATTTCCCAAATAAATTTTTCATATGAAATTTTATTGATATGTGATTTAACTTCATTTCATATGAAAATTGAATCTACCTTTCCAAATTTGACAAAAAAAAAAATTGCTTATGGGATTTAACTTCATTTCATATGAAATTTGACTTCACTTTATTTCATATAAAATCTTTTCAACTTTTATTTTCTATGATTTAACTTCATTTCATATGAAATTTGTCTTTGGAAATTTGCCAAATAAATTTTTAACTTTTGAAATTTGACAAACAATTTTTTCATATCTTATGTGAGTTAACTTCATTTCATTTGAAATTTGACTTCACTTTATTTCATATGAAATTTTTCTTACAATAACTTTTATTATGAAGGCAAAAATAATGAAGTTATTTAAAGTGTATTTTACATGAAATACATGGAAATTGATAAATTAGTCGAAGTCAATTGAAAATTTGACCAGTTTAAAAATTTTTAAAATGAAATTTTCATATGTTTTGTGAGTTAACTTCATTTCTTATGAAATTTGACTTCACTTTATTTCATATGAAATCTTTTTAACTTTTATTTTCTATGAAATTTTTCTTATAATTCTTTATATGTCACGAAAAGAAGTTAAATCACTTGAGTTGTGAGAAGAATATAGGTGAAATTGTATATAAAATCATCAAATTTTGAATTTTCTTATGGAAAATTTGACCAGTTTGCGGATGGCGTGACTAAAAACCGCTATAGGTAGAGTGATGTTGCTCAAAAAGTAATATTTCATTGACTGTGGAGTGTTGTCTTCCCGGCAATGTTATTTATATAGTAAATGAAGGCTAAAATAATGAAGTTATTTAAAGTGTATTTTATATGAAATACATTAAAATTGATCAATTTTTAGGAGTCAATAGAAAACTTGACCACTTTGAAAATTTTTTCATATGAAATTTTTATATGTTATGTGATTTAACTTCATTTCATATGAAATTCGTTTTTGGAAATTTGCCAAATAAATTTTTAACCTTTGTAATTTGACAAACAATTTTTTCATATCTTATGTGAGTTAACTTCATTTCATATGAAATTTGACTTCACTTTATTTCAATTGAAATATTTTCAACTTTTTATTTTCTATGAAATTTTTCTTATATTACTTTATATGTAAGGAAAAGAAGTTAAATCACTTGAGTTGTGAGAAGAATATAGGTAAAATTTCATATAAAATCATGAAAATTAGAATTTTCCTATGGAAAATTTGACCAGTTTGTGGATGGTGTGACAAAAAACATTTATAGGTAGAGTTATGTTGTTCAAAACGTGAAATTTCATTGAATGTGGAGTGTTTGTGTATTTTTGAAGGCAAACATAATGAAGTCATTTAAAGTGTATTTCACTTGAAATACATTAAAATTGATAAATTATTAGGAGTCAGTCGAAAACTTTACCACTTTGAAAATTTTTTTTATTTGAAAATTTTAAATGTTGTATGATCTAACTTCATTTCATATGAAATTTGTCTTTGGAAATTTGCCAAATAAATTTTTAACCTTTGTAATTTGACAAACAATTTTTTCACATCTTATGTGAGTTATCTTCATTTCATATAAAATTTGACTTCACTTTATTTCATATGAAATATTTTCAACTTTTATTTTCTATGAAAGTTTTCTTATATTACTTTATATGTAAGGAAAAGAAGTTAAATCACTTGAGTTGTGAGAAGAATATAGGTAAAATTTCATATAAAATCTTGAAAATTAGAATTTTCCTATGGAAAATTTGACCAGTTTGTGGATGGCGTGACAAAAAACATCTATAGGTAGAGTTATGTTGTTCAAAAAGTGAAATTTCATTGAATGTGGAGTGTTTGTGTATTTTTGAAGGCAAAAATAATGAAGTTATTTAAAGTGTATTTCACTTGAAATACATTAAAATTGATAAATTATTAGGAGTCAGTCGAAAACTTTACCACTTTGAAAATTTTTTTATTTGAAAATTTTATATGTTGTGTGATCTAACTTCATTTCATATGAAATTTGTCTTTGGAAATTTGCCAAATAAATTTTTAACCTTTGTAATTTGACAAACAATTTTTTCATATCTTATGTGAGTTATCTTCATTTCATATGAAATTTGACTTCACTTTATTTGAAATGAAATTTGACTTCACTTTATTTGATATGAAATATTTTCAACTTTTATTTTCTATGAAATTTTACTTATATTACTTTATATGTAAGGAGAAGAAGTTAAATCACTTGAGTTGTGAGAAGAATATAGGTAAAATTTCATATAAAATCATGAAAATTGGAATTTACTTATATAAAATTTCACCAGTTTGCGGATGCCGTGACAAAAAACCTCTATAGGTGGAGTGATGCTGCTCAAAAAGTGATATTATTCTTATATTAATTTATATGTAACGAAAAGAAGTTGAATCACTTGAGTTGTGAGAAATATATAGGTAAAATTTCATATAAAATCATGAAATTTTGAAATTTCTTATGGGAAATTTGACCAGTTTGCGGATGGCGTGACAAAAAAACCTCTATAGGTAGAGGGATGTTGCCCAAAAAGTGAAATTTCATTGACTGTGGAGTGTTGTCTTGCCGGCAATGTTATTTAAATATATGAAGGCAAAAATAATGAAGTTATTTAAAGTATATTTCACTTGAAATACATTAAAATTGATACATTATTAGGAGTCAATGGAAAACTTGATCACTTTGAAACTTTTTCGTATGAAATTTTCATATGTTATTTTTTTTTTTTTTTTTGTTGTAGCGTGTGTTTATTTATTTAAAATCTGTCCTAGTGGACAATAATTAAATGGTTTTGCGGGTGAACATTGACTTAAGGGATACTATTTTTTTTTTTTTTGTTGTAGCGTGCGTTTATTTATTTAAAATCTGTCCTATTGGACAATAATTAAGTGGTTTTGCGGGTGAACATTGACTTAAGGGACACTATTGTACATGTATTTGGGGCGGGTTTGAAATTTGCTTGTTATTGCTGTGGTAGATAAAGGGGATGTCTCCTCATTAGACGTCTGCTTGTCTGGCTGTTGTCCAACAGGTTGAAGGCGAGGTGGTTGGGGTGGTTCTCGAGCCTTTTCAGGTGGCTCGCTGAGCGTGGAGATTTCATCTGTGACTTTCGAGATTCAAAGTTCTCTGTGTATGGCGACATTCTCATGGTAGGGATGCGCATTACAGGCAATTCTCAAGCACCTGTTCTGGAACTCTGCGCAAAAATACTCTTTCGAGTATTTTGGAGAGGATTGCCAGTAAGCTGATCGGACGATAGGAGGCTAGGTTGGCTTCAGGCTTACCAGGCTTAAGGAGGACAATGACCTCTGCTTTTTTCCATTCTTCCGGGAAGTACCCTAGCCGGAAGCAGCTGTTGTAAATTCTGGCCAGCATTTGTGTGCAGCGGAATGGAAGCATTTTTAGGGCTGCCGCATCTATACGATCCAGGCCCGGAGATTTGCTGTTCTTCAGTAGGGCAATCTCCTGCGCAACTTCCTCAGGGTTGACTGGTTGCAGCGGCGGACCGGGAGAGCTTGGGCTATTGAGAAACCTGCCGGTTTCAGCACGTTCTTCGGTAGTGCAGCAGTCGAACGGTGAGAAGGCGTTGTAGAGGTGTTCGGCGAAAGCTTCTGCTCTTTCGGCGTCCGATCGGCACCAGGATCCATCCACTTTGCGCACTGCGGAAACCTTTTTGACTGGTCGTTTAATGTGGCGGGTGACGTTCCACAGGTTATGGTCCGGATCCCCGGGAGAGAGTTCCTCGAGGAATCTGATTAAAGAGTCCTGGCGTAGGCTGGAGATCTTGTCCTTCAGCTCCTTTGTGGCTTGATTTAGTGCTGTTTTGTCTCTCGGATTGCGCGTCAAGAACCAAACTCTCCTGAGACGCCTCTTCTCAGCCACGAGTGCCACAATTTCCGGGGACCAGAGGTGGAGTTCTCTGCTAGGTGTTCTCGCAGTCTTTGGTGGCAGTGGGCTTGCCAATTCCGCAGAGTTTTGCATTTGCCTGGTGAGATTCCCGATTGCTTTGTCAATGTCCCTGGGTGTGTTGAGGATGGGGTTCGGATGGACGGCGGAGAGCATCTAATTCATGCTTTCAAATGACATCGTTCGGAGCAACAGAAGTCATAAGAAATAGTAATGCAAATGGTCAACAATACAATTCTACATTTAAAATCAGAGGCCAAGTTTATCATAAAATAGGCGCATTGTTACCGATGCCAAACGAACCACACAAATTTTTGCAGATCTACTTTATGTGCGGTGAGGACTCCGCAAGCGCACTTGCAAAGTCCCAAGGCCAAACGATGTCGATTTGTGACTTAGATTTTTGAGCACACTATGTTTTTCACATGGTCAATTATACGTGGCATGCTCGCGAGTGGGTAAACCCTCCAGTTTGTTTGTCCTAGCTAAAAATGGGCTAACCAAGAATATTGTCCACGCCCTAGCATTAAGAGAATAAATTACAAGGAATATAACATACGATTGTTCGGAGTCAATGGACAACTTGACCAGTTTAAAAATTTTTTCATATGAAATTTTTATATGTTATGTGATTTAACTTCATTTCATATAAAATTTGTGTTTGGAAATTCGTCAAATCAATTTTTCATATGAAATTTTATTGATATGTGATTTAACTTCATTTCATATGAAAATTGAATCTACCTTTGCAAATTTGACAAAAAACTAATTTTTTTGGGATTTAAATTTATTTCATATGAAATTTAACATAACTTTTTTTCATATTTTATGTGAGTTAACTTCATTTCATATGAAATTTGACTTCACTTCATGTCATATAAAATTTTTCTTAACATTTATTATGAAGGCAAAAATAATGAAGTTATTTAAAGTGTATTTTACATGAAATACATGGAAATTGATAAAGTAGTCGAAATCAATTGAAATTTTGACCAGTTTAAAAATATTTTCAAATGAAACTTTCATAAATTTTGTGACTTTACTTCATTTCATATGAAATTTGACTTCGCTTTATTTCATATGAAATCTTTTCAACTTTTATTTTCTATGAAATTTTTCTTATATTAATTTATATATAAGGAAAAGAAGTTAAATCACTTGAGTTGTGATAAGAAAATAGGTAAAATTTCATATATAATCATCAATGTAGGAATTTTCTTATGGAAAATTTGACCAGTTTGCAGATGGCGCGACCAAAAACCTCTATAGGAAGTGTGATGTTGCGCAAAAAGTGAAATTTCATTGACTGTGGAGTGTTGTCTTGCCGGCAATGTTATTTAAATATATGATGGCAAAAATAATGAAGTTATTTAAAGTATATTTTACATGAAGTACAGGAAAATTGATAAAGTAGTCGGAGTCAATTGAAAATTTGACCAGTTTAAAAATGTTTTCATAAATTTTGTGAGTTTACTTCATTTCAGATAAAATTTTACTTCACTTTATTTCATATGAAATCTTTTCAACATTTATTTTCTATGAAATTTTTCATATAATTCTGTATATGTAACATAAAGAAGTTAAATCACTTGAGTAGTGAGAAGAATATAAGTGAAATTTCATAAAAAATAGTGAAATTTTGAATTTTCTTATGTAAATTTTTACCAGTTTGCGGATGGCGTAACAAAAAACCTCTATAGGAAGTGTTATGTTGCGCAAAAGTGAAATTTCATTGACTGTGGAGTGTTGTCTTGATGGCAATGTTATTTAAATATATGATGGCAAAAATAATGAAGTTATTTAAAGTATATTTTACATGAAATACATGAAAATTGATAAAGTAGTCGGAGTCAATTGAAAATTTGACAAGTTTAATAATTTTTTTAAATGAAATTTTCATATGTTTTGTGAGTTTACTTCATCTTATATGAAATTCGACTTCAAGTTATTTCATATAAATTCTTTTTAACTTTCATTTTCTATGAAAGTTTTCTTATAATTCTTATATGTAACGAAAAGAAGTTAAATCACTTGAGTTGTGAGAAGAATATAGGTGAAATTTCATATAATATAATGAAATTTTGAATATTCTTATATAAAATTTGACCAGTTTGCGCATGGCGTGACAAAAAACCTTTATTGGTAGAGTGATGTTGCTCAAAAAGTAAAATTTTATTGACTGTAGAGTGTTGTCTTCCCGGCAATGTTATCTTATGTATAAAATTCTGCTGTCACACTGTTAGTAACCGAACTCCTCCGAAACTTGACCGATTTTCTTGAAATTTGGAGGGTATATTCTCTAGGCCTGGCAATCGGCTAACATCTATTTTTCGTACCCCTAACCGAAACAGTGTTTTATTTCAAACAGTTAGTAACCGAACTCTTCCGAGCCTACTTGACCGATTTTAATGAAATTTGGAGGGTATATTCTGTAGGCTTGGCAATCGGCTAACATCTATTTTTCGTTCCCCTAACCGATAAGGGTTGTCCACCGCTAACATTTTTTTATTTCGTCAACTGCGCTCTCCCAATTTCGAACAAAGCAAGCTCAGACTGTCTGAGAGAGAACCTCTCTTAATTTCAATTTCAGACTCTGCATTGTTGTAGTTGTTAACTCAGAATATTAGTTGTTGTTGCGCTTGATTACGGAGGATCAACGCGTGAGAGTGAAAAAGATACAACCAGCTGCAATGCTAAGAAAACGCAAAGGGGCCGAATTGAGTCGTAGTACAGGCAGAAGTCGAACCCAGCGCCAGAGAAGAGACCAAAGGACGGAAGAACAGATCCAGCAAGACAATATTAATGCCTGTGAGAGCGTGGCACGATTGCGTCAAGAAGAAACAGAACGCGATGAACAAATAAGAGTCGAACAACGACAATTAACCCGTTCCTACAATGAATATACGCAGAACAAGTAACCAACAACGCCAACAGGTGCATCGAGCATTTGTATCAAATTCATTCCTGCGTCTGGCATTCCATTACGAGCCCGATATATAATATTATTCTCATTCAAAAGTCGCTATTGGTGGTATGCACAAGAAATGCCCGCATTGTCATGCTCTCAAATTCAACAAGGAGCCGGTCGGGATGTGTTGCGCGTCTGGCAAGGTCCAACTACATCCGATTGAAATACCACCTGAACCATTGAACGGTTTACTTACCGGCACCGATCCAGATTCTAACCTGTTCCTAAAGTCCATTCGAACATTCAATTCATGCTTTCAAATGACATCGTTCGGAGCAACAGAAGTCATAAGAAATAGTAATGCAAATGATCAACAATACAATTCTACATTTAAAATCAGAGGCTAAGTTTATCATAAAATGGGCGCATTGTTACCGATGCCAAACGAACGACGTTTAAACATTTTTTCAATGAAATTTTCATATGTTTTGTGAGTTTACTTCATTTTATATGAAATTTGACTTCACTTTATTTTATATAAAATCTTTTCAACTTTTATTTTCTATGAAGTTTTTCATATATTAATTTATATGTAACGAAAAGAAGTTAAATCACTTGAGTTGAGAAGAATATATAAAATCTTGAAATTTGGTATTTTCTTATGGAAAGTTTGACCACTTTGTAGATGGCGTGACAAAAAAATCTCTATAGGTAGAGTGCTGTTGCTCAAAAAGTGAAATTACATTGACTTTGGAGTGTTGTCTTCCCGGCAATAATATTTAAATATATGATGGCAAAAATAATGAAGTTATGTAAAGTGTATTTTACTTGAAATACATTAAAATTGATAAATTAGTCGAAGTCAATCGAAAATTTGACCAGTTTAAAAATGTTTTTAAATGAAATTTTCATATGTTTTGTGAGTTTACTTCATTGCATTTGAAATTTGACTTTATTTTATTTCATATGAAATCTTTTCAACTTTTATTTTCTATGAAATTTTTCTTATAATTCTGTATATGTAACAAAAAGAAGTTAATTCACTTGAGTTGTGAGAAGAATATAGGTAAAATTTGTATATAATATCATGAAAATTGGAATTTTCTTATATAAAATTTGACCAGTTTGCGCATGGCGTGACAAAAAACCTTTATAGTATAATTTCTTTATATTAATTCTTTTTTTTTTATTTCACCACGCCACAATTCACGTGTTCTTCCCTCTTTTTTTCTTTTTACAATGTGTCCAACTTATGCTATTTTTTTAATACGAGACATTGTTATCGATATGTACTTATTATTATCGCTTTTAATTTGGTATTTACATTCGGCCAATCCCGACAATAGATCGGCCTCGATCTTATTTTTTTTCCCTAACAAGACTTTATTATTTCATTACACACTTGTATCCATGGTTTTAGCCTAGCTGGTTCCAGAATGCCCTTGTATGGCAACTGTGTAAGTTGACAGTTGATAACATCTACTATTTCATATCTGTCATTAGGCAGAATTCGACTAACCTTATAGGGCCCACGATATTTTGGCGCGAACTTTTTACATACACCAGAAGATACATCTACATTCCGGATCGCAACAAAATCACCTAACGCATACTTCAGAGGTGCCTTGTGTCTCAGGGAATAATGCGCTTCATTATACTCCTGGGACTTCCGGATATTATCTCCTGCCTAACACCTAATGGTTTCTAAAACTACTGTTTGATCTGGTCCTAACTTCTCCTCAAGATATTCGGTCAATTCATCAACTACGGGTCCTCTCTGCTCACATCCAAACAGCAGAATTGATGGTGTTTTTTTGGTACTACACTGGATCGAATTATTTAGGGCTACTACGGGAAACTAACTTATACCAATCTGCCTGATTTAAAGGCTCATATAATTTACCTAACATCGGAGTTAACACACGGTTTACCCTCTCAACTTGTCCATTGGCCTGGGGTGCTGCCGTTGCCACCTTTATATGTTCGATATTGCGGCTCTCTAGGAAATTACTGAACTCGAGTGACGTAAAACACGTTCCCCGATCGGAAACGATTCTACGCGGTCGGCTATAATACTCAAAGTACTTCTCTAAGGCGGCATTCACCTCTCTCGTGCTAGTGGAATTCACAGGGTACAACTTAACAAACTTGGTAAAGGCGTCTATTGTGACTAGCAAATGTTTTCGAATTTATACTCGACAATGGTCCTAGGTGATCTATATGAACCGTATCAAAGGAAGTTGGGCTTTTTGGTATACTATGTAGTGTCCTGTTGTGTATTGCCCTCGGAACGGAATGAAGGATACACGGCAAGCAGTTGCGAATATATTTCTCGACTTTACTTCTCATAAGAGGAAACCAATAACTTTGTTTCAACTTTCCAATACACTTATCTGCAGCAAGGTGGCCTAACTTTTCATGACATTTTCTTATGACCTCTTCCTGCATGCAACTAGGGGCGTATAAGTACAAATCCGGGGACTTCCTTTTTCTCTAAGTTTTCTCTCAACGCACGTAATTCGGAATCTCTTGACTGCTCGGTCTGCAATAACAAATCAATATCTCCAGGGGTAGCTTCTACAACTACAACCATTGATTCGGGCATGGCTATAGTAGAAGGCGACGGAACTCGGTTTGTGCCATCACACGGTACTACAGAGGCGTTCAACAACAAGGGTTCATCTAAATCTTCTATCGTTCTACACGGTAACGTTTCACTATAGGGTCTAACGGGTCTATAAAAGGTCGCACTGTCACATAGTTTTTCAACACGATCTACTTCTTTTTCTGTACGAAAATCGCACGGATCATCTGTTTTGCCAGTAAGATCTTCTAACAACACGGTCTGTCTACTAAGGGCATCTACATGGTACATACTCGAACCGGGTCTATGGGCAATCGTAAAATTGTAACTTTCCAATTCTAGGGACCAACGGGCTATACGATGATTGATTGCTTTCTTGTTCAGAGTCTGCACTAAAGAATTACAGTCGGTTACAATAAGGAAAGGACGGTGCTCCAGGTAAACTCGAAATCGGCGCAACGCATAAATAATGGCCAGGGTTTCGAACTCAAAAATATGGTATCGGGACTCGGCACCTGTCGCTTTACGAGAATAATAGAATACGGGGTGGAGTTTATTGTCAGACTGTCGCTGCATCAATACAGCACCAAATCCATGTGAACTAGCATCGGTATGCAGCTCCGTTTCAGAGCTAGGATTATAGATAGCCAATACAGGGGCGGACGATAGGGCTTCTTTCAGCGTATTGAAAGCGTATTTTTCTTGTTCGGACAAAGGAAACGGACCACCCTTTTTTAACAACTCAGTTAATGGCTTCGCAATACGTGAAAAGTTTTGAACGAACTTCCGGAAATACGAAAACAGTCCAAGACACGAATGCAAAGTCTTACAATCATACGGCTCTGGGTAGTTTTTTATAACTCTTAAGTGTTGATCACACGGAGAAATACCTTGACTGCTAACATCATACCCTAAATACTCGATGCGCCTTTGCATAAATTCACTCTTTTTGAAATTGACCTCAAGATTATACTCAACCAGTCTGTCTAACAACTTTGTTCAAATATTATAATGTTCCTCCACAGATCGAGTAGCTAAAATAATATCGTCCATGTATACCATAACCTGACGAGCTCTAACCATATCCTGCAATACATCTGAAATAAATCGCTGAAATACAGCTGGTCCATTCTTAAGGCCAAAAGGCATTCTCAAATACTCAAATTGCCCGTCAGGTGTTACAAAGGCTGTATACTTTACAGACTCTTCCTCAATTCCAATATGGTGAAACCCATTCTTCAAATCAATAGTGGTAAATACTGATTTTCCTTCTAAATACTCTAAACAATCTTCAATTAATGGCAACGGAAAGTTATCACGGATTGTCATCTTATTAAGACCACGATAATCTACACACATTCGCACTTTTCCATCCTTCTTCTTTACTAGAACTACTGACGCATAAGGAGAGTTACTAGGTCTTATTACATTTTCTGATAATAATTCATTAATGGTTTTCGAGACAATTTCTTTTTCATAAAACGACAATCTCCTGTAATAAAAGGGTGTCATGTCATTTAATCGTATGCGCGTAGTGCATCTTGCTGGACCGGAACTTTTACAAAATTGTTGCATGTAATGTTCTCGGTATCTATTTATTTAATTATTTGAAAGAGGGAGTCTCCCAGCAGAGAAGGCGCGAGGCACTGCGACCAGAATGGTCTTTTGTGCCTAAATGCTCTCCCTATCTTGACAAAAGCCGCTCTGCTTCCCTGAAGAAGGCAAGCAGGTCTTTCGTCGAGGAACGGACAATTTGCTCGGGAACTGCGATTTCCACGTGCAAATGTTTCCTCCTACTCCAAACCAAGGCTGGACAGTCACACAGTATGTGTTTGGTAGTTTCGTCGTCCTCTTTACAGAGCCTGCACTCTGCATCAGAGGATAGACGCATTTTTGTTAGGTGATAGTTCACCAGATGGTGGCCACTGAGATAGCCAACAAGGAGATAGAGATCTCTCCTGGAGAGTGAGTCTGTTCTGCGTTTAACCGAGGGATTTGTAAGCTCTCTAGCCAGTCCTTCCGGTCTGGGATGAGAGTCCTGAATTTTGCACCAAAGAGGAGTTCCTTGGTCATAGAATCTGATCTAGTGCAGATCTCTAAGCCAGGAATATCTTTGATAAGTCTAGCATGCCCTGATTCGGTAGCTAGAAGCCCAGATTGGAGCTTGATTCTATGAAGACTCATTGCAGCGACTTCTTTTATTTTGATATGCAGTGGAGTCAAGTTGAGGATTGACTCCATTGCTGCTGTGGGACAGGTGCGGAGTGCACCCGTCAGAGAAAGGCAAAGTAGCCTATGCAATTTATTGCATTTGTTGATGGCAGTGACCTGCGTCACCTTTGGCCACCACACAATTGCAGCGTAGGTGACGATGGGTCTTACCATCATCTCAAATAGCAACCGGATGTTACAGGATTTGAGACCCCAGGTTCTACCAAAGAATCTTCTGCATGCCCACATGGCATGCGTTGCCTTTGAAAGAGTATTGTTTAGGTGGGAATTCCAGTTTAGTCTTTTGTCAAGGGTCACCCCTAGATACTTAACTTCGCTGGAAAGACCCACAGGGGAGCCGCCTATGTTCAATTGACCTATGTCAATAGAATAGCGCTTAGTGAAGGGAACAATAATTGCCTTTTGGGGATTGATGCTGAGACCTACATCTTCGCACCATCTGCCAACCGTGTTCAGAGCAGATTGCATTAGCTCTGTCACGGTGTTGGCAAATTTCCCGTTCACTATTAGAGCCAGGTCGTCCGCGTAGCCGATTGCTTGCACGCCCTGGTCTGCGAGAATGCTTAGTAGTTCATCAACTACTAAAGACAAGAGTAGGGGGGATAAGACCCCTCCCTGGGGACATCCTTTAACCGCACTGATAAAGGCAGTCGCGGTGTCCAAGGTAGAGGAAATGATCCGGTGTTTGAGCATAGCCTCAATCCACCGGATTAGGGGACGGGCAATATTTCTGCGCTCTAGCGCAGCAGAAGTAGAGCCGTAGCCGGTATTATCGAAAGCACCCTCTATATCAAGAAAAGAGCATAAAGCAATGTTCTTGGATGCGAGGGCTTCTTCGATTTTACCTATTAATTTGTGGAGGGTGACCTCCGTCGACCTTCCGGCTATATACGCAAACTGCGTGGGATACAGAGGATAAGTTTCCTGCAGAGAGCACCGTATGTGCAGGTCTATGAGCCTTTCCGCTGTCTTAAGCAGGAAGGAGGTGAGACTGATCGGCCGATAGGATTTAGGCTGAACCTGGGGACGATTCCCCTGTTTGGGAATGAATACCACATTGACTCTCCTCCAAGAGACGGGTATATATCCCCAAGTGAGACTAGCTCTAAACAGGGCGACCAGCGGATCGAGAATATGATCCAGGCTGTTTTGTAAAAGGGCTGGGAAGATTTGATCGCCCCCTGGGGCTTTGAAGGGAGCGAAGGAATCTACAGCCCATTTGACCTTTTCAGGGTCGAAGATGGATCCCGATAAATTGGAGCCACGTGAGTCAGGTGACGTGGTGACGTCATCTTGACTGAATAGATCTGGGTTCGCCACCGAACCTGGGAAGTGCACTTGAAGCAGAAGATCAAGTGCTTCCCTGCGATCTTGGGTGAAAGAGCCATCTGCTCTTTTAAGAAGCCCTATACCATTAGACGACCCTTTAGCTAATACTTTGTGCAGTCTCGCTGCCTCCGGTAGCGATTCAATGCTACCACAGTAGCTGCGCCACGTATCGCGTTGGGCACGTCTAATGTTTTTATTATAATTAGTTAGGGCGTCCCTATAGACGTACCAGCTGACACGGTTAGCTTTGGCCCTATTGAAAAGGCTTCTAACCTTCCTTCTTTGTGCGGATAGTTCCTCAACAAATCTGCTTTAAAAGCCACAGAGGCTTTAAAAAGATCCCACTTGGTCTTTTTGGGGCAGAAGGAGTTCTGACGGATCTCGATTTGGCCAGGTACGACATGGTGGCTTCGTCTGTGACCCGCCAGTTCACCAGTGAACTCCCAATAGAGTTACTGACTAGGGAAAGATCCAGAACCTCTTCCCTAATGGCATTAATAAAAGTTGGCTTACACCCTATGTTAGCAACATCTAATTGACAACACAATAGATATTCTAAAAGGGACTCACCACGTTTGTTGACGTCGCTGCTTCCCCAGATCGTGTGTTGTGCGTTGGCATCACAGCCGATCACGAGCGGCTTGTTGTGTAAGCGGCAGAACTCCACCAGCCGCTGAACCTCTGTGGGGTGAACGTCATCCACGTCGCCCGGGAAGTAGGCAGAGGCGATCACAACCTCCCGGACACCCTCAGCCGTGGCTACCTCAATAGCCGTTGCCACCAGGTCTCTGTGGATGAAATTTGATAAAGGGAAGTGTCTCACATTGTTATAAACAACAATAGCAGTGCGAGGGGCAGCTCCCATTCGGTCATATATTAACTTACATGATCCGCATGGTAGTCCACGGATGTGGCCACCGATCAACCATGGCGCTTTTACGAGTGCCAGGTTGATTCCCTCGTCGCAGACGACCCCGCACAGGGTGGCAGACGCTCCTCTGGCGTGGTGCAGGTTCGCCTGGAGCACCTTAATGGCGCTCGGCATCCTCCTTTAGGGCCTTTTTAACAAGGCCACCTGCCTTGCCCCCCCGAGACTCGTTGCTTCGGATGCCCTTCGGCAGTCTGGAGGAACCACTCGGGGGAGGTCGCCTTGCGACCACGGTCGCCGGAGGGGCCCTTGCGGGGGGTTTCCGCACTGTGCTAGTGGAGGGCCTGGAATGGACGACGGGGCGTCCGCTGCCAACCACCGGCTTAGTGCGGTCCGCTGTGGGCTTGGGGGCAGTCACCACTATGACTGGGGGTTTGGGGATGGGTTTTGTCAGCGCCACTGCAGCTGCGGCGCTGGTGGACGCCACCGGAGCGTTAGCCACTGCTGTCTCCCCGGTAGGGCCCACCGCCACCGCCGCTGGAGGAACGCTGACAGGAGGGTGGGTTGGAGAAGTGGAGGAGGAGAGGGCAGGAGTGGGGGAGGCCCTGACGGCGGAGTTCTTAAGGATAAGCTTAACTCTGCCAAAGCGGAATTTCACGTTACCCTTAATGTCCGTCAGAGCCTTATACGACTTCTCGTCGACCATCATCGCGAGGTGTGTCGTATTGCCGTTGAGGCTGTGTTGCACGACCCGCCACAGCTCCGTAGAGAGCTCACGATTTTGGATACCCAAGTATTCCACAATCTCGGCGGGTATGTATTGCGCGCTGTTGGGGAAGTAACCTTTAATGAGGTGAGCTCTTGGGAACTCTGCTTCCTCCAGCAACTTTAAATCAAGGCCGCTGATGGACTTGATATGTCCAAAAGCTTCCTTGACCCAATCGGCAGTGCTGCTGTTCTCGCGCACCAGGAGCAGCCACTCGTTTCGGGGTATACAACCCTCGAAACCTGGGCCGACTTCTGATGTGAAAGGCAGCCGCATCGCCTTTAGGATGCTCTCTTGAACCGTGGCCATATGCTCCGGTGTAAGAGGTTTAGTGGGGTCAGCCGAAGTGAAGCCCAATTTCACCCTGCTTGCCACTTGGCTGAAGAGTGGCTTTGTGGACTCCACATGAGTCTTTTTGGGCTTCTTTGAGGACCCTTGGGGTTCGGGGATGGTATCGTCACCGCGCATCCGCTTAGCCTTGGTTTCCGCGGGGAGGACAGTGGCGATAGCCAGAGCCTCTGCTCTGCTCGAACCCTTTGCGAGTGCAGCTTTGAAGAGCTTCTTCTCGCGGGTCTTCAGTTTGACGAAGGCGTTCCCCGAGTCCAGTCGCAGAGTCTGGATTTGGGAGCCAGCTTCCGTGAGACCTGACCTCTGAGAGGCCACGGAAGCGTCGTCAGCAAAGCTGATCAGGTCACCTTCAGCTTCGGCGTCGGAGGACATCACCTCGACGGTCTGCTGCATGACTGAACAGTTGTTGGACGAGAAGGCAGCACTAGCGAACTCAGTGTCCAAAGGAGTTCGTGGCCTGTCCGAGTCCCCCGGAGTACCAGGGTCGAGACCCGTGGTATTGGGGGTGGATGCCAGCAGCCCAACAGCTGCAGTGCTGGTATTGGGGTCGGCCGTGAAGGCTTCGCCATGGGTTGATGCGTTCAAAGCCGCTTCAGGCTTATTTTGAGAGATAAACAGATCCATAAAATTTGATCCCACGAGTAGGCGGGAAGGGACGTCACCCACGACATAGCCCGCTTGCCGTGGGAAGTGTAAATGAAACTGGAGGGCGACAGGTATCCAGAGTCCGCATACTAGAGACCCGGCTACCCCCCGGCCATGCATCCATTAGCGTATGCTGTTCCGCCTTGGATTGTGGTGATTTATAGATTCACGATCTTCGCCCGACTACAATTAGTCAGCACCCCTAGCAGAGACATGACCGTGCTAGGGGCCTGCTTCCAGCCGCCCTCACGTGGAGAGTATAGCCGCACTTCCGTCAGTAGGAGCAAGGACGGCACTTACCCCAGCCAGAGCTGTGGTTAAATTTAATTCCCCTTGCTGTCTCTGACGGCTGACGGCCCAACGGCGCAACGTATAAATAATGGCCAGAGTTTCTAACTCAAAACTATGGTATCGGAACTCGGCACCTGTCGCTTTACGAGAATAATAGAATACGGAGTGGAGTTTATTGTCAGACTGTCGCTGCATCAATACAGCACCAAATCCATGTGAACTAGCTTCGGTATGAAGCTCCGTTTCAGAGCTAGGATTATAGATAGCCAATACAGGAGCGGACGATAGGGCTTCTTTCAGCGTGTTGAAAGCGTATTTTTCTTGTTCGGACAAAGGAAACGGACCACCCTTTTTTAACAACTCAGTTAATGGCTTCGCAATACGTGAAAAGTTTTGAACGAACTTCCGGAAATACGAAAACAGTCCAAGACACGAATGCAAAGTCTTACAATCATACGGCACCGGGTAGTTTTTTATAACTCTTAAGTGTTGATCACTCGGAGAAATACCTTGACTGCTAACATCATACCCTAAATACTCGATGCGCCTTTGCATAAATTCACTCTTTTTGAAATTGACCTCAAGATTATACTCAACCAGTCTGTCTAACAACTTTGCTCAAATATTATAATGTTCCTCCACAGATCGAGTAGCTAAAATAATATCGTCCATGTATACCATAACCTGACGAGCTCTAACCATATCCTGCAATACATCTGAAATAAATCGCTGAAATACAGCTGGTCCATTCTTAAGGCCAAAAGCCATTCTCAAATACTCAAATTGCCCGTCAGGTGTTACAAAGGCTGTATACTTTACAGACTCTTCCTCAATTCCAATATGGTGAAACCCATTCTTCAAATCAATAGTGGTAAATACTGATTTTCCTTCTAAATACTCTAAACAATCTTCAATTAATGGCAACGGAAAGTTATCACGGATTGTCATCTTATTAAGACCACGATAATCTACACACATTCGCACTTTTCCATCCTTCTTCTTTACTAGAACTACTGTTGACGCATAAGGAGAGTTACTAGGTCTTATAACATTTTCTGATAATAATTCATTAATGGTTTTCGAGACAATTTCTCTTTCATAAAACGACAATCTCCTGTAATAAAAGGGTGTCATGTCATTTAATCGTATGCGCGTAGTGCATCTTGCTGGACCGGAACTTTTACAAAATTGTTGCATGTAATGTTCTCGCACTATTTCTTGGCAGGCGCCAGTCACCTTCTGCCCAAATTCATTGCCAACGTTAACCTCACTCTCATCCAAAACAGCAGCACAGACACTGGACAGCTCAAGGAACCATTCTCTACATCTATCGGCCTCAACCGGGGATACATTTGAGTTTACAGGGTATTTTAAAGGGTAATCTTTAACTAATTGAGTATTGTTTAACAAGGATACGCAGATAGATTTGTGAGAAAATAAACAAGTTTTATTCTTAGAGTTCTCTTTAGTAGGGTTACACAAAATTAATTTCATCTTTAGTGTTTTCATTATATCTCTTCCCAGCAATAGCGGTGCGGGTAAAATTAACTCGGGGACAACAAAAACTTCGATTTCAAAACATCGTCCTTTAATCGTATGAAAACATCTGACTTTTCCGTAAGTCATTATTACATTCCCTCCAATTCCATGGAATGGCGTTTTGCTTAATTTTACCTTATCGAATATATTTTTGAAAATGCGCTTTGTCGCAAAGCTTACGGGACTTCCGGTATCTAATAAGGCAATTAATTTAATATCAGTGCATCCTGTCTCCCAAGGTACTCTTATACTCACTACTTCAACAAAGGACTCCTCGTTTTCTGGGCTCAAGGGATCCCCAATACCACCAACTCCCGGTTTGCCCCTGTTCGGGCACTGTCTATATTGGTGTCCCGTTTGAAAACAATTGAAGCACCCTCCTTCTGGGCGTTTGGGGCGCTGACAGTCCTTCCCGATGTGTCCCATACGGCGACAGTTAAAACATCTGATTTCGCTAAGCGGCGTCCTCTTAGCTGCATCTGTCGAACGGGGTGCAGCCTCATGAATCTTGTCGGCACGCTCCATATTCCTCTTAATCATTACCGCCTGTACAGTACAGTAGTATAGAGGAGCTGCATTCCCCGAGCGGTCATCCAGGCCATCCACTATGTACTTGATTATGTCTGCCTCCTGGAAATTTCCTTGCTGCGCCAGATTCCGCATTGCAATGAAATAAGTCAGCACCGATTCTCCTTGCAGGATTCTGCGACCCTCCAAACGGTTGGCCACTTCATGGTTCGATGACCGAAAACCTTGACCAACGTATCCTTTAGTTGCTCCCACGAGGTAGTCATTTCGTACATTATATACTCCTTTGCTGAACCAGAGAGCACACGGTTAGCGCTGAACACCATTCAGTCCATACATCAGGGCAGCCCTTTCCAACTCCCTGATCCAGACATGGACTGACAAGAAATCGTCTCCCGAGAACTTAGGAATGCTTCCCTCGATGTCGGCGACACTCAGCTGACTGCGTTCCTCTATTGCAGGCCGCTCCGCACCCTTCTCCATCTCAGAAACCTTCAGTTTCAGTGCAGCGACTTCTCTACGGGCATTGATCAAGTCCGCTTCGAGCCGTAGGGTTTCCAGCTTTGCCATCATATTTGGCACCGTCGCCTCCGATGACGAAATTGAATGTGCGTCATCCTGTACCACCAGACCTGGCTGCTGTCCCTCCGCAATGCGACCATCTCCTTCCATGGCAAGCTGTGCCAATGGTTGTGCCAATTCAACATCATTATCTTGGCCACGACGCAAGTTCACTGCTTCCATCAGGTTTAGATCCAACACTTCGGTTTTGAAAAGCGCGTCAGCACGGTCAGCCATTACTGTTTTCATCAAACTGCGCAGTTGGTAAATCGAGACGCCCTCGGGCACCGGCACTTTGTTTTTAGCAAGCAACTCCGAAAGCTCTGGCTTTGTCAGTTTCACGATATCAATGTCACACTGTTAGTAACCGAATACCTCCGAAACTACTTGACCGATTTTCTTAAAATTTGGAGGGTATATTCTCTAGGCCTGGCAATCGGCTAACATCCATTTTTCGTACCCCTAACCGAAAAGGGTTGTCCACCGCTAACATTTTTTTATTTCACACAGTTTGTAACCGAACTCTTCCGAACCTACTTGACCGATTTTGATGAAATTTGGAGGGTATATTCTATAGGCCTGTCAATCGGCTAACATCTATTTTTCGTTCCCCTAACCGATAAGGGGTGTCCACCGCTAACATTTTTTCATCAACTGCGGTCTCCCAATTTCGAACAAAGCAAGCACACACTGTCTGAGAGAGAACCTCTCTTAATTTCAATTTCAGACTCTGCATTGTTGTAGTTGTTAACTCAGAATATTAGTTGTTGTTGTGCTTGATTACGGAGGATCAACGCGTGGGAGTGAAAAAGATACAACCAGCTGCAATGCCAAGAAAACGCAAAGGGTCCGAATTGAGTAGTACAGGCAGAAGTCGAACCCAGCGCCAGAGAAGAGACCAAAGGACAGAAGAACAGATCCAGCAAGACAATATTAATGCCCGTGAGAGCATGGCACGATTGCGTCAAGAAGAAACAGAAGATACACAAGTGGAACGGGATGAACAAATAAGAGTCGAACAACGACAATTAACCCGTTCCACAATGAATATACGCAGAACAAGTAATCCACAACCCCAACAGCTGCATCGAGCATTTGTACCAAATTCATTCCTGCGTCTGGCATTCCATTACGAGCCCGATATATAATATTATGCTCATTCAAAAGTCGCTATTGGTGGTATGGACAAGAAATGCCCGCATTGTCATGCTCTCAAATTCATGCTTTCAAATGACATCGTTCGGAGCAACAGAAGTCATAAGAAATAGTAATGCAAATGGTCAACAATACAATTCTACATTTAAAATCAGAGGCCAAGTTTATCATAAAATGGGCGCATTGTTACCGATGCCAAACGTACCACACAAATTTTTGCAGGTCTACTTTATGGGCGTTGAGGACTCCTCAAGCGCACTTGCAAAGTCCCAAGGCCAAACGATGTCGATTTGTGGCTTAGATTTGAGCACACTATGTTTTTACATGGTCAATTATACGTGGCATGCTCGCGAGTGGGTAAACCCTCCAGTTTGTTTGTCCTAGCTAAAAATGGGCTAACCAAGAATATTGTCCACGCCCTAGCATTAAGAGAATAAATTACAAGGAATTTAACATACGATTGTTCGGTAAGATGTTATTTTCACATTCCCTTTTATGCACAGCGATCCATATATATTTTCTATATTAATCATAAGATGTATTTGTTTGAATTGAATCACGGCTAGGTGGGACGAATTCCACCGGGACAGCTGGTTTATGTATATGAAGCCAAAAATAATGAAGATATCTAAAATGTATTTTACATGAAATACATTAAAATTTATAAATTATTAGGAGTCAAGGGAGAACTTGACCAGTTTGAAAATTTTTGCATATGAAATTTTTATATGTTATGTGATTTAACTTCATTTCATATGAAATTTGTGTTTGGAAATTTGCCAAATCAATTTTTCATATGAAATTTTATTAATATGTGATTTAACTTCATTTCATATAAAAATTGAATTTACCTTTGCAAATTTGACAAAAAACAAATTTTTTATGGGATTTAACTTTATTTTATATGAAATTTAACTTAACTTTTGAAATTTGACAAACAAATTTTTCATATCTTATGTGAGTTAACTTCATTTCATATGAAATTTGATTTCACTTCATTTCATATGAAATTTTTCTTAACTTTTATTATGAAAGCAAAAATAATGAAGTTATTTAAAGTGTATTTTACATGAAATACATGGAAATTTATAAAGTGGTCGAAATCAATTGAAATTTTGACCAGTTTAAAAATTTTTTCAAATGAAATTTTCATATGTTTTGTGAGTTTACTTCATTTCTTATGAAATTTGACTTCGCTTTATTTCATATGAAATCTTTTCAACTTTTATTTTCTATGAAATTTTTCTTATATTAATTTATATGTAAGGAAAAGAAGTTAAATCACTTGAGTTGTGAGAAGAATATAGGTAAAATTTCATATAAAATCATGAAAGTAGGAATTTTCTTATGAAAATTGGACCAGTTTGCGGATGGCCTGACAAAAAACCTCTATAGGAAGTGTGATGTTGCGCAAAAAGTGAAATTTCATTGACTGTGGAGTGTTGTCCTGCCGGCAATATTATTTAAATACATGATGGCAAAAATAATGAAGTTATTTAAAGTGTATTTTACATGAAATACATTAAAATTGATAAATTATTAGGAGTCAATGGAAAACTTGACCACTTTGAAAATTTTTTATATAAAATTCTCATATGTTATGTATTCAACTTCATTTCATATGAAATTTGTCTTTCGAATTTTATTGATATGTGATCTAACTTCATTTCATATGAAAATTGAATCTACCTTTGCAAATTTGCCAAATAAAATTTTCTTATGGGATTTAAGTTCATTTCATATAAAATTTGACTTAACGTTTGAAATTTGACAAACAAATTTTTCATATCTTCTTTGTGAGTTACTTCATTTCATATGAAATTTGAATTCACTTTATTTCATATGAAATATTTTCAACTTTTATTTTCTATGAAATTTTTCTTATACTACTTTATATGTAAGGAAAGAAGATAAATCACTTGAGTCGTGAGAAGAATATAGGTAAAATTTCATATAAAATCATGAAAGTAGGAATTTTCTTAAGGAAAATTTGACCAGTATGTGGATGGCGTGACAAAAAACCTCTATAGGAAGTGTTATGTTGACAAAAAGTGAAATTTCATTGACTGTGGAGTGTTGTCTTCCCGACAATAATATTTAAATATATGATGGCAAAAATAATGAAGTTATTTAAAGTATATTTTACATGAAATACATGAAAATTGATATAGTAGTCGGAGTCAATCGAAAAATTTGACAAGCCTAAAAATTTTTTTAACTGAAATTTGCGTATGTTTTTGTGAGTATACTTCATTTTATATGAAATTTGACTTCACGTTATTTCATATAAATTCTTTTTATCTTTCATTTTCTATGAAATTGTTCTTTTAATTTTTTATATGTAACAAAAGAAGTTAAATCACTTGAGTTGTGTGAAGAATATAGGTGAAATTTCATATAATATAATAAAATTTTAAATTTTCTTATGTACAATTTGACCAGTTTGCGGATGGCGCGACAAAAAACCTCTATAGAAAAAGCGAAATTTCATTGACTGTGGAGTGTTGTCTTGCCGGCAATGTTATTTAAATATATGATGGCAAAAATAATGAAGTTATTTAAAGTGTATTTTACATGAATTACGTGAAAATTGATAAAGTAGTCGAAGTCAATTGAAAATTTGACCAGTTCAAAAATTTTTTAAATTTTCATATGTTTTGTGAGTTTACTTCATTTCTTATGAAATTTGACATCACTGTATTTCTTGTGAATTCTTTTTAACTTTTATTTTCTATAGAATTTTTCTTATAATTCTGTATATGTAACGAAAAGAAGTTAAATCACTTGAGTAGTTAGAAGAATATAAGTGAAATTTCATTTTGACCAGTATGTGGATGGCGTGTCAAAAAACCTCTATAGGTAGAGTGATGTTGCTCAAAAAGTGATATTTCACTGACTGTGGAGTGTTGTCTTGCCGGCAATGTTATTTAAATATATGAAGGCAAAAAGGATGAATATAAAGTGTATTTTACATGAAATACATAAAAGTTGATAAAGTAGTCGAAGTGAATTGAAAATTTGACAAGATTTAAAATTTTTTCAAATGAAATTTTCATATGTTTTGTGAGTGTACTTCATTTCATATGAAATTTGACTTCACTTTATTTCATATAAAATCTTTTCAACATTTATTTTCTATGAAAATTTTTTCTTATATTACTTTATATGTAAGGAAAAGAAGTTAAATCACTTGAGTTATGAGAAGAATATAGGTAAAATTTCATATAAATTCATGAAAATTGTAATATTCTTATGGAAAATTTGACCAGTTTGCGGATGTCGTGACAAAAAACCTGAATAGGTAGAGTGATGTTGCGCAAAAAGTGAAATTTTATTGACTGTGAAGTGTTGTGTTCCCGGCAATGTTATTTAAATACATGAAGGCAAAAATAATGAAGTTTTTTAAAGTGTATTTTACATGAAATACATTAAAATTGATAAATTATTAAGAGTCAATGGAAAACTTGAGCACTTTGAAAATTTTTTCATATGAAATTTTTATATGTTATGTTATTTAACTTCATTTCATATGAAAATTGAATCTACCTTTGCAAATTTGACAAAAAAAAAATTCTTATGGGATTTAACTTTATTTCATATGAAATTTGTCTTTGGAAATTTTCCAAATACATTTTTCATATGAAATTTTCTTGATATGTGATTTAACTTCATTTCATATGAAAATTTAATGTTATTTAAATACATGAAGGCAAAAATAATGAAGTTATTTAAAGTGTATTTTACATGAAATACATTAAGATTGATAAATTTTTAGGAGTCAATGGAAAACTTGTCCACTTTGAAAATTTTTTCATATGAAATTTTCATATGTTATGTGATTTAACTTCATTTCATATGAAATTTGTCTTTGGAAATTTGCCAAATAGATTTTTCCTATGAAATTTTATTGATATATTTTTTTTTTTTTTTTTTTTTGTTGTAGCGTGCGTTTATTTATTTAAAATCTGTCCTAGTGGACAATAATTAAATGGTTTTACGGGTGAACATTGACTTTAGGGATACTATTGTACATGTATTTGGGGCGGGTTTGAAATTTGCTTGTTATTGCTGTGGTAGATCAAGGGGATGTCTCCTCATTAGACGTCTGCTTGTCTGGCTGTTGTCCAACAGGTTGATGGCGAGGTGGTTCAGGTGGTTCTCGAGCCTTTTCAGGTATCTCTCGCTGAGCCTGGAGATTTCATCTGTGACTTGCGGGATTCCAAGTTCTCTGTGTATGGCGACATTCTCATGGTAGGGATGCGCATTACAGGCAATTCTCAAGCACCTGTTCTGGAACCGCTGTATTCGCAGGCGATTCGTGTGGCTGGCCGTGCCCCACAGCTGTATCCCGTAGGTCCAGATAGGCCTTGTAAACCAGGATTTTGAGGCTCTGCCTCAGCTTGGACCTTCTCCCAATGAGCCATTGCATCTGCCTCAGGCGCGCATCGGCCTGTATGCGTTTGCTGACAATGTGGGGACGCCGTATGAGCCTGCGGTCCAGGGTCAGTCCTAGGTATTTGGGTGCGGGCGCGTTGGGAATGTTGACACCGTTCAGCGTGACCGGTGGGCAGTCTCCTCTTCTGAGTGAGAACGTTGTTTGGCTCCATCTTCTGAGCCAGGGATGTAGCGCGTTCATTTGCCTTTGGATTGTTTCGGAAGCTTCTCGTGGGTCAGACGAAGTGGCGAGGAAAGCAGTGTCGTCTGCATATGTCGCTATCGTTAGGCTCCTGGAGGGGATTATGGGAAGGTCTGCGGTGTAAAGGGTGTAGAAGATTGGTCCGAGCACACTGCCTTGCGGAACTCCAGCTCTGATCCGTATGGGTAGGCTTATTGCACCTCCGCATCTGACTTGGAATGCTCTTCCCTCAGTGTAGGATTTAAGGAGGGTAAAATGGGGGCTTGCGAGGCAGGATTTAAGTTTATGGAGGAGTCCAGGATGCCAAACTCTGTCAAATGCCTGCTTCATGTCGAGCATTACAGCGCAGCAGTATTTCTTCTGCTCGAATGCCTCGAGGATGCGTTCGACAAGCCGGTGGCACTGGTCCGGTGTTCCATGGCAGCGTCTGAAGCCAAACTGGTGATCGGGTATCAAACCGGCCTCGTCCAGTACAGGCAATACTCTGTGCAAAATACTCTTTCAAGTATTTTGGAGAGGATTGCCAGTTAGCTGATCGGACGATAGGAGGCTAGGTTGGCTTCAGGCTTACCAGGCTTAAGGAGGACAATGACCTCTGCTTTTTTCAATTCTTCCGGGAAGTACCCTACCCGGAAGCAGCTGTTGTAAATTCTGGCCAGCATTTGTGTGCAGCGGAATGGAAGCATTTTTAGGGCTGCCGCATCTATACGATCCAGGCCCGGAGATTTGCTGTTCTTCAGTAGGGCAATCTCCTGCGCAACTTCCTAAGTGTTGACTGGTTGCAGCCGCGGACCGGGAGAGCTTGGGCTATTGAGAAACCTGGCGGTTTCAGCACGTTCTTCGGCAGTGCAGCAGTCGAAGGGTGAGAAGGCGTTGTATAGGTGTTCGGCGAAAGTTTCTGCTCTTTCGGCGTCCGATCGGCACCAGGCTCCATCCACTTTGCGCACTGCGGAAACCTTTTTGACTGGTCCTTTAATGTGGCGGGTGACGTTCCACAGGTTATGGTCCGGATCCCCGGGAGAGAGTTCCTCGAGGAATCTGAGGAGAGTCCTGGCGTAGGCTGGAGATCTTGTCCTTCAGCTTCTTTGTGGCGTGATTGAGCGCTGTTTTGTCTCTCGGATTGCGCGTCAAGAACCAAACTCTCCTGAGACGCCTCTTCTCAGCCACGAGTTCCGCAATTTCCGGGGACCAGAGGTGGAGTTCTCTGCTAGGTGTTCTCGCAGTCTTTGGTGGCGGTGGGCTTGCGAAATCCGCAGCGTTTTGCATTTGCCTGGTGAAATTCCCGATAGCGTTGCCAATGTCCCGGGGTATGTTGAGGATGGGGCTCGGATTGACGGCGGAGAGCATCCAGGACGCGAACTTGGCGGCGTCGGTCTGTTTTCCAGTGAGCCTCCTGAGCGGGGTTGTCCTGAGGACTGGCGTGTTGATTAGCACGTTTATTGCACAGTGGTCTGACAGGAGATCAGCATTTGTTGTGCAGCTAATCTTCGCTTGCTGAAATGCGGGCAGCTCTAGGTATTGAAAACCGCTCCTGATGAGGATGGCTGCTCCTCCGCGTGCTCTGCCAGAAGGATGGTCTGCATGGATGAGGTCATATCCGCTGATCTTAAAGTGGGATCTGGGGGAGAAATGCGTTTCTGCTACGAGTACGATATCGATCTGGTGGGTCTTTAGATGGAGCTCGATTATGGCCTTGCTGTTCTGCAGCCCGTTCGCATTCCAGACGACTAGGTGGAGCTTTAATTGCATGACTTGCTGTTGAGAATGGTGGCCACCAGCTGATATCTGATGTGAGCTAACTTCATTTCATATGAAATTTGACTTCACTCTATTTCATATGAAATTTTTCTCAACTTTTATTATGAAGGCAAAAATAATGAAGTTATTTAAAGTGTATTTTATATGAAATACATTAAAATTGATAAATTATTAGGAGTCAATGGAAAATTAGACCACTTTGAAAATTTTTTCATATGAAACTTTCATATGTTATGTGATTTAACTTCATTTCATATGAAATTTGTCTTTGGAAATTTGCCAAATAAATTTTTCATATGAAATTTTATTGATATGTGATTTAACTTCATTTCATATGAAAATTGAATGTACCTTTGCAAATTTGATAAAAAAAAAAACACGTTTTGGGCCCAGAAATCAAATGTTCGTTACAGTAACTCGTTGATTGCTATAAGTTAATGTCGTGCGCGAATTAACCCGGTAAAATAAGCAAAAATGAATATGAAATTTGTCTTTGGAAATTTGCCAAATAAATTTTTCATATGAAATTTTATTGATATGTGATTTAACTTCATTTCATATGAAAAGTGAATGTACCTTTGCAAATTTGACAAAAAAAAATTTCTTATGGGATTTAATTTTATTTCATATGAAATTTGACTTAACTAACAAATTTTTCACATCTTTTGTGAGTTAACTTCATTTCATATGACAGCAAATACATACACAAGTTGGGCCTATTAGGAAAGTACAGTTATATCAGAAACTATTGCGTTTCAACATTCAGCAAGACGAAAATGTAGGAGCACATGTAAACTCTTTTGTGGAGACAATTGAGAGATTAGCTGAAATGGACATCAAAATAAACGAAGAATTGAAGGTTATAATGTTATTGAGCAGTTTGCCTGATACATGGGAAAACTTCGTAGTCGCTATTGAAACTCGCGATGAGTTGCCCACATTTGAAATCGTCAAAGTAAAACTGTTAAAAGAAGGAGCTCGAAAGAAACAAAGAGCAGAACACGAAGGCAATGCGACGTCACAAGTAGTGTACACACACACGCAACCTAAAGGCAACAGAGACAAAGGAGAAAACAGCAACACTAAGAGAAACGAAAGAACAAGCGAAAAGCAAAAATTTAACGCAAAATGTTTTATCTGCGAAAAACCAGGGCACCGAGCTAGCGAATGTCGGAATAAGAAAAAGAGCCCGACGGACAGCGCTAAAGGGCATCAAGCAAGTTGTGCAGTGCACAACTATGTTGACAAAAGGCGCGAAAGCATGCAACATGTCACATGTGTTGCGATCGCAACATGTTCGAAACAATTGACAAGAAGAAGAAGTCTTCAGTCATGTTGGCAGCAAACAAATTCGTTGAGTCCCAAGGCGTCGGTATTGTGAAATTACAATACGAAAACACTGTATTACTGCTGCAAAATGTTTTATTTGTCCCGGAGTTGCATATGAATTTTTACTCAGTAAGCGCAGCAGCAAGATATGATATTTTAACTACATTTAATGGAAAAGAAGCGCTGGTAAAAAACAAATACAGTAAAGTTGTGTTAAAGGCAGTACAAGAAAACAATTTGTACGTATACTCAGAAAAAAGTGCTGTCTTTACAATAAAGAGTTTGTCGCCTGCAGTAAATTAGCATAATAGATTTGGTCATCTTAATTTTAAAGAACTAGAGTTGCTTAGCGAGAAGCAACTAGTACATGGGATGCACATCGGAAACATAGAAGAGAAAATTAATTGTGACACGTGCAATCAAGCAAAACTGTGTGCATTACCGTTCCCACAAAAGTCAAATAGAGTTACAAAGGAAGTGCTCGAATTGGTACATACAGATGAATGTGGACCGATGAATGTGAAGTCAATCGCTGGAAATAGATACTTTTTCACGTTTATTGATGATTACTCACGCAAAATCTTTGTTTATTTCTTGCAAACCAAAAGTCAAGTGTTTGAGAAATTTCAAAAGTTTCAAAGCTACGTGGAATGCCAAACCGAACACAAAATCAAGTCGCTAAGAAGTGACAACGGAACGGAATATGTTAACAAGGAGTTCACAAATCACTTGGAAAAATGTGCCATTAAACGGCAGTTGACGGTTCCCTACACCCCGCAGCAGAACGGTCTATCAGAACGCGCGAATCGTACAATTGTTGAGATGGCGAAGTGTCTCTTAATTCACGCAGGGTTAGAGGAGTTCCTATGGGCAGAGGCTGTAACTACGTCAGTCTATTTGAGGAACCTATGTCCTACAAGAGCACTGGCAGGAGGTACACCTTTTGAGGCTTGGAAGGGCCACAACCCGTCAGTTAAGCACATGAGAGTCTACGGATCTCGTGCGTTTGCCCTTGATAAACGCATAAAAGGCAAGTTTAAAGCAAAGGTAAAGGAATACATCTTCGTTGGCTATTCCTTTGAAGATAGAGAGAAACGATCTGAGTTTTGCGCAAAAACGATCAAAAACTGTGACCCTTCTGAACAAAATAATGACTATATGACAAACATCGTTCGCCTTGAGTCATGCACTTATACTCCAGAAAACGAGCAGATTGAGCATGAAGAAGAATTAAAAGACCTGCGCAGTGACTCAGGCAAAGAGGAGGAGGAGTTTGTGAGCGCAAGCGATAATGAAGGCAGCGATGAAGGAAATGGTAGAAGCAAACCTCAGCAGGATGATACCACAACCAGACGAGGACCAGGAATGCGCAGACTAGTACGTACAGGGCAACCAGGCCGGCCGAGGAAGGAATACCAGGTGCTCAATAGTCTGAACTATATGGATGATATTGAGACACCGAAATCCGCTGCAGATGCATTGCAGGGTCAACATTCGCATGATTGGCAAAAATCAATGCAAAATGAATTTTACGCTCTTCAAGCAAACGAGACATGGACGTTATGTGAGCTAACTCCAGGACACAAGGCTATCGGTTCGAAATGGGTATATTGAATCAAGAGAAACAAAGACGGAGATATTGAAAGCTTCAAATCACGATTGGTTGCTCAAAGCTGTGGGCAACAGTTTGGCGTAGATTATTGGGAAACGTTCTCACCTGTTATCCGGTATGAGACGATTCGTATACTGTTTGCAATCGCTGCTGAAAAACAATTGTTTGTGCACCAAGTCGACATCGCAAACGCATACCTGAACAGCAAGCTTCATGAAATTGTGTACAGGAAGCAGCCGCCGAATTTTATTGACAAGCATCATCCGAACAAGATTCTTAAGCTACAAAAGGTTCTCTACGGGCTTAAACAATCAGGAAGAGTGTGGAACAACACAGTTGATGACGTATTAAAGAATATGGGGTTCAAAAGATGCAGGAACGAGGCTTGCCTTTACTTTAAGCAAGAACAACGGAAATTCAGGTATATAGCAGTCTACGTCGATGACTTTATCATTTTGAAACATATGGTATGAACAGCTGTCGTCCAGTAAGCACACCGTTAGACCCAGGATATCAAGTGGGATGCACGAGTGAAAGCTGTGTCCAGGTGAATATAATAGCAGTCCTGAGTCGACCAGACATTTTGCACACTGTCAGCAAATTGTCGCAAAGAAATACTGATCCATACGAAGAACACGAGATTGCAGCGAAACACATTCTGAGGTATCTTGCGGGTACTATGAACCTGAGTATCATATACCGCAAGTCTGGCGAATCAGTCAAAGGCTTCGTTGACGCTGATTGGGCTAACGAAAAGGACAGAAAATCCTACAGCGGCTACGCATTCTTCATGGCAGGATGTGCGTTCTCTTGGTCTTCAACGAAGCAAAGCGTTGTCGCGTTAAGCAGCACAGAAGCGGAGTACATCGCGTTATCCATGGCTGCCAAAGAAGCTATCTACTTGAGAAGACTTCTTCATGAGATTGGGTGGTTTGACCAACCGAAGCCGATGACCATATTTGGCGACAACATAAGTGCGATGTACTAACAAAATGTCTTAATAAGAATAAGCACAACGGCTTTGTAAAGAATCTTGGCATGATTTGAATTATATAATATGTAGCTTAAGAAGAAGTATTGAATATGTAACATCCGTTAACATTTAAAGTAAGCTAACATATAATCAGGCAACACTGTTAAGCCGTTACTGAATAATCTGGAAACATTGTATGAATCATCAGTTTTTGTATTACTTTTTATCCTTAGTTCTGATTAAACGTTCGACCGTACCACTACGTTGTGTCTTTATTTATGATATGACACAAACTCTTGCATGTTTTGTGAGTTTACTTCATTTCATATGAAATTTGATTTCACTTTATTTCATATAAAATCTTTTCAACTTTTATTTTCTATGCAGTTTTTCTTATATTAATTTATATGTAACGAAAAGAAGTTAAATCACTTGAGTTGTGAGAAGAATATAAAATCATGAAAATTTGAATTTTTTATGGAAAATTTGACCAGTTGGCGGATGGCGTGACAAAAACCCTTTATAGGTAAAGTTATGTTACGCAAAAAGTGAAATTTTATTGACTGTTGACCTGCCGGCAATATTATTTGAATACATGAAGGCAAAAATAATGAAGTTATTTAAAGTGTATTTTACATGAAATACATTAAAAGTGATAAATTATTAGGTGTCAATGGAAAACTTGACCACTTTGAAAATTTTTTGACATGAAATGTTCATTTGTGACTTAACTTCATTTCATATGAAATTTGTCTTGGGAAATTTTCCAAATAAATTTTTCATATGATATTGATATGTGATTTAACTTCATTTCATATGAAAAGTGAATCTAAATTTGCAAATTTGACACAAAAAAAATTTCTTATGGGATTTAACTTTATTTCTTATGAAACTTGACTTAACTTTTGAAATTTTTCATATCTTATGTGAGTTAACTTCATTTCATATGAAATTTGACTTCACTTTATTTCATCTGAAATTTTTGTTATCTTTTATTATGAAGGCAAAAATAATGAAGTTATTTAAAGTGTATTTTACATGAAATACCTAAAAATTGATAGGGTTGTCGGAGTCAATTTGACCAGTTTAAAAAATTTTTTAAATGAAATTTTCATATGTTTTGTGAGTTTACTTCATTTCCTTTGAAATTTGACTTCACTTTATTTCGTATAGAATCTTTTAAACTTTTATTTTCTATGCAAATTTTTCGTATATTACTTTATATGTAAGGAAAAGAAGATAAATCACTTGAGTTGTGAGAAGAATATAGATAAAATTTCATATAAAATCATGAAAATTGGAATTTTTTTATATAAAATTTGACCAGTTTGGGGATGCCGTGACAAAAAACCTGAATAGGTATAGTGATGTTGCGCAAAAAGTAAAATTTCATTGACTGTGGAGTGTTGACCTGCCGGCAATATTATTTAAATACATGAAGGCAAAAATAATGAAGTTATTTAAAGTGTATTTTACATGAAATACATTAAAATTGATAAATTATTAGGAGTCAATGGAAATCTTGACCACTATGAAAATTTTTCATATGAAATTTTCATATGTTATGTGATTTAACTTTATTTCATATGAAAATTGAATCTACCTTTGCAAATTTGACAAAAAAAATGCTTTTTTGATTTAACTTTATTTCATATGAAATTTGTCTTTGGAAATTTTCCAAATAAATTTTTCTTATGAAATTTTCTTGATATGTGATTTAACTTTATTTCATATGAAAATTGAATGTTATTTAAATACATGAAGGCAAAAAAAATGAAGTTATTTAAAGTGTATTTTACATGAAATACATTAAGATTGATAAATTTTTAGGAGTCAATGAAAAACTTGTCCACTTTGAAAATTTTTTCATATGAATTTTTCATATGTTACGTGATTTAACTTAACTTCATATGAAAATTGAATGTACCTTTGCAAATTTAACTCTATTTCATATGAAATTTGACTTAATAATTGAAATTTGAATAATTTTTCACAACTTATGTGAGTTAACTTCATTTCATATGAAATTTGACTTCACTTTACTTCATATATAATATTTCTTAACTTTTATTGTAAAGGTAAAAATAATTAAGTTTTTTAAAGTGTATTTTACATGCAATACATTAAAAATTGATAAAGTAGTCGAAGTCAATTGAACATTTGACCAGTTTAAAAATTTTTTCAAATGAAATTTTCATATGTTTTGTGAGTTTACTTCATTTCAAATGAAATTCGATTTCACTTTATTTCATATAAAAACTTTTCAACTTTTATTTTCTATGATGATTTGCTTATATTAATTTATGTGTAACGAAAGGAAGTTAAATCACTTGAGTTGTGAGAAGAATTTAAAATCATAAAAATTTGAATTTTTTTATGGAAAATTTGACCAGCTTGCGGATGGCGTGACAAAAACCCTTTATAGGTAAAGTTACGTTACGCAAAAAGTGAAATTTTATTGACTGTGGAGTGTTGTCTTGCCGGCAATGTTATTTAAATATGCGAAGGCAAAAATATTGTATTTATTTAAAGTGTATTTTACATGAAATACATTAAAATTGATAAATTATTAAGAGCCAATGGAAACCTTGACCACTTTGAAAATTTTTTCAAATGTAACTTTCATATGTTATGTGATTTAACTTCATTTTATATGAAATTTGTCTTTGGAAATTTGCCAAATAAATTTTACATATGAAATTTTATTGATATGTGATTTAACTTCATTTCATATGAACATTGAATCTATCTTTGCAAATTTGACAAAAAAATTTTTTTATGGGATTTAACTTTATTTTTGTATGAAATTTGACAACATTTGAAATTTTACAAATTTTTCACATCTTATGTGAGTTGACTTCATTTCATATGAATTTTTATTTTTTTTTTTTTTTTTTTTTTTTTTTTTTGTAGCGTACGTTTATTTATTTAAAATCTGTCCTAGTGGACAATAATTAAATGGTTTTGCGGGTGAACATTGACTTAAGGGATACTATTGTACATGTATTTTGGGCGGGTTTTAAATTTGCTTGTTATTGCTGTGGTAGATCAAGGGGATGTCTCCTCATTAGACGTCAGCTTGTCTGGCTGTTGTCCAACAGGTTGATGGCGAGGTGGTTGGGGTGGTTCTCGAGCCTTTTCAGGTATCTCTCGCTGAGCTTGGAGATTTCATCTGTGACTTGCGGGATTCCAAGTTCTCTGTGTATGGCGACATTCTCATGGTAGGGATGCGCATTACAGGCAATTCTCAAGCACCTGTTCTGGAACCGCTATATTCGCAGGCGATTCGTGTGGCTTGCCGTACCCCACAGCTGTATCCCGTAGGTCCAGATGGGCTTGAGAATTGCCTTGTAATCCACGATTTCGAGGGTCTGGCTCAGCTTGGATCTTCAATGAGCCATTGCATCTGCCTCAGGCGCGCATCGGCCTGTATGCGTTTGCTGACAATGTGCGGGCGCGTTGGGAATGTTGACTCCGTTCAGCGTGACCGGTGGGAAGTCTCCTCTTCTGAGTGAGAACGTTGTTTGGGTAGATTTTTCCGCGTTCACTACGATATTCCATCTGCTGAGCCAGGGATGTAGCGCGTCCATTTGCCTTTGGATTGTTTCGGAGGCTTCTCGTGGGTCAGATAAAGCGGCGAGGAAAGCAGTGTCGTCTGCATATGTCGCTATCGTTAGGCTCCTGGAGGGGATTATGGGAAGGTCCGCGGAGTAAAGGGTGTAGAGGATTGGTCCGAGCACGTTGCCTTGCGGAACTCCAGCTCTGATCAGTCTGGGTAGGCTTATTGCACTTCCGCATCTTACTTGGAATGCTCTTCCCTCAGTGTAGGATTTAAGGAGGGTAAAATGGGGGCTTGGGAGGCAGGATTTAAGTTTATGGAGGAGTCCAGGATGCATTACAGCGCAGCAGTATTTCAACTGCTGGAATGCCTCGAGGATGCGTTCGACAAGCCAAACTGGTGATCGGGGATCAAACCGGCCTCGTCCAGTACAGGCAATACTCTGCGCAAAAATACTCTTTCGAGTATTTTGGAGAGGATTGCCAGTAAGCTGATCGGACGATAGGAGGCTAGGTTGGCTTCTGGTTTACCAGGCTTAAGGAGGATAATGACCTCTGCTTTTTTCCATTCTTCCGGGAAGTACCCTAGCCGGAAGCAGCTGCTGAAAATTCTGGCCAGCATTTGTGTACAGCGGAATGGAAGCATTTTGAGGGCTGCCGCATCTATACGATTCAGGCCCGGAGATTTGCTGTTCTTCAGTAGGGCAATCTCCAGCGCAACTTCCTCAGGGTTGACTGGTTGCAGCGGCGGACCGGGAGAGCTTGGGCTATTGAGAAACCTGGCGGTTTCAGCACGTTCTTCGGCAGTGCAGATGTCGAACGGTGAGAAGACGTTGTAGAGGTGTTCGGCGAGAGCTTCTGCTCTTTCGGCGTCCGATCGGCACCAGGATCCATCCACTTTGCGCACTGCGAAACCTTTTTGACTGGTCGTTTAATGTGGCGGGTGACGTTCCACAGGTTATGGTCCGGATTCCTGGAAGAGAGTTCCTCGAGGAATATGAGGAAAGAGTCCTGGCGTTGGCTGGAAATCTTGTCCTTCAGCTCCTTTGTGGCGTGATTGAGCGCTGTTTTGTCTCTCGGATTGCGCGTCAAGAACCAAACTCTCCTGAGACGCCTCTTCTCAGCCACGAGTGCCGCAATTTCCTGGGACCAGATGTGGAGGGGTCTGCTAGGTGTTCTCGGAGTCTTTGGTGGCGGTGGGCTTGCGAATTCCGTAGCGTTTTGCATTTGCCTGGTGAGATTCCCGATAGCTTTGTCAATGTCCCTGGGTGTGTTGAGGATGGGGTTCGGATGGACGGCGGAGAGCATCCAGGACGCGAACTTGGCGGCGTCGGTCTGTTTTCCAGTGACCCTCCTGAGCGGGGTTTTCCTGAGGACTGGCGTGTTGATTAGCACGTTTATTGCACAGTGGTCTAACAGGAGATCAGCATTTGTTGTGCAGCTAATCTTCGCATGCCCTATGCCTTTCGACACAGCAAAGTCCAGCAGGTCTGGAGTCTTGAGGCGTTGGCCAGTGAGTGGGCTCGCCAGTGGAGTGGCAGTCCAGTCGGTGGCGTTGCAGGTACTCAAACAGAGTTTTCCCTTTTTGGTTGTTGGCGCGCGATCCCCACCAAGAATGTTTGGCGTTATAATCTCCAGCTGCTATGAAGCGGGGCCCAAAATGCTCGAAGAACTCACTGAGATGAGATGCTGTTATGCGGAATATGGGGGAAAGTAGACCGCTCCAATGTCTAAGTCTCCTTGCGGGCTGGCAATCCTGATGACAGGATATTGTGCCCAGTCTTGCTGAAATGCGGGCAGCTCTAGGTATTGAAAACCGCTCCTGATGAGGATGGCTGCTCCTCCGCGTGCTCTGCCAGAAGGATGGTCTGCATGGATGAGGTCATATCCGCTGATCTTAAAGTGGGATCTGGGGGAGAAATGGGTTTCGGCTACGAGTAGGATATCGATCTGGTGGGTCTTCAGATGGTGCTCAACTAAGGCCTTGCTTTTCCGCAGGCCGTTCGCATTCCAGACGACTAGGTGGAGCTTTAATTGCATGACTTGCTGTTGAGAATGGTGGCCACAAGCTGTGTCATCTGGGCGAACATTCGCTCCATCATCCTTCCATACGAGCGAACATCGCTTCTATCTGACCGGAGTGTGGGGTTTCTGTTTGGGTTTTGACTGGGGTTGTGGGATTCTGCGGCGTTGCGTGCACTCCATTGAGGGCGTCTCGGTAGCTCCTGCCAGAGGTGACTCCACGGTCGGCGCCTTGTTAACATTAGCGACGGGCCTTGTTTTCGGAGCAGCGAGTGCTTTGGCCTTTTTGTATGCAGGGCATCCCTTAAATGACGCAGGATGGTCCGTCTGGCGATGGAAGCAGGCTTATCGTCAAGCTCCTTTCCCTGCGCTTTCTTTGCCGGTTTTCGCTTTATCTCGCCCGGCTATTAATGCGAGTTGCTTCCCTCGATGCTGGAGCTGCTCTTGCGTGTTCTCAGAGCCTTTTTGCATGGTGTTGTTCCATGCTTGTGGATGCGCGGCGGGGCGCCTGCCAGTCCATCTTCTCCAACGTTGGTAAGGAGTGAGGAGGGAGGGGAAGCTGGGCACCGTTAGCCGATGAGCCAGGCAGCACGTGGCTGCTGCTTTGCAAAAGTACCGCTGCTTCGAGCACTGGGTTTTTTGCGCTGATAACACGCACACTCGGGTGTGCGATTGTGTTGGTGGGAACAACCGTTAAGTTCGTTGGCTGGGCCAATCACAACGCGCGACGAAATCACGCGACGCGAAGTGGCTGGGCACGGGTAACGGGACTTTAAACTGTAAACAATTTGCTGTCGATCCGCAGGCGACTGATATATGATATGTGAGTTAACTTCATTTCATATGAAATTTGACTTCATTTTATTTCATATGATATTTTTCTTAACTTTTATTATGAAGCCAAAAATAATGAAGTTATTTAAATCGAAAATTTGACCAGTTTAAAAATTTTTATATTAAATTTTCATATGTTTTGTGAGTTTACTTCATTTCTTATGAAATTTGACTTCACTTTATTTCTTGTAAACTCTTTTTCACTTATATTTTCTATGAAATTTTTCTTATAATTAAGTATATGTAACGAAAAGAAGTTAAATCACTTGAGTAGTGAGAAGAATATAAGTGAAATTTCATATAAAATAATGAAATTTTGAATTTTCTTACGTAAATTTTGACCAGTTTGCGGATGGCGTGACAAAAAACCTCTATAGGTAGAGTGATGTTGCTTAAAAAGTGATATTTGTGGAGTGTTGTCTTGCCGGCAATGTTATTTAAATATATGAAGGCAAAAATAATGAAGATATTTAAAGTGTATTTTACATGAAATACATTAAAAATTGATAAAGTAGTCGAAGTCAATTGAAAATTTTACCAGTTTACCATTTTTTAAATGAAATTTTCATATGTTTGGTGAGTTTACTTCATTTCATATGAAATTTGACTTCACTTTATTTCATATGAAATTTTTCTTAACTTTTATTATGAAGGCAAAAATAATGAAGTTATTTAAAGTGTATTTTACATGAAATACATGGAAATTGATAAAGAAGTCGAAGTCAATTGAAAATTTGACCAATTTAAAAATTTTTCAAATGAAATTTTCATATGTTTTGTGAGTTTACTTCATTTCTTATGAAATTTGACTTCGCTTTATTTCATATGAAATCTTTTCAACTTTTATTTTCCATGAAATTTTTCTTATAATTCATTATATGTCACGAAAAGAAGTTAAATCACTTGAGTTGTAAGAAGAATATATATAAAATTTCTTATAAAATCATGAAATTTTTAAATTTTATTATGGAAAATTTGACCAGCTTGCGGATGATGTGACAAAGGTAGAGTGATATTGCTCAAAAAGTAAAACTTCATTGATTATGGAGTGTTGTCTTCCCGGAAATGTTATTTACATATATAAAGGCAATAATAATTAAGTTATTTAAAGTGTATTTTACATGAAATACATGAAAATTGATAAAGTAGTCGAAGTCAATTGAAAACTTTACCAGTTTAAAAATTTTTTCAAATGAAATTTTCACATGTTTTGTGAGTTTACTTCATTTTATATGAAATTTGACTCCACTTTATTTCATATGAAATTATTCTTATAATTCTGTATATGTAACGAAAAGAAGTTAAATCAGTTAAAGTTGTGAGAAGAATATAGGTGAAATTTTATGTAAAATCATTAAAATTGGAATTTTTGGAGTATTGTCTTGCCGGCAATGTTTTTTAAATATATGAAGGCAAAAATAATGAAGTTATTTAAAGTGTATTTTACATGAAATACATTAAAATTGATAAATTATTAGGAGTCAATGGAAAATTAGACCACTTTGAAAATTTTTTTCATATGAAACTTTCATATGTTATGTGATTTAACTTCATTTCATATGAAATTTGTCTTTGGAAATTTGCCAAATAAATTTTTCATATGTAATTTTATTGATATGTGATTTAACTTCATTTCATATGAAAATTGAATGTACTTTTGCAAATTTGACAAAAAAAAAAATTTCTTATGGGATTTAACTTAATTTCATATGAAATTTGACGTAACTTTTGAAATTCATATTGTTTACGCCGAAACCCGCCGCTTAAAAGTTGGCAGCATATTGGCGTAAACAGTGCGAGAGTCACTAAGGGCTCTCGTGCTGTTTTATCCAATATAATGTTAAGTTAGGATTAAGTACATAAATTTATGTAAATGAAGTTTAGTATAAAAATATATAGTGAAGTGAACGCCACGCGCCCCGCATTGTTCATTTCTTTTCGAATTGTTTTCGCGTCGCTTTTACCTCCAACAGCAGGACTTCGCCACCACGTCACGATCCCCCCAAGAAGGAAGAATTCACTGCCGTCGCTAAAACCATTGGTCCTTCGAGCCGGATCATATTTATTTCTACGTTTTGGACTTACGTCGCTGGATTATCATCTCCCCACTCCGCTCGAACCAAACGAAGACGGCATCTTGTCAGGATCCCACACAGATAAGTACTACACTTTTTTTACTTATTTTATACGGCAGTGGGCTGTGTGTAATTTTTCCTGTGCGAAAAGAGAGATCTCTTCTAGTTTTCTTTCTAACCTCGCAATTAGCGACCGGCATCTCTGTATGTACATATGTGCTGCATTTGTAAGCACATACCTACTTACAGACGACTGCCATCTCTCAAAATTGTCCATACATATATATGTATGAAAACACAAATTACACACAGTCTTATCCATTATACTTGTATTTGCAAGCCTCTCATATATGTGGATGTATGTATGTTACCTTCTCCTACCCCTTTTTTGAACAAAGGTACATACAATCTCCAAATAAAAGTCGTATGTTAATATATGTATGTGTAATTTACGTACATATATATATTTCTTGTCACATACTTACGTTGCCCATTAAACTACATTGCCAAGGTCCCAACCTCAAGCGGCAATTGTGCGTCCCAATTTAATAAAAAAAAAAGATAACACTCGCCTTCCACCTTTTTTTGTTTCATTTATTAAAGATCAATAAATTTTGACCGGCAGCAATATTTCGGCTGCACCGGCACAACAAGACACATAGTCGTATTATTAAATAAATATACATATAAGTATTTAATTACATACACCATACACACATTTTTGTTTGTTTTCAAAAATAAAGGGAAAACTCAACACTCGAAATTTATTGCATTTAGGCAAATAAATTATTCATTGTTTACCTTTCTCAGCCATAGTGATCGCAGTTCGACTTAGTAATCGCAGTTCGATCACAATCGACCGACCACCACTTTGTTTCATTCACTCAGTGTTATCGTTCCAGGGCTGCACTAGCTCAAATATTAAATATCACTTAGTGGGCAACCGTGACTTTTAAAATCACTTATTTTTTATTTTATCGTCTCATTGTGCACTGTGTTGTGGTATTACAAAGCGCTGCAACATTGCAAAAATTATCGAATATATTTTTCTCCGTCTGAGAAAATATCTCTAATAATAAATAATTATTTATTTATTTTTTACATTATAATTTACTATTTTTTATATAAATTATTTTGCGTTTCTTTCTCTCAGAATTTCACGCTGAGTATAATAATTGTTTCGATAATTATTATCAGTCAATAAAATATATCGAAGATTATAAAATAATATTTATATTGTATATATTATATTATTTATTTTGCAATTTTTCCGAAAAAAAAACAACGTGTTGCTTTGTAACTTATCAACAAATTCCTCGCTCAATAGTTTCGATAAAGTTCCGTTCTATTTGTAGAACATTCTTGTTTATTGTTAACACAAGAAATTCTGCTTGTCCGATTTCCTACGCTCTTCTGTTTCACGTTTCTGGCTCCGTCACCAGCATCAATTGCATTTTTTTTGCTTTTTTGAAAGCTTGTTATGCCAATTGATAGTGGTAAAGACACTAAGAAACACCTTATTGTACCCACGACTACGCATAGACGCTCCAGCTCTCTTCCAAGTTCCCTTCTTGGTAGAATACGTTCCCCAGCCCCTATACGGAAAGTTTCAACTCCGGCCACATCTAGGGTTCCTCAGGTGCCAAAAATTTCGGTGCACACTCCTCCAATCACTCGTTCAGTTGGTCATCAAATTTCACTGGCAATAAAAATGGCACTCCCAGAGTTCATTACTGCTTCTGATAAGCTCACGCAGTTCGAAGCTAGGATCCAAAATTCTCCTACAGCCTCACTTCACACACACAGAGTGCGTTTTGAGCAGCTTCGTTCCTTATGGACTGCCGCAGAGCTTAAATATGAGCTCTGTTCCAACGTATTATCTCAAACGGAGACGAATGCTGAGGTCAAGATCGCCATGCAGGCAAGGTATGACCACTGCTATTCCATAAACGAGAAACTTGCCTCTCAACTAAATGAGGGTATAGAGACCGCAACGGCTCCCCCTCCAGCACATGCAGCACCACAAATGGCCTTCCAGCCACGAAGCTACCGGTCACCACTCTTCGATGCTGAAGTTTTCAGCGTTGACTACCTTAAATGGCCAACCTTCCGTGATGTGTTCACAGCGGTCTACATTTCCGATCCCGGCCTAAGGCAGATCGAGAAATTGTTTCATTTAAATGCAAAGACCAGTGGCGAAGCAAAGGCAATCGTGTCCAAATCTCCTCTCACGAATGAGGGTTTCTCTTCTGCTTGGAAGAACTTGACGGATAGGTTTGAAAATAAGAGGCTGTTAGTTAACAGCCAACTTAAAATCCTCTTCAACCTTCCGTCAGTCTCTCAGGAGTCTGGAGCCGCCATCCAAATACTTCAAAGCACACTAAAAAGTTGCTTAACGGCTCTTGACAACTCCCAAATCAGCACTGAGAATTGGGATTGCCTTTTAATCTTTCTATGCTCGTCTAAACTCCCAAGGCTGACGTTATCACTTTGGGAGCAGTCAGTACAAAATAAGGCTGAAATTCCGTCGTGGAAGGAAATGTCAGATTTCCTTTCAGAGCGCTATCGCACATTGGAAGCGATAGAGGACGTACAACCCAGTACAAGCGCGCAGACTAATTCCAAACCTGCTCGAAAGGAAGGTCAACTCCTTTGAGACAAAGGTTGTAGGCAAACCACAAACCTGCAAACTTTGCTCAAAGGAGAACCATCCTATACGTCTGTGTCCGCGCTTTCTCCAAATGACTGTTGATGAAAGGTCCAATTTCATCAAACAGCAGAAGTTGTGTCTGAACTGCTTCGCAAGAGGACACATCCTTAAAGATTGCAAGAGTCAACATAATACGTGCAAGGGTCGCCACAATACACTCCTGCATCGTGACACCCCCCCCTACTGCGCCCTCTTCAGAAGATAATGCACCAACTCCCCAATCTTCGAATATACAGTCCACTCCTTCAACGACTGATATTCAAAATTACTTCACGGCGAACACGCAAGGTGTTTTTCTCGGCACTGCGCTTATAAATATTTGCCATTTGGGCATGACTTATAAGGCACGTGCACTGATCGATCCAGGATCAGAGGCTACGTTCATCTCCGAACGGATGTTTAACATAATTAAGCCCTCCTATCAAGCCGTACAAGTCCAAGTAGCTGGCTTAAATCAAGCCATCTCACCCAATCCACAAAAGTTGTGCCACTTTCAGATTGGTTCCCCGATCATTCCCAGGATACAGCTAGAAACTGCAGCCTTTGTTCTCCCCCAATTGGCAGGTAACCTTCCATCCTATTCAATTTCCAAGGATCTTCTGAAGGACCTGCCAAACCTCCGACTTGCTGATCCGCATTTCCACCAGAGCTTTCAAATAGACGTGCTCTTAGGAGCCGACATTCTCCCATCTATTTTCAAGGGTGGCTCTGTATCCAAAGTATGTGGAACTCTTCTCGGACCAGTAGCCATGTCGAAGTCCTTTACGACGAGGATTAAGATCAGCACAGAACAAAGGCTTGATGATCTTCTCACCAAGTTTTGGGTTGTGGAAGATCTACCAGCTAAGCTGGTAAAAGTTTCTGATTCAGCGTGCGAAAACAACTTTCTTTGCACCACTTCCAGAACCAAACAGGGCAGGTATGTCGTTACACTCCCCTTTAAAAACCCTGAAACATTCTAACTAAGACATTCAAGGTCCATCGCACTCGCTCAGTTTCTCAGAAACGATTATCGTTTAAAAAGAAACTTTCCTTTAAAAGAGCAGTACGACTCCATTATTCAGGAGTATTTAGATTTGGGCCACATGAGGCCTGTCTCCCCAAGTAACGATTGCAACAATTTTTACCTCCCTCATCATGCTTTTTCAAAACTGAGAGCACCACTACGAAAGTTCGCGTTGTCCAGTCCATCCTACATTCAGGACCCGTTCTCCAATCCGATCTGACTATGCAGATCTTGAAATGGCGTTTCTTTCGCTTTGTTTTCAATGCCGACATCACAAAGATGTACCGTCAGATACTCGTCCACACGCCATTTCAACGAACCCTGTTCAGAAACCCAAATGGCGAAGTCTGTGATTACGAACTCAACACAGTCACTTTCGGTGTAAACTGTGCTCTATTCCTAGCCATTCGGGTTCTCCAACAGCTTTCCCAGGACGTTAGCGCACATCTTCCTCTCGCCAGCGACATCATATCCCCAACTACATGTATGTAGACGATGTCCTTGCTGGCGCGCACTCCATAAAGCGCGCCACAATGTCCATAGAAGAGTTACGCAAGGCTCTTGAGACAGCTGGCTTTCCCTTAAGAAAGTGGACCTCCAACCACAAAGATGTGCTAGCTAATATTCCCAAGGACCATCTATTAAACGCCGATTTCCTCGAACTAGAGGAAGCGAGCTTAGCAAAGACTCTAGGTATACGCTGGCAAGCGCATACGGACGAGTTCCTCTTTGCCCCGTCCGAAGTAGATGTGAGACAGTCTTACACTAAAAGTGAAGTTGTATCTCACATCGCTAAATTATTCGATCCAGCAGGCTGGCTGGCACCATTTGTGGTCCGTGCCAAAATCTTCATGCAGGCGATATGTCTGAAAAATCTTGGAGGGGATAAAAAATTGCCACATGATCTCCAACAAAATTGGCAGGAATTCCTATACAGCTATTCATCCCCCCATAGAATTCGGATCCCAAGATGGGTCCAATATACTCCTTTAGCTAAGCTCCAAATCCATGGCTTCTGCGACGCTTCTCAGCGTGCATACGGAGCAGCTATCTATATCCGTGTTGAAACCCAACACAATATTTCAAGCTCGCTCCTTGTAGCCAAGACCAGAGTAGCCCCTGTGAAGACCATCTCCTTGCCCCGATTAGAACTATGCGGTGCATTACTGCTAGCCGAGTTATCTGCGACACTCCTCCCTCAGCTCCCAGTCAATAGTTACGAAGAGTACTATTGGACTGACTCCACAATTGTGTTATCCTGGCTTAGTAAGCCTCCATGTAAATGGACGACCTTCGTGGCTAACAGAGTAGCTAAGATAACTCAGCTCACTAGTTCGAGCAAATGGTCCCACGTCAGATCCGAGCAGAATTCTGCTGATCTTGCCAGTAGAGGTGTTTCGTCAGAAGACCTTATTGGCAATAATCTCTGGTGGCATGGATTGGCTGGTCCTTCCAGCAGAACAATGGCCTGCTACGATCAATATTGCCCATGAAACAGACAAAGAGCTTCGTCCTGTTAAATGCAACTTAATTAAGTTGCCTTCATCATCCTCTTGCATCTTGGAGAGATTTTCCGAGCTCGACAGAGCGCTGCGGGTGATGTCCTACGCATTATTCAGAGGTGTCCAAAGCCTGATCTCACGCTCTTTCCAGATGTCAGCAGCTCTGAACTCTCCAAGGTCCAAGATCTGCTCATCCGCAACACCCAACGTATTCAATTCCTTAAAGAATACAACTGTCTGTTGACCAAGGAACAGATTCCAAGGAGTAGCGACATCATTAATTTGAATCCCTTTATTGACGCCAACGGAGTCATGAGATCATGCGGTCGTGTGAGAGCATCCGGTCATCCTTCCGTACTCTTGTACCTTCTTACACCTTCTCGTCCGTTTTACGCATCGTATCTCCCTCCATGGTGAAAATCAATTAATGATGCGTCTCATCAGATCACGCTACTGGATTCCGAAGCTTCGAAATTTAGTGAAAGCCACAATCAACTCTTGTCGAGTTTGCATCCTCCAACAAAAGAAGTTGCAAATTCAACTCATGGGTACTTGCCCTCTGCGAGAGTTCCCTTCTCTCGGCCTTTCACCCACACGGGACTCCATTTCGCTGGTCCTTTCGAAATCAAAAATTTCACTGGTCGAGCCTGCCTCATAACCAAGGGCTATGTATGTGTCTTCGTGTGCTTCAGCACAAAGGCCATACACTTAGAAGCAACCTCGGACCTAACAACCGAGAAGTTTCTCGCAGCCTTCGCACGTTTCGTCGCGAGACGTGGCTGCCTCCAACACGTATACTCCGACAACGGAAAGACGTTCGTCGGAGCCTCCAAAGCCCTCTCAACAGATTTTATGAAGGCAGTGAAGGTTGATTTAGCCAACAAATACAGCCATCAAAACCTCGCATGGCACTTTAATCCTCCCAGCGCACCACATATGGGTGGCTTATGGGAAGCTGGAGTAAAGAGCTTCAAAACGCTCTTCTACAAGTCCACTTCCTCACCAAAGTACACCTTTGAGGAATTATCCACTTTCCTTTCCAAGGTTGAAGCGTGCCTCAACTCCAGGCCGATTTTCCCCATGTCCGAGAGCCCAGAGCCTTGACTCCTGGCCACTTTCTGATCGCTGGTCCGCTCATGTCCGTCGCAGAGCCTGAAATCCAAGAAGACGCTATATCCATCATCAACCGATGGCAGCGACTTAAGGCTCTGCATCAACAGTTTTGAAACTGGACGTGTAAGTGTCCCAGAAGAGGTCTGTACTTCGGCGATTCGTATTTGCCCATCTTTTGCTGGTATTGTTCGAATGATGACGCCCTTTTTCCAATAGCCGCGAGGTTGGTTGTCATCGCAAATTACCACAACATCTCCAACGTTTATTGGTTTTATGGGAGCAAACCATTTAGTACGCCTGGTCAATGTAGGCAAGTACTCTCTAATCCATCGACGCCAAAAATTGTCCTTTAGCTGTTTAGCAATACGATACTGTTTATGAAAACAGAAATTGCCGCCATCTCCAGGAGTTTGAGTTGAATTTGTAGTGCCGAGCAAGAAATGATTCGGAGTTAGTGGCTCTGGATCATTTATATAAACAGGGATATGCGTCAAAGGGCTACTGTTTATAATTTTTTCGGCTTCTATTAGCAGACTCCGCAGGGTCTCCACTTGAGGAGCTTGTTGTTTGAGTGTGAGATTCTTTTTGTGGATCTAACTAAGCGCTTCCAACAACCGCCTTAGCTTGGGTTAGCTGGACAATTAAATTCCCATTGAATTCCTTTGTTTGCCATTTCCGACTTACTGGAACTCCAATCAAATAAATCCTGTGTCCTCTTAATCTCCCTGTCCGCTCCGATGAAATTCGTGCCCATATCCGACCTGATCTTCACTGGCACTCCTCGAAGATTTACAAAATTACGAGTGCATAGTATGCATGCATCAGTAGAAAGATCTGCTGCTAATTCGAGATGATAGCTCTTATTGTAAGGCACGTGAACAATGCGACCCATCTTTTTTCATGCCGTCGGCCTATCGTAACCATGATAGGACCAAAATAATCCAATCCTGTGTAGGAGAAAGCACGCTGGTATGGAGTTACCCGATCCTTTGGTAACTGCCCCATTTGTGCCGGTATTGGAACTGCAGACTCATTTTTACATAGTTGACAAGCTGTTTTAGCTCGCTTTACAGCTTTTCGCAAATGCACTATCCAAAATTTGCGCCTTATTTCATTTATAATGAGATCCTCATTTTGGTGATAGTACATATCATGATAATACTTTATTATTAATTCAGTCAATGGATGTTTAGAAGGCATTATGATTGGATGACGAGTTGATTCAGGCAAAACTTCAGCATAGTCCAGTCTTCCGCTAACAACTAAAACGCCATCCTTTGATAAAACCGGACATAACGAATAAATCGACCTACTTTTGGCAACTGCATCGCCTTCTTTTAAATTCGTCAGTTCCTGGCTGAATGTTTGTCTCTGTGCTATCTTGCGCAGGCTAATTACCGCCCACCGTAACTCATTTGAAGAAAGCTCTCCGCACCTTTCCTCCGGACTCTGGTGGTGTAGCCGTTTTATAAATCTTAAAATCCACCCCATGGTGCGTTTCAAAAACAAATACTTTGAGTATTTTTGAATATCGATAACTGGATCCTGTAGAAGGGTCAATACAATTTTCTTCCGCTCATTTGTGTCGTCAGTTTGGGTTCCTATTCCATTTGAAGAAGGCCAAAATTGCCTATCTTGCAGTAGAAACTCCGGTCCTATTGTCCAGACATTTCCAGCTTTATATCTCATTCCATTTGATGCCTTGGTCGCTTTATCCGCAGCATTTAAATCTGTTGGTACCCATCTCCAGTTACTTTCATCTGTACTCTCCAGAATATCACTTATACGGTGCGCTACGAATGGCTTATATTGTCGATGATCAGAGTTAATCCAAGAAATAACTGTCATTGAATCAGACCATAATGTGCATCTTTGCAGCTTTACATCGTGACAAGCTAAAATTGTGTTTCGTAGGCGAGTGCCCAATACTGCTGCTTGGAGCCCTGCGGGTGATGTCCTACGCATTATTCAGAGGTGTCCAAAGCCTGATCTCACGCTCTTTCCAGATGTCAGCAGCTCTGAACTCTCCAAGGTCCAAGATCTGCTCATCCGCAACACCCAACGTATTCAATTCCTTAAATAATACAACTGTCTGTTGACCAAGGAACAGATTCCAAGGAGTAGCGACATCATTAATTTGAATCCCTTTATTGACGCCAACGGAGTCATGAGATCATGCGGTCGTTTGAGAGCATCCGCTTCTTTAAGCTACGATGAGCGGCATTCGGTCATCCTTCCGTACTCTTGTACCTTCTTACACCTTCTCGTCCGTTTTACGCATCGTATCTCCCTCCATGGTGAAAATCAATTAATGATGCGTCTCATCAGGTCACGCACCTGGATTCCGAAGCTTCGAACATTAGTGAAAGCCACAATCAACTCTTGTCGAGTTTGCATCCTCCAACAAAAGAAGTTGCAAATTCAACTCATGGGTACTTGCCCTCTGCGAGAGTTCCCTTCTCTCGGCCTTTCACCCACACGGGACTCCATTTCGCTGGTCCTTTCGAAATCAAAAATTTCACTGGTCGAGCCTGCCTCATAACCAAGGGCTATGTATGTGTCTTCGTGTGCTTCAGCACAAAGGCCATACACTTAGAAGCAACCTCGGACCTAACAACCGAGAAGTTTCTCGCAGCCTTCGCACGTTTCGTCGCGAGACGTGGCTGCCCCCAACACGTATACTCCGACAACGGAAAGACGTTCGTCGGAGCCTCCAAAGCCCTCTCAACAGATTTTATGAAGGCAGTGAAGGTTGATTTAGCCAACAAATACAGCCATCAAAACCTCGCATGGCACTTTAATCCTCCCAGCGCACCACATATGGGTGGCTTATGGGAAGCTGGAGTAAAGAGCTTCAAAACGCTCTTCTACAAGTCCACTTCCTCACTAAAGTACACCTTTGAGGAATTATCCACTTTCCTTTCCAAGGTTGAAGCGTGCCTCACCTCTAGGCCGATTTCCCCCATGTCCGAGAGCCCAACCTATCTTTTAGCCTTGACTCCTGGCCACTTTCTGATCGGTGGTCCGCTCATGTCCGTCGCAGAGCCTCAAATCCATGAAGACGCTATATCCATCATCAATCGATGGCAGCGACTTAAGGCTCTGCATCAACAGTTTTGTTTCCGTTGGAAGGAGGAATATCTCAAAGAGTTGCATAAACGCTCCAAATGGCAACTTCCGACGAGAAACCTCCTAGTCGGCGATATGGTGGTTGTCAAGGAAGACAACCTACCAGTCAACGAATGGCGTCTGGGCCGCATCCACGCTACATATCCCGGCACTGATGACATTGTCCGCGTGGTGGACATCCTCACCACCCGTGGTATCATCAAAAGGCCAGTAGCAAAATTAGTCCTACTTCCTTTAGAAGACAGAGTCCAGACACCCTCCTAACCTTGTGCTGTCCATCAGTGGATATATGCTTCCAAATACTAATCCATATATCCACACTCTCTCTTTCAGATTAGTGAGATGGCACCACGAAGGGCAGTTTCGATCAATAAATACTGCCCGAACTGCCTTGCCCATGAACATTCCAAGGGTTCATGCCGCAGTGGTGGCATGCCCACCTCTTTGGCAAAGGCCTTTGGCCTTTCCGCCGAAGACGGGTTTTGCCGTGCCTTGTTCAGGTCATGGGCGTCGCCAGAGTTCGCCCTAACAGTGGCTCTGAAGATGGAAGAGGTTCAAATTAGAACGCCGGCGCAGAATGTCGGCAAGGAGCTCCAAAACGCCTATCCAGGCATTACGCTGGCGGACAATCGGTGCCATGTGCCAACCAGAGTCTCCATTGTTCTGGGGGCCGACGTCTATGGCGTACTACTCCCAGGGCTTGTTTTTTCCCACGGTGGACTGCCGTTGGCCCAGAACACTCTGTTTGGCTGGGTACTATCCGGTGTCTTCAAGACATAGTCCGCTAGCGGTTCTAAAGCCCCTCCAGTGGCACCCGAAAGATCCTGTCTCCACCCTCACATTTGCAATAGTGTTGCAAGGGGGGCGGGATGTTTACGCCGAAACCCGCCGCCTAAAAGTAGGCAGCATATTGGCGTAAACAGTGCGAGAGTCACTAAGGGCTCTCGCGCTCTTTTATCCAATATAATGTTAAGTAAGGATTAAGTACATAAATTTATGTAAACGAAGTTTAGTATAACCAGTCGAACGCTACAGTCAGGTGCTGACTGTAGAAGGCCATGGATTATTATAGTATCTTTTATTTTCCGTTATTTATAATGAAAATTTTGCATTATTTGGATTATTATTAAGCATTTAAAAATATAAACTTTATATTCTTATTATTTTATTCGAACGACACGCACAAATTTAATTGACGGATAGAAGAAGAACACAACAATGCAAAAGCGAATACAAGAAATATAAGCATTAGGTAGGGCGAGAGTGCAATAAGTTTATGTATGCATTTTTGCTTTTGTCAAACAGTAGTGGCGGCCGCAGAAGTTGTATAGTAGCTTAGTGGAGTGTGTGCCGGATTCGAAGACCATCGATGTTTGACAGTGTTCGAGTTCGAATCCTGCCGCGATCATCAATGTGTGAAATGTTTTCCTTTTTTTCTTTCTTTTCTATTAAATAATTTTAAAGCTTAACAAACAATACGTTTTAAATTTTTTGGTTCGCAACATATTTAATTAGAACACTGTTATAAACTTTGCCGAATGTTGCACAAATCTGACAGTTGCGTACATACGCCGAATACGGCAATTGATGTGTGTTAGAGCGGGACGCCGAAACGTAAATGTGCAAATGCAGACATGCATGTATCGGCGTTCCGCTCTAACATTCGTAACTTATTGATTGTCTTAAATATTGCAAAAAAAAAACATGAGATTTAATTTTTGAAAACTATTTTTATTGATATTTAATTAAATAACTGTAGCTTTCATTTAAGCTTATAAGAAAAAAAAATAACCAAAAAAATAAATAAAAAATAAAAAGTTGCACCAACCGGCCTCACGTGGGATTCGAACCCACACGCGCAGGACCGCTGTCCGCCACTCTAACCACTAAGCCACCGCCTCATTTACTGATTGATCGGCAAAGTTGCATTCTGAGCTAATTATGTTACCATTCTATGCAAATAAAAAGTTTTGTAAAATGCTGTGTGTCCGATGTGGATGTTGCCACAAAATTTGAAGGTTCTAGCTCTTATAGTTTCTGAGATCCAGGTGTTCATACAGACAGACAGACGGACAGACGGACAGACGGATAGACAGACAGACATCAATCGACTCGGCTGTTGATACTGATTCAGAATATATATAGTTTAAGGGGTCGGAGATGCCTCCTTCTGCCTGTTACGCACAAACTCGTTCCGACAAACACAGTAGACCATGAATTTTTTTAAAATCCATGGCCTAAAAATATAAAGTGAAGTGAACGCCACGCGCCCCGCATTGTTCATTTCTTTTCGAATTGTTTTCGCGTCTGTTTTACCTCCAACAGCAGGACTTCGCCCCCACGTCACGATCCCCCCAAGAAGGAAGAATTCATTGCCGCCGCTACAAACACATGTGAAATTTGACTTCACTTTATTTCATATAGAATTTTTCTTAACTTTTATTGTAAAGGTAAAAATAATTAAGTTATTTAAAGTGTATTTTACATGAAATACATTAAAAATTGATAAAGTCGTCGAAGTCAATGGAACATTTAATCAGATTAAAATTTTTTTCATATGAAATTTTCATATGTTTTGTGAGTTTACTTCATTTCATATGAAATTTGACTTCACTTTATTTCATATAAAATATTTTCAACTTTTATTTTCTATGAAGTTTTTCTTATATTAATTTATATGTAACGAAAAGAAGTTAAATCACTTGAGTTGTGAGAAGAATATAAAATGAAGAAAATTTGAAGTTTTTTATGGAAAATTTGACCAATCTGCCGATGGCGTGACAAACACCCCTTATAGGTAAAGTTATGTTACGAAAAAGTGAAATTTTATTGACTATAGAGTGTTGTCTTGCCCGCAATGTTATTTAAATATATGAAGGCAAAAATAATAAAGTTATTTAAAGTGTATTTTACATGAAATACATTAAAATTGATAAATTATTAGGAGTCAATGGAAAACTTGACCACTTTGAAAATTTTTTCATATGAAACTTTCATATCTTATGTGCCGAACTTCATTTCATATGTTCTGTCTTCAATTAGACAATTTGTTTCACAAAAATATAACACTTCTTCGTCTATAAACTCAATATATGTATTAATTCAAACATAACTAAGATAAAGTAGAAAAAACGGAGCGGTTTATTTTAATGTGTTGCTGCGTGCGATTTATTTCGAAAAGTGACGCTCTTCATTTTCAGTGTTGCACATTTTGGTATATATTCATATACGCCAAATCGAGCATGGTACGGTAAGGCCTGGCAACTTTTCGAACTTCCAACATCCCGCCCACCGTAAAACTACTCGGGAGTTTTACCTAACACATCTAATACTTCCAACTTTGAAACTGGACGTGTAATTGTCCCAGAAGAGGTCTGTACTTCGGCGATTCGTATTTGCCCATCTTTTGCTGGTATTGTTCGAATGATGACGCCCTTTTTCCAATTGACGCGAGGTTGGTTGTCATCTCAAATTACCACAACATCTCCAACGTTGATTGGTTTTATGCGAGCAAACCATTTAGTACGCCTGGTCAATGTAGGCAAGTACTCTCTAATCCATCGACGCCAAAAATTGTCCTTTAGCTGTTTAGCAATACGATACTGTTTATGAAAACAGAAATTGCCGCCATCTCCAGGAGTTTGAGTTGAATTTGTAGTGCCGAGCAAGTTAGTGGCTCTGGATCATTTATATAAACAGGGATATGCGTCAAAGGGCTACTGCTTATAATGTTTTCGGCTTCTATTAGCAGACTCCGCAGGGTCTCCACTTGAGGAGCTTGTTGTTTGAGTGTGACTGCCAAGATTCTTTTTGTGGATCTAACTAAGCGCTCCCAACAACCGCCTGAGCTTGGGTTAGCTGGACAATTAAATTCCCATTGAATTCCTTTGTTTGCCATTTCCGACTTAATGGCACTCCAATCAAATAAATCCTGTGTCCTCTTAATCTCCCTGTCCGCTCCGATGAAATTCGTGCCCATATCCGACCTGATCTTCACTGGCACTCCTCGACGATTTACAAAATTACGAATGCATAGTATGCATGCATCAGTAGAAAAGATCTGCTGCTAATTCAAGATGTATAGCTCTTATTGTAAGGCACGTGAACAATACGACCCATCTTTTTCATGCCGTCGGCCTATCGTAACCATGATAGGACCAAAATAATCCAATCCTGTGTAGGAGAAAGCACGCTGGTATGGAGTTACCCGATCCTTTGGTAACTGCCCCATTTGTGCCGGTATTGGAACTGCAGACTCATTTTTACATAGTTGACAAGCTGTTTTAGCTCGCTTTACAGCTTTTCGCAAATGCACTATCCAAAATTTGCGCCTTATTTCATTTATAATGAGATCCTCATTTTGGTGATAGTACATATCATGATAACACTTTATTATTAATTCAGTCAATGGATGTTTAGAAGGCATTATGATTGGATGACGAGTTGATTCAGGCAAAACTTCAGCATAGTCCAGTCTTCCGCTAACAACTAAAACGCCATCCTTTGATAAAACCGGACATAACGAATAAATCGACCTACTTTTGGCAACTGCATCGCCTTCTTTTAAACTCGTCAGTTCCTGGCTGAATGTTTGTCTCTGTGCTATCTTGCACAGGCTAATTACCGCCCACCGTAACTCATTTGGAGAAAGCTCTCCGCACCTTTCCTCCGGACTCTGGTGGTGTAGCCGTTTTATAAATCTTAAAATCCATCCCATGGTGCGTTTCAAAAACAAATACTTTGAGTATTTTTGAATATCGATAACTGGATCCTGTAGAAGGGTCAATACAATTTTCTTCCGTTCATTTGTGTCGTCAGTTTGGGTTCCTATTCCATTTGAAGAAGGCCAAAATTGCCTATCTTGCAGTAGAAACTCCGGTCCTATTGTCCAGACATTTCCAGCTTTATATCTCATTCCATTTGATGCCTTGGTCGCTTTATCCGCAGCATTTAAATCAGTTGGTACCCATCTCCAGTTACTTTCATCTGTACTCTCCAGAATTTCACTTATACGGTGCGCTACGAATGGCTTATATTGTCGATGATCAGAGTTAATCCAAGAAATAACTGTCATTGAATCAGACCATAATGTGCATCTTTGCACCTTTACATCGTGACAAGCTAAAATTGTGTTTCGTAGGCGAGTGCCCAATACTGCTGATTGAAGCTCAAGTCGCGGCACAGATAACATTTTTAAAGGTGCGCACTTTGTTTTGCCAGCAACAAAGATAGTGCTAATGAGACCATTTCTCACAATCCTCCAATAAGCTACTGCCGCGAATGCCAATTCGCTCGCATCTACAAAGATGTGTGTCGTCGTCAAAAAAGTCCATGGAATAGCATCTACTCAATTTAAAATCCTTTACGTTCTCCAGCTGACGAACCCATTGCTTGAAACGTTCAAACAAGGAATCTAGTAACAGGTCATTCCAGTCTATTCCTGAGCGCCACACATCTTGGACCAAAACCTTTCCATGTACCATCAAATCAGCTAACATTCCAAATGGATTGTATACTGACATTACAAAACTTAACAACTGTCGCTTTGTTGGACATTTTGTGGCCTTTACAATATCTTTATCGACACGATTTAGCTGCAGTTCAAAAATAAATTGATCATTCCCGCTATCCCAATGCTTCCTAGCATTTTGTCGACTTTTTCATTGTCCATTTTGACTATATTTGGCGCTTCGATTTCTTTGCTATTCATTCGTTTTTGAAGGTTCATTGAATTCGACACAAATCCTCGAAGATCAAAATTTGCCATTTTGTGAACCTTTTTCACCTCGTTGCTTATGTCATATGCTTCTTTCTCGGAATTGAAGCTGGCTACAAAGTCGTCCACGTCGCATCTATAACGTCTTCTCTATATTTCGTTACGTTAAGGGCATTCGTATTCTTAACGTATTGTGCACAACATGGCGAACAAGCTGCTCCAAATATCATGACTGTCATCTTGTATATCTCTACTTCAGCTTCCGGATTGCCATGTCTCCATAGAAAGCGCAGAGCATTTTGATCCTGTTCTCTAACTCGAACCTGCAGAAACATCTCTCTTATATCAGCTCATGCAGCTATCTTTCCTTGTCGAAACTGAAACAATATTTTTGTCAATGGAGGATTCTCATCTGGTCCTTTTAACAACTTTGAATTTATAGAAACTCCATCAAACTCTGCTGCTGCATCAAACACTAAGCGCATTTTCTTAGGTTTGTTGACATTGTGAACTCCGAAATTTGGCAAATACCACGTGCATGGATGTTTAATATTTGCCTGATCTTTAAATAGCTTTACAGCGTATCCTTTTTTAACAAATTCCATAACTGCTTTATCGTATTCTTCCATTTTATCCATTTTGCGCATTTTATTTTCTACTCCCTGCGGCCTGTGAAGAGCCATGTTGTAGCTATCCGGTAGTTTGACTTCGTTCTCGGCCCACAGCAATCCTGTCTCGTCTTCTCCATTCAATTGTTTTGTGGTGTCCTGAAGTATCTTTCTTGCTCTGCTTACAGCGGCTGGCTCCAAACGTTTTGGAGATATTTCTACGCCGAAACCTTCTGTTGAGAAATAATCCGCCATTAATTTATGCATACCTTCCTAGTGCTGTTTTTGTTGCAATCAAATTCCTATCCAACTGTATGCTTTTAATAGCACGAATAACAGGACAATTGTCTATTCCTATTAAAATCATTGGCTCTGCATTTGTATACCCTTTAATTGGTATATTACTCATTTTCTTGAACTGTCTTTCCAACTGTTGCACATCAAGGGTTTGCAAAGGTAATTGAAGCTCTGGAACCGAACTTCCCTTGATACGCTGCCATTTCTTGTCACCGTCTTGTGATCGTATCTTTAATTTGCAAATCATAGAATTCACATCCATAGCATGTTTGCCTATCCAGCTCAATGTCAACTTAACAGGGTCTTCTTTGACACCCAATTTATGCGCCAACTCATTTTTTATCAATGTAGTCGAAGAACCTTCATCCACAAAGGCAAATGTTTTAATAATTTGTCTGTTGGACCCATTAGCTCTATAGGCACAACTTTAAAGAGTATCTTTGACATATCTGACTTTATCGTGTTCACAGATGACCTCTCTTCCTCTATCTTCTTTTCGCTGGATTCTTTTGCCTTTGTTTTATCACTATGCAATGATCTATGATGCATTTTGTCACATGCATTCAATGTCCGTTTGTATTTGCATGCTCTTACGCTGTGACCTTTAAACAAACAACTATAGCAGACGCCAAGATCTTTTGCAATTTTCCATCTGTCATCACATTGACTTGTGATCTCCTTTGCATTTGTAGCACATATCTTTATTTACGACTGCTGTATCAGCGACTTCTGCAACTTGCATCACCGACTTTTGCTGCGAATTATGTTTTCCCTTTGTTGCTTGTTCCTTCGAAATCACCACGGTTGCCCTTGCAATGCTCCGACTCAATCCATTTAGCCAAATGCTAAGGTGTCCCAAATTTGGATACGGTACTATATTTGCAGCGTATTCATTCCATAATATCCTCTTTGACAATGGCAACTTCTCGATAAGCTGATCCAACATTGCTGCGTTATTCAAATAATGTGTAGCATTTGCCGACCTTAAGTAGATGACCAAATTCTCTACTTTGGAAGCAAAGGGTACCAGCTTTTCCAAATTATTTTCAGGAATACTCTGAAGACTATTGGCAATTTCCAATTGGGATTTTATAAGCAGTTCCGGTCGTCCATATCGAAACTGCAGCCTATTGATTATGTGTGGTATATTAACAGGATTTATTAACAAGGCATCGACATCATCTCTAGCCGCTCCTATAAGTCTCTTCTGCAGCCGTAAGAGATTGTCGAGATTTGTGTACTTATAAGCAGCTGTTGACTCTGAGAACTTTGTGCAAAATACTGGCCAATCTTTTGCATTTCCATTAAATACAGGCAGATCTATTAATTTACGAGGTTGTGTAACAGAATTGTACTGTGGGTGCACGAGAGAACTATTTTCTATGTGCCTGTCTTGTGCCAAATTAAACCTTGCTGCACCATAACCCTCAGCTAGCCCATCCATTCCAAATTTTCCAGAATTCAAATCATTTGCGCTAGTCAAGCCTCTGGTGGCTCCATTATAATCGACGTGCTTCTCTCCACTATAAACAGCAGCCTTCCAGTGTGCGTCTCCAGCAACGCCATGAGCAATGTCACTATGTTCGGCAAATCTGACATGATCGGCGGCTGCTGAGACACCATGTTGTCTTCCAGTCGCATTAATGCCCAAAATATCAAGTCCATAATACCTTCTCTGTGTATCAAGACCAGAGCTTTCCTGTTTATCAGATCCATAATTCTTTCTCTTTGTATCAAGACCAGAGCTTTCCATAAAAATGCTGCCGCTTTGTTGTGCAGCTGCGTTGCTGCCCAGTGCAGAAACGTCAGTGCCACCATGTGTGGCTCCAAAATTTGCTTGTGAAGTTGCGTCTCTATTCATTACAGAAACGCCAGTGCTACCATGTGTGAGCGTTCCAGATACGTCCTCCACGTTTGAACCCATGTTGCTGCCCTGTGCAGCATTGTTGATAGTCAATCCATGATCGTCGCTACCCATTGCTGGAACGCCAATGCCACCATGTGGGGCTGTGCATATTGCACCAATTGGATTTGCAACTACCAACTGCTCTATTTTGTTCATCCGTTCCGACATACCCTCTGTAACGTTCGCCATTTGTGTAGCCAATGCACAGTTTTGTGCAGACAGTGCAGCTAACTGTTCCGTCATGCGCTTTATAAGAATTGTAACGGTGTCTTCCTTTTCTCTGGGCACCATCGTTTGGGTGCCGCTGAACTCCGTGTCACTTTCTTATCCCATTTCATCAGATCTCTTTGCTGTTGAAGATGCAGACATCTCTTCAGCACTCACTAGTCGCTTCTTATTGCGCAATTCCATCAAGACACCAAAATTCCATCAAGCTTTTCAAAATTGTATTTCACCACGACGCGTAACTCTTTCATCATCCTATGCCTGTATGTGTAATACGCAGTTCTTTTTCGCAACGCAATCTAATTAAAATAAAAAATGTTCTGTCTCCAATTAGACAATTTGCTTCACAAAAATATAACACTTCTCCGTCTTTAAAATCAATATATTTATTAATTCAAACAAGTAAATAACTAAGATAAAGAAAAAAAAGGGAGCGGTTTATTTTAATGTATATTATATCGATAATAACTTAATTTCTATCTTTTAAACGATTTTTTGGTATTTATTCATATACGCCAAATCGAACATCATATGAAAATTGAATGTACCTTTGCAAATTTGCCAAAAAAAAGTTCTTATGGGATTTAACTTTATTTCATATGAAATTTGACTTCACTTTATTTCATATGAAATTTTTCCTAACTTTTATTATGAAGAAAAAATAATTAAGTTATTTAAAGTGTATTTTACATGAAATACATTAAAAATTGATAAAGTAGTCGAAGTCAATGGAACATTTGACCAGATTAAAATTTTTTCAAATGAAATTTCTTATGTTTTGTGAGTTTACTTCATTTATTATGAAATTTGACTTCACTTTATTTCTAATAAATTCTTTTTAACTAAGGTTAAATCACTTGAGTAGTGAGAAGAATATAGGTGAAATTTCATATAAAAAATTGCTTAAAAAGTGATATTTCATTGACTGTGGAGTGTTGTCTTGCCGGCAATGTTATTTAAATATTTGAAGGCAAAAATAATGAAGTTATTTAAAGTGTATTTTACATGAAACACATTAAAATTAATACATTTTTAGGAGTCAATGGAAAACTTGACCACTTTAAAAAGTTTTTCATATGAAATTTTCATATGTTATGTGACTTAACTTCATTTCTTATGAAAATTGTCTTTGGAAATTTGCCAAATAAATTTTTCATATGAAATTTTATTGATCTGTGATTTAACTTCATTTCATGAAAATTGAATCTACCTTTGCAAATTTGACAAAAAAATATTGCTTATGGGATTTAACTTCATTTCATATGAAATTTGACTTCACTTTATTTCGTATAAAATCTTATCAACTTTTATTTTCTATGATTTAACTTCATTTCATATGAAATTTGTCTTTGGAAATTTGCCAAATAAATTTTTAACTTTTGAAATTTGACAAAAATAATGAAGTTATTTAAAGTGTATTTTACATGAAATACATTAAAAATTGATAAAGTAGTAGGAGTCAATCGAAAATTTGACCAGTTTAAAAATTTTTTTAAATTAAATTTTCATATGTTTTGTGAGTTTACTTCATTTTATATAAAAATTTGACTTCACTTTATTTCATATAAAATCTTTTCAACTTTAATTTTCTATGAAATTTTTCTTCTAATTCTTTATATGTAACGAAAAGAAGTTAAATCACTTGAGTTGTGAGAAGAATATAGGTGAAATTTCATATAAAATAATGAAGTTTTGAATTTTCTTATGTAAGTTTTGACCATTTAGCGAATGGCGTGACAAAAAACCTCTATAGGTAGAGTGATGTTGCTCAAAAAGTGATATTTCATTGACTGTGGAATCATATAAAATCTTGAAAATTGGTATTTTCTTATGGAAAATTTGATCAGTTTGCAGATTGCGTGACAAAAAACCTCTATAGGTAGAGAGCTGTTGCTCAAAAAGTGAAATTTCATTGACTGTGGGGTGTTGTCTTCCTGGCAATAATATTTACAAATATTTTTTTTTGTTGTAGCATACGTTTATTCATTTAAAATCAGTCCGAGTGGACAATAATTAAATTTTTTGGCGGGTGGCATTGGATTAAGGAATGTTACATGTATTTAGGGCGGGGTTTAAATTTGTTTGTTACAGCTGTGGTAGGTCCAGGGGGTGTCTCCTCAATAGACGTCTGCTGGTTGGCTGTTGTCCAACAGGCTTGTGGCGAGGTGGTTGGGGTGGCTCTCAAGCCTTTTCAGATACCTTTCGCTGAGCCTGGAGATTTCGTCTGCCACCGTTGGGATTCCATGTTCTTTATGGATTGGAACGTTCTCGTGGTAGGTATGCGCATTGCAGGGAATTACCAAGCACCTGTTCTGGAACCGCTGTATTCTCAGGCGTTTCGTGTGGCTTGCCGTGCCCCACAACTGTATCCCGTAGGTCCAGATTGGCTTGAGAATTGCCTTGTACACCAGGATTTTAAGTTTATGCCTCAGCTTGGACCTTCTCCCAATGAGCCATTGTATCTCAGTCGCGCATCGGCCTGTAGGCGTTTGCTGATTAATTGGGGACGCCATGTGAGCCTGCGGTCCAGGGTCAACCCTAAATACTTGGGTATGGGCACGTTGGGGATGATGGCTCTGTTCAGCGTGACCGGTGGGCAGTCTCCTCTTCGTAGTGAGAATGTTGTTTGTGTAGACTTTTCCGCGTTTACTAGGATATTCCATCTTCTGAGCCAGGGATGTAGCGCATCCATTTGCCTTTGAATGATGTCGGCGGCTTCTCGTGGGTCAGATGATGAGGCGAGGAAAGCAGTGTCGTCTGCGTATGTGGCTGTCGTAAGGTTCCTGGAGGGGATAACGGGAAGGTTTGAGGTGTAAAGGGTGTAGAGGATTGGTCCGAGCACGCTGCCTTTCGGAAGTCCAGCTCTGATCAGTCTGGGTAGGCTTATTGCACTTCCGCATCTGACTTGGAATGCTCTTTCCTCAGTGTAGGATTTGAGGAGGGTAAAATGGGGTCTTGGGAGGCAGGGTTTTAATTTGTGGAGGAGTCCAGGATGCCAAACTCGCTCGAATGCCTGCTTCACGTCGAGCATAACAGCGCAGCAGTACTTTTTCTGCTGGAATGCCTCGAGGATGCGTTCGACAAGCCGGTGGCACTGCTCCGGTGATCCATGGGAGCGTCTGAAGCCAAACTGGTGATCGGGGATCAATCCGGCCTCGTCCAGTACAAGCAATACTCTGCGCAAAAATACTCTTTCGAGTATTTTGGAGAGGATTGCCAGCAAGCTGATCGGACGATAGGAGGCTAGGTTGGCTTCAGGCTTACCAGGCTTAAGAAGGACAATAACCTCTCCTCTTTTCCATTCCCTCGGGAAGTACCCTATACGGAAGCAGCCGTTGTAAATGCTGGCCAGCATTTGTGTGCACCGGGGTGGTTGCATTTTTAAGGCTGCCGCATCTATGCAATTTAGGCCTGGAGATTTGCTGTTCTTCAGTAGTGCGATCTCCTGCGCGACTTCCTCTGGGTTGACTGGTTGCAGAGGCGGGCCGGGAAAGCTTGGACTGTCGAGGAAACTGTCGGTTTCGGTACGCTCTTTGGCAGTGCAGCAGTCGAACGGTGAGAAGGCGGTGAAGAGGTGTTCGGCGAATGCTTCTGCTCTCTCAGCGTATGAACGGCACCAGGATCCATCCTCTTTGCGAACTGGAGATACCTTCTTGACCGGTCGTTTTATGTGGCGGGTGACATTCCATACCCTGGAGAGAGTTCCTCTAGGAACCTGAGGAAGCAGTCCTGGCATAGGCTGGAGATCTTGTCCTTTAGCTCCTTTGTGGCGTGATTGAGCGCTGTTTTGTCAAGAACCAGACTCTCCTGAGACGCCTCTTTTCGGCCACGAGTGCCATAATTTACGGTGACCATAGGTGGAGATATCTGTTTGGTGTTCTCTCAGTCGTTGGGGGCGGTGGGCTTACGAATTCCGCTGCGTTTTGTATTTCCCTAGTGAGATGCCCGATGGCTTCGTCAATGTCCCTGGGTGTATTTAGGAGGGGATTCGGATTCGGATTGAGGACGCGAACTTGGCTGCGTCGGTATGTTTCCCAGTGAGCCTCCTGAGCGGGGTTTTCCTGAGGACGGGTGTGTTGACCAGGACATTTATTGCGCAGTGGTCGGACAGGAGATCAGCGTTTGTGGAGCAGCTAATCTTGGCATGTCTTATGCCTTTCGACACGGCAAAGTTTTGCTTGGGACTTGTGTGTACCATTTAGTGCGTCTCTATAGCTCATACCGTTGGCGATGTTTGTGAGTTCGAAAGAGGACTTGTTGTTGCTTGCAATGTTTCTGAGTTTGGGCGCTTGTTGAGCCTTAGCCTTCTTATAGGCGGGGCACCCTCTGAACGACGGGGGGTGGTCGGCTTGGCAATGTAGGCAGCATGCTTTCTCGTCGTCCTTTTTTCACAAGCCCTGGAGTCGTGAAGACCACCACACTTGACGCAGCGAAATTCTAGGAAGCAGTAGCGCTGGGTGTGTCCGAACCCTTGATATCTAAAGCACTGCGGTACGTCGTTGAACTTCAGTGGAGGCTCAAAGGTGACGACCTGCAAATCCTCTTCAGTTTGTAAATTTCGGTATTGTTGCTCGCTGGTTCCAGGCTTACAAAGAAAATCCCCAGGGGTTCTTTTGATTTTCTGCCGATTTGATTATGCAGGTCCCTGACAGTGTGGCCATGTTTCAGGAGCTCCTCTTTGATCTCAGTTTGGTCCGTTGTGTGATGGAGTCCCTTGATGACTACCCTGTACGCTCTCTCGTCCTTTGGTTGGAATGTGCGGTGTCTTTTATTTTGGGCCACGAGCTGCTGACGTAGGGCTGTGTACGATTCCTTGTCTGGCATCATGACTCGTACGTTGTTATTCCTCTCCGTTTTGTATGAGAATTCCTTTTTGGCCTCGACGAGAGTCATAATCACCTTCACAAGAGATGAGATGTTGGTCACGTCTGGGATGTAGATCGGGGGTGGCTTGATGGTCTTCGGGGTTGGGTTGGGCTTTTTCATGGTTGTTGGAGCAGTTCCCTCATCAGCGGTTTACTGTTCATAGTCGGTGTTGTTGTCGTCATCGTCTTCGTCCTCAGTGCTCGACAGTAGGGCGAAAGAGTTAATTGCCAGCTTCTTGCGCATAGCTGCGCTGGTGCTGGGCACGTTGTCGGCGGCTTCCTTGGCGTCTCTGCTCGCTGCTTTGCGCTTGACTTCCCCAGGCTCTGAATCCGAGGAGCTGCTTTCGCTTGAGCTGCTGCTCTTTTTCTTCTCCTTGAGCTGCTGCTCTTTTTCTTCTCTTTGAGCGCCTTTTTTCTCAGCGCTTTAGCCACCTTGGCGGTTCGCGGAGGGGCTTGCCAGTCCATATTGTATCGGAGTGGGGGATGAGGGGTAGAGCGCACGGTAGGTAACGTTTATCGGTGTACCAACCGCAGCACGTGGCTGCTGTTGAGTTGATCGCAGTTGCTTGAGCAAAAAGTAACTGTAACTGCTGATAACACGCACACACCAGTGCGTTGGTACAGTGCGCGACGTTATTTCGCGACACTACGTAGCGGTTTTTGGATAGCGGGACTTGCAGCACGAGAATGACACGTGCCGTCGGTCCGTAGGCACGTCTGCACTCGTTGAGTGTTCGATCGCGACTTATTAAATAAATGATGGCAAAAATAATGAAGTTATTTAAAGTGTATTTTGCATGAAATACATGAAAATTGATAAACTAGTCGGAGTCAAACGAAAATTTGACCAGTTTAAAACTTTTTTTAAATTAAATTTTCATATGTTTTGTGAGCTTACTTCATTTTATATGAAATTTGACTTCACTTTGTTTCATATAAATTCTTTTTAACATTTATTTTCTATGCAATTTTTCTTATAATTCTTTATATGTAACGAAAAAGTTAAATCACTTGAGTAGTGAGAAGAATATAGGTGAAATTTTATATAAAATAATGCAATTTTGAATTTTATTATGTAAAATTTGGCCAGTTTGCGGATGGCGTGACAAAAAAACTCTATAGGTAGAGTGATGTTGCTCAAAAAGTGATATTTCATTGACTGTGGAGTGTTGTCTTGCCGGCAATGTTATTTAAATACATGAAAGAAAAAATAATGAAGTTATTTAAAGTGTATTTTACATAAAATACATTAAAACTGATAAATTATTAGGAGTCAATGGAAAACTTATCCACTTTGAAAATTTTTTCATATGAAATTTGCATATGTTATGTGATTTAACTTCATTTCATATGAAATCTGTCTTTGGAAATTTGCCAGTTTGCGGATGGCGTGACAAACACCCCTTATAGGTAAAGTTATGTTACGCAAGAAGTGAAATTTGATTGACTGTGGAGTGTTGTCTTGCCCGCAATGTTATTTAAATATATGAAGGCAAAAATAATGAAGTTATTTAAGGTGTATTTTACATGAAATACATTAAAATTTATAAATTATTAGGAGTCAATGCAAAACTTGACCACTTTCAAAATTTTTCATGTCAAACTTTCATATGTTATGTGATTTAACTTCATTTCATATGAAATTTGTCTTTGAAATTTGCAAAATAAATTTTTCATATGAAATTTTATTGATATGTTTTTTTTTTTTTTTTTTTTTTGTAGCGTTCGTTTATTTATTTAAAATCTGTCCTAGTGGACAATAATTAAATGGTTTTGAGGGTGAACATTGACTTAAGGGATACTATTGTACATGTATTTGGGGCGGGTTTGAAATTTGCTTGTTATTGCTGTGGTAGATCAAGGGGATGTCTCCTCATTAGACGTCTGCTTGTCTGGCTGTTGTCCAATAGGTTGATGGCGAGGTGGTTGGGGTGGTTCTCGAGCCTTTTCAGGTATCTCTCGCTGAGCCTAGAGATTTCATCTGTGACTTGCGGGATTCCAAGATCTCTGTGTATGGCGACATTCTCATGGTAGGGATGCGCATTACAGGCAATTCTCAAGCACCTGTTCTGGAACCGCTGTATTCGCAGGCGATTCGTGTGGCTTGCCGTGCCCCACAGCTGTATCCCGTAGGTCCAGATGGGCTTGAGAATTGCCTTGTAAACCAGGATTTTGAGGCTCTGCCTCAGCTTGGACCTTCTCCCAATGAGCCATTGTATCTCAGTCGCGCATCGGCCTGTAGGCGTTTGCTGATTAAGTGGGGACGCTATGTGAGCCTGCGGTCCAGGGTCAGCCTTAAATACTTGGGTATGGGCACGTTGGGGATGATGGATCCGTTCAGCGTGACCGGTGGGCACTCTCCTCTTCGTAGTGAGAATGTTGTTAGTGTAGACTTTTCCGCGTTCACTAGGATATTCCATCTTCTGAGCCAGGGATGTAGCGCATCCATTTGCCTTTGAATGATGTCGGCGGCTTCTCGTGGGTCAGATGATGAGGCGAGGAAAGCAGTGTCGTCTGCGTATGTGGCTGTCGTTAGGTTCCTGGAGGGGATAACGGGATGGTTTTAGGTGTAAAGGGTGTAGAGGATTGGTCCGAGCACGCTGCCTTTCGGAAGTCCAGCTCTGATCAGTCTGGGTAGGCTTATTGCACTTCCGCATCTGACTTGGAATGCTCTTTCCTAAATGAAGGATTTGAGGAGGGTAAAATGGGGGCTTGGGAGGCAGGGTTTTAATTTGTGGAGGAGTCCAGGATGCCAAACTCGCTCGAATGCCTGCTTATCGTCGAGCATAACAGCGCAGCAGTACTTTTTCTGCTGGAATGCCTCGAGGATGCGTTCGACAAGCCGGTGGCACTGCTCCGGTGTTCCATGGGAGCGTCTGAAACCAAACTGGTAATCGGCGATCAATCCGGCTTCGTCCCGTACAAGCAACACTCTGCGCAAAAATACTCTTTCGAGTATTTTGGAGAGGATTGCCAGCAAGCTGATCGGACGATAGGAGGCTAGGTTGGGTTCAGGCTTACCAGGCTTAAGAAGGACAATAACCTCCTTTCCATTCCCTCGGGAAGTACCCTAGACGAAAGCAGCCGTTGTAAATGCTGGCCAGCATTTGTGTGCACCGGGGTGGTTGCATTTTTAAGGCTGCCGCATCTATGCGATCTAGGCCTGGAGCTTTGCTCTTCTTCAGTAGGACGATGTCCTGCGCGACTTTCTCTGGGTTGACTGGTTGCAGAGGCGGGCCGGGAAATCTTGGACTGTCGAGGAAACTGTCGGTTTCGGTACGCTCTTCGGCAGTGCAGCAGTCGAACGGTGAGAAGGCGTTGAAGAGGTGTTCGGCGAATGCTTCTGCTCTCTCAGCATACGAACGGCACCAGGATCCATCCGCTTTGCGAACTGGAGATACCTTCTTGACCGGTCGTTTTATGTGGCGGGTGACATTCCATAGATTGTGGTCCGGATACCTTGGAGAGAGTTCCTCTAGGAACCTGAGGAAGCAGTCCTGGCATAGGCTGGAGATCTTGTCCTTTAGCTCGTTTGTGGCATGATTGAGCGCTGTTTTGTCAAGAACCAGACTCTCCTAAGACGCCTCTTTTCAGCCACGAGTGCCACAATTTCCGGTGACCGTAGGTGGAGATATCTGTTTGGTGTCCTCTCGGTCGTTGGGGGCGGTGGGCTTACGAATTCCGCTGCGTTTTGTATTTCCCTAGTCAGATGCCCGATGGCTTCGTCAATGTCCCTGGGTGTATTTAGGAGGGGATTCGGATTCGGATTGAGGGCGGAGAGCATCCAGGACGCGAACTTGGCTGCGTCGGTATGTTTCCCAGTGAGCCTCCTGAGCGGGGTTTTCCTGAGGACGGGTGTGTTGACCAGGACATTTATTGGTCGTTTGTGGTGCAGCTAATCTTGGCATGTCCTATGCGTTTCGACTCGGCAAAGTTTTGCTTGGGACTTGTGTGTACCATTTAGTGCGTCTCTATAGCTCATACCGTTGGCGATGTTTGGGAGTTCGAAAGAGGGCTTGTTGTTGCTTGCAATGTTTCTGAGTTTGGGCGCTTGTTGAGCCTTAGCCTTCTTATAGGCGGGGCACCCTCTGAACGACGGGGGGTGGTCGGCTTGGCAATGTAGGCAGCATGCTTTCTCGTCGTCCTTTTTTCACAAGCCCTGGAGTCGTGAAGACCACCACACTTGACGCAGCGAAATTCTAGGAAGCAGTAGCGCTGGGTGTGTCCGAACCCTTGATATCTAAAGCACTGCGGTACGTCGTTGAACTTCAGTGGAAGCTCAAAGGTGACGACCGACCTGCAAATCCTCTTCAGTTTGTAAATTTCGGTATTGTTGCTCGCTGGTTCCAGGTTTACAAAGAAAATCCCAAGGGGTTCTTTTGATTTTCTGCCGATTTGATTATGCAGGTCCCTGACAGTTTGGCCATGTTTCAGGAGCTCCTCTATGATCTCAGTTTGGTCCGTTGTGTGATGGAGTCCCTTGATGACTACCCTGTACGCTCTCTCGTCCTTTGGTTGGAATGTGCGGTGTCTTTTATTTTGGGCCACGAGCTGCTGACGTAGGGCTGTGTACGATTCCTTGTCTGGCATCATGACTCGTACGTTGTTATTCCTCTCCGTTTTGTATGAGAATTCCTTTTTGGCCTCGACGAGAGTCGTAATCATCTTCACAAGAGCTGAGATGTTGGTCACATCTGGGATGTAGATCGGGGGGTGGCTTGATGGACTTCGGGGTTGGGTTGGGTTTTTTCATGGTTGTTGGAGCAGTTCCCTCATCAGCGGTTTACTGTTCATAGTCGGTGTTGTTGTCGTCATCGTCTTCGTCCTCAGTGCTCGACAGTAGGGCGAAAGAGTTAATTGCCAGCTTCTTGCGCAGAGCTGCGCTGGTGCTGGGCACGTTGTCGGCGGCTTCCTTGGCGTCTCTGCTCGCTGCTTTGCGCTTGACTTCCCCAGGCTCTGAATCCGAGGGGCTGCTTTCGCTTGAGCTGCTGCTCTTTTTCTTCACCTTGAGCGCCTTTTTTCTCAGCGCTTTAGTCACCTTGGCGGTTCGCGGAGGGGCTTGCCAGTCCGTATTGTATCGGAGTGGGGGATGAGGGGTAGAGCGCACGGTAGGTACCGTTTATCGGTGTACCAACCGCAGCACGTGGCTGCTGTTAAGTTGATCGCAGTTGCTTCAGCAAAAAGTAACTGTAACTGCTGATAACACGCACACACGAGTGCGTTGGTAGTAGTAGCGAAACCGTTGCGTTCACGAGCTGAACCAATCACAGTGCCCTACTTTATCTCGCGACACTACGTAGCGGTTTTTGGATAGCGGGACTTGAAGGACGAGAATGACACTTGCCTTTCGGTCCGTGTTCGATCGCGACTGATTTAATATACGAGTATGATGGCAAAAATAATGAAGTTATTTAAAGTGTATTTTACATGAAATACATGAAAATTGATAAAGTAGTCGGAGTCAATCATAAATTTAACCAGTTTAAAAATTTTTTTAAATTAAATTTTCATATGTTTTGTGAGCTTACTTCATTTTATATGAAATTTGACTTCACTTTATTTCATATAAATACTTTTTAACTTTTATTTTCTTTGCAATTTTTCTTATAATTCTTTATACGTAACGAAAAAAAGTTAAATCACTTGCAATTTTTCTTATAATTCTTTATATGTAACGAAAAAAGTTAAATCACTTGAGTAGTGAGAAGAATATAGGTGAAATTTCATATAAAATAATCATATTTTGAATTTTTTATGTAAAATTTAGCCAGTTTGCGGATGGCGTGACAAAAAACCTCTAAAGGTAGACTGATGTTGCTCAAAAAGTGATATTAAATTGACTGTGGAGTATTGTCTTGCCGGCAATGTTATTTAAATACATGAAGGCAAAAATAATGTAGTTATTTAAAGTGTATTTTACATGAAATACAATAAAATTGATAAATTATATGGAGGACTCGTCCACTTTGAAAATTTTTTCATATGAAATTTGCATATGTTATGTGATTTAACTTCATTTCATATGAAATTTGTCTTTGGAAATTTGACCAGTCTGCGAATGGCGTGACAAACACCCCTTATAGGCAAAGTTATGTTACGCAAGAAGTGAAATTTTATTGACTGTGGAGTGTTATCTTGCCCGCAATGTTATTTAAATATATGAAGGCAAAAATAATGAAGTTATTTAAAGTGTATTTTACATGAAATACATTAAAATTCATAAATTATTAGGAGTCAATGGAAAACTTGACCACTTTGAAAATTTTTTCATATGAAACTTTCATAAGATATGTGATTTAACTTCATTTCATATGAAAATTGATTGTACCTTTGCAAATTTGACAAAAAAAAAAGTTCTTATGGGATTTAACTTAATTTTATATGAAATTTGACTTCACTTTATTTCATATGAAATTTTTCCTAACTTTTTATTGTGAAGGCAAAAATAATAAAGTTATTTAAAGTGTATTTTACATGAAATACATTAAAAATTGATAAAGTAGTCGAAGTCAATTAAACATTTGACCAGTTTAAAAATTTTTCAAATGAAATTTTCATATGTTTTGTGAGTTTACTTCATTTCATATGAAATTTGATTTCACTTTATTTTATATAAAATCCTTTCAACTTTTATTTTCTATGAAGTTTTTCTTATATTAATTTATATGTAACGAAAAGAAGTTAAATCACTTGAGTTGTGTGAAGAATATAGGTGAAATTTCATATAAAATAATGAAATTTTGAATTTTCTTATGTAAATTTTGACCAGTTTGCGGACGGCGTGACAAAAAACCTCTATAGGTAGAATGAAGTTCTTATGGGATTTAATTTAATTTCATATGAAATTTGACTTCACTTTATTTCATATGAAATTTTTCTTAACTTTTATTATGAAGGCAAAAATAATAAAGTTATTTAAAGTGTATTTTACATGAAATACATTAAAAATTGATAAAGTAGTCGAAGTCAATTAAACATTTGACCAGTTTAAAAATTTTTTCAAATGAAAGTTTCATATGTTTTGTGAGTTTACTTCATTTCATATGAAATTTGATTTCACTTTATTTTATATAAAATCCTTTCAACTTTTATTTTCTATAAAGTTTTTCTTATATAAATTTATATGTAATGAAAAGAAGTTAAATCACTTGAGTTGTGAGAAGAATATAGGTGAAATTTCATATAACTTTTGAAATTTGACAAACAAATTTTTCATATATTATGAGAGTTAACTTCATTTCATATGAAATTTGACTTCACTTTATTTCATATAAAAATTTTCTTAACTTTTATTGTAAAGGTAAAAATAATGAAGTTATTTAAAGTGTATTTTACATGAAATACATTAAAAATTGATAAAGTAGTCGAAGTCAATCGAACATTTGACCAGTTTAAAAATTTTTTCAAATGAAATTTTCGTATGTTTTGTGAGTTTACTTCATTTCATATGAAATTTGATTTCACATTATTTTATATAAAATCTTTTCAACTTTTATTTTCTATGAAGTTTTTCTTATATTAATTTATATGTAACGAAAAGAAGTTAAATCACTTGAGTTGTGAGAAGAATATAAAGTCATGAAAATTTGAATTTCTTTATGGAAAATTTGACCAGTTTGCGAATGGCGTGACAAAAACCCTATATATTTAAAGTTATGTTACGCAAAAAGTGAAATTTTATTGACTGTGGAGTGTTGTCTTGCCGGCAATGTTATTTAAATATATAAAGGCAAAAATAATGAAGTTATTTAAAGTGTATTTTACATGAAATACATTAATATTTATAAATTATTAGGAGTCAATGGAAAACTTGACCACTTTGAAAATTTTTTCATATGAAACTTTCATATGTTATGTGATTTAACTTCATTTCATATGAAATTTGTCTTTGGAAATTTGCAAAATAAAGTTTTTATATGAAATTTTATTGATATGTTATTTTTTTTGTTGTAGCGTGCGTTTATTTATTTTAAATCTGTCCTAGTGGACAATAATTAAATGGTTTTGAGAGTGAACATTGACTTAAGGGATACTATTGTACATGTATTTTGGGCGGGTTTGAAATTTGCTTGTTATTGCTGTGGTAGAACAAGGGGATGTCTCCTGATTAGACGTCTGCTTGTCTGGCTGTTGTCCAATAGGTTGATGGCGAGGTGGTTGGGGTGGTTCTCGAGCCTTTTCAGGTATCTCTCGCTGAGCCTGGAGATTTCATCTGTGACTTGCGGGATTCCAAGATCTCTGTGTATGGCGACATTCTCATGTTAGGGATGCGCATTACAGGTAATTCTCAAGCACCTGTTCTGGAACCGCTGTATTCGCAGGCGATTCGTGTGGCTTGCCGTGCCCCACAGCTGTATCCCGTAGGTCCAGATGGGCTTGAGAATTGCCGTGTAAACCAGGATGAGAGCACGAGAATGACACTTGCCTTTCGGTCCGTGTTCGATCGCGACTGATTTAATATTTGATGGCAAAAATAATGAAGTTATTTAAAGTGTATTTTACATGAAATACATGAAAATTGATAAAGTAGTCGGAGTCAATCATAAATTTAACCAGTTTAAAAATTTTTTTAAATTAAATTTTCATATGTTTTGTGAGCTTACTTCATTTTATATGAAATTTGACTTCACTTTATTTCATATAAATACTTTTTAACTTTTATTTTCTTTGCAATTTTTCTTATAATTCTTTATACGTAACGAAAAAAAGTTAAATCACTTGCAATTTTTCTTATAATTCTTTATATGTAACGAAAAAAAGTTAAATCACTTGAGTAGTGAGAAGAATATAGGTGAAATTTCATATAAAATAATCATATTTTGAATTTTTTATGTAAAATTTAGCCAGTTTGCGGATGGCGTGACAAAAAACCTCTAAAGGTAGACTGATGTTGCTCAAAAGTGATATTAAATTGACTGTGGATTATTGTCTTGCCGGCAATGTTATTTAAATACATGAAGGCAAAAATAATGTAGTTATTTAAAGTGTATTTTACATGAAATACAATAAAATTGATAAATTATAAGGAGGACTCGTCCACTTTGAAAATTTTTTCATATGAAATTTGCATATGTTATGTGATTTAACTTCATTTCATATGAAATTTGTCTTTGGAAATTTGACCAGTCTGCGAATGGCGTGACAAACACCCCTTATAGGCAAAGTTATGTTACGCAAGAAGTGAAATTTTATTGACTGTGGAGTGTTATCTTGCCCGCAATGTTATTTAAATATATGAAGGCAAAAATAATGAAGTTATTTAAAGTGTATTTTACATGAAATACATTAAAATTCATAAATTATTAGGAGTCAATGGAAAACTTGACCACTTTGAAAATTTTTTCATATGAAACTTTCATAAGATATGTGATTTAACTTCATTTCATATGAAAATTGATTGTACCTTTGCAAATTTGCCAAAAAAAAAAGTTCTTATGGGATTTAACTTAATTTTATATGAAATTTGACTTCACTTTATTTCATATGAAATTTTTCCTAACTTTTATTGTGAAGGCAAAAATAATAAAGTTATTTAAAGTGTATTTTACATGAAATACATTAAAAATTGATAAAGTATTCGAAGTCAATTAAACATTTGACCAGTTTAAAAATTTTTTCAAATGAAATTTTCATATGTTTTGTGAGTTTACTTCATTTCATATGAAATTTGATTTCACTTTATTTTATATAAAATCCTTTCAACTTTTATTTTCTATGAAGTTTTTCTTATATTAATTTATATGTAACGAAAAGAAGTTAAATCACTTGAGTTGTGAGAAGAATATAGGTGAAATTTCATATAACTTTTGAAATTTGACAAACAAATTTTTCATATATTATGAGAGTTAACTTCATTTCATATGAAATTTGACTTCACTTTATTTCATATAAAAATTTTCTTAACTTTTATTTTAAAGGTAAAAATAATGAAGTTATTTAAAGTGTATTTTACATGAAATACATTAAAAATTGATAAAGTAGTCGAAGTCAATCGAACATTTGACCAGTTTAAAAATTTTTTCAAATGAAATTTTCGTATGTTTTGTGAGTTTACTTCATTTCATATGAAATTTGATTTCACATTATTTTATATAAAATCTTTTCAACTTTTATTTTCTATGAAGTTTTTCTTATATTAATTTATATGTAACGAAAAGAAGTTAAATCACTTGAGTTGTGAGAAGAATATAAAGTCATGAAAATTTGAATTTCTTTATGGAAAATTTGACCAGTTTGCGAATGGCGTGACAAAAACCCTATATATTTAAAGTTATGTTACGCAAAAAGTGAAATTTTATTGACTGTGGAGTGTTGTCTTGCCGGCAATGTTATTTAAATATATAAAGGCAAAAATAATGAAGTTATTTAAAGTGTATTTTACATGAAATACATTAATATTTATAAATTATTAGGAGTCAATGGAAAACTTGACCACTTTGAAAATTTTTTCATATGAAACTTTCATATGTTATGTGATTTAACTTCATTTCATATGAAATTTGTCTTTGGAAATTTGCAAAATAAATTTTTTATATGAAATTTTATTGATATGTTATTTTTTTTGTTGTAGCGTGCGTTTATTTATTTTAAATCTGTCCTAGTGGACAATAATTAAATGGTTTTGAGAGTGAACATTGACTTAAGGGATACTATTGTACATGTATTTTGGGCGGGTTTGAAATTTGCTTGTTATTGCTGTGGTAGAACAAGGGGATGTCTCCTGATTAGACGTCTGCTTGTCTGGCTGTTGTCCAATAGGTTGATGGCGAGGTGGTTGGGGTGGTTCTCGAGCCTTTTCAGGTATCTCTCGCTGAGCCTGGAGATTTCATCTGTGACTTGCGGGATTCCAAGATCTCTGTGTATGGCGACATTCTCATGTTAGGGATGCGCATTACAGGTAATTCTCAAGCACCTGTTCTGGAACCGCTGTATTCGCAGGCGATTCGTGTGGCTTGCCGTGCCCCACAGCTGTATCCCGTAGGTCCAGATGGGCTTGAGAATTGCCGTGTAAACCAGGATGAGAGCACGAGAATGACACTTGCCTTTCGGTCCGTGTTCGATCGCGACTGATTTAATATATGATGGCAAAAATAATGAAGTTATTTAAAGTGTATTTTACATGAAATACATGAAAATTGATAAAGTAGTCGGAGTCAATCATAAATTTAACCAGTTTAAAAATTTTTTTAAATTAAATTTTCATATGTTTTGTGAGCTTACTTCATTTTATATGAAATTTGACTTCACTTTATTTCATATAAATACTTTTTAACTTTTATTTTCTTTGCAATTTTTCTTATAATTCTTTATACGTAACGAAAAAAAGTTAAATCACTTGCAATTTTTCTTATAATTCTTTATATGTAACGAAAAAAGTTAAATCACTTGAGTAGTGAGAAGAATATAGGTGAAATTTCATATAAAATAATCATATTTTGAATTTTTTATGTAAAATTTAGCCAGTTTGCGGATGGCGTGACAAAAAACCTCTAAAGGTAGACTGATGTTGCTCAAAAAGTGATATTAAATTGACTGTGGAGTATTGTCTTGCCGGCAATGTTATTTAAATACATGAAGGCAAAAATAATGTAGTTATTTAAAGTGTATTTTACATGAAATACAATAAAATTGATAAATTATAAGGAGGACTCGTCCACTTTGAAAATTTTTTCATATGAAATTTGCATATGTTATGTGATTTAACTTCATTTCATATGAAATTTGTCTTTGGAAATTTGACCAGTCTGCGAATGGCGTGACAAACACCCCTTATAGGCAAAGTTATGTTACGCAAGAAGTGAAATTTTATTGACTGTGGAGTGTTATCTTGCCCGCAATGTTATTTAAATATATGAAGGCAAAAATAATGAAGTTATTTAAAGTGTATTTTACATGAAATACATTAAAATTCATAAATTATTAGGAGTCAATGGAAAACTTGACCACTTTGAAAATTTTTTCATATGAAACTTTCATAAGATATGTGATTTAACTTCATTTCATATGAAAATTGATTGTACCTTTGCAAATTTGCCAAAAAAAAAAGTTCTTATGGGATTTAACTTAATTTTATATGAAATTTGACTTCACTTTATTTCATATGAAATTTTTCCTAACTTTTATTGTGAAGGCAAAAATAATAAAGTTATTTAAAGTGTATTTTACATGAAATACATTAAAAATTGATAAAGTATTCGAAGTCAATTAAACATTTGACCAGTTTAAAAATTTTTTCAAATGAAATTTTCATATGTTTTGTGAGTTTACTTCATTTCATATGAAATTTGATTTCACTTTATTTTATATAAAATCCTTTCAACTTTTATTTTCTATGAAGTTTTTCTTATATTAATTTATATGTAACGAAAAGAAGTTAAATCACTTGAGTTGTGAGAAGAATATAGGTGTAATTTCATATAAAATAATGAAATTTTGAATTTTCTTATGTAAATTTTGACCAGTTTGCGGACGGCGTGACAAAAAACCTCTATAGGTAGAATGAAGTTCTTATGTGATTTAATTTAATTTCATATGAAATTTGACTTCACTTTATTTCATATGAAATTTTTCTTAACTTTTATTATGAAGGCAAAAATAATAAAGTTATTTAAAGTGTATTTTACATGAAATACATTAAAAATTGATAAAGTAGTCGAAGTCAATTAAACATTTGACCAGTTTAAAAATTTTTTCAAATGAAAGTTTCATATGTTTTGTGAGTTTACTTCATTTCATATGAAATTTGATTTCACTTTATTTTATATAAAATCCTTTCAACTTTTATTTTCTATAAAGTTTTTCTTATATAAATTTATATGTAATGAAAAGAAGTTAAATCACTTGAGTTGTGAGAAGAATATAGGTGAAATTTCAAATAAAATAATGAAATTTTGAATTTTCTTATGTAAATTTTGACCAGTTTGCGGATGGCGTGACAAAAAACCTCTATAGGTAGAGTGATGTTGCTCAAAAAGTGATATTTCATTGACTTTGGAGTGTTGTCTTGCCGGCAATGTTATTTAAATATATGAAGGAAAAAAACATGAAGTTATTCAAAGTGTATTTTACATGAAATACATTAAAATTGATAAATTTTTAGGAGTCAATGGAAAAATTGACCATTTTGAAAGTTTTTTTATATAAAATTTTCATATGTTATGTAGTTATGTAATTTATCTTTTTATTGGACGTTGAATACAATAACCGTATTATCAAGTGGTTTAACGACACCAACCCGATGCTTGTTGCGCGCGGAACCCAAACGAACTTCATTTCATGTGAAATTTGTCTTTGGAAATTTGCCAAATACCTTTTTCATATGAAATTTTATTGATATGTGATTTAACGTCATTTCATATGAAAATACAATCTACCTTTGCAAATTTGACAAAAAAATTTCTTATGGGATATATTTCATATGAAATTTGACTTAACTTTTGAAATTTGACAAACAAATTTTTCATATATTATGTGAGTTAACTTCATTTCATATGAAATTTGACTTCACTTTATTTCATATAAAAATTTTCTTAACTTTTATTGTAAAGGTAAAAATAATGAAGTTATTTAAAGTGTATTTTACATGAAATACATTAAAAATTGATAAAGTAGTCGAAGTCAATCGAACATTTGACCAGTTTAAAAATTTTTTCAAATGAAATTTTCATATGTTTTGTGAGTTTACTTCATTTCATATGAAATTTGATTTCACATTATTTTATATAAACTTTTCTTTTCAACTTTTATTTTCTATGAAGTTTTTCTTATATTAATTTATATGTAACGAAAAGAAGTTAAATCACTTGAGTTGTGAGAAGAATATAAAGTCATGAAAATTTGAATTTCTTTATAAAAAATTTGACCAGTTTGCGAATGGCGTGACAAAAACCCTATATATTTAAAGTTATGTTACGCAAAAAGTGAAATTTTATTGACTGTGGAGTGTTGTCTTGCCGGCAATGTTATTTAAATATATAAAGGCAAAACTAATGAAGTTATTTAAAGTGTATTTTACATGAAATACATTAATATTTATAAATTATTAGGAGTCAATGGAAAACTTGACCACTTTGAAAATTTTTCATATGAAACTTTCATATGTTATGTGATTTAACTTCATTTCATATGAAATTTGTCTTTGAAATTTGCAAAATAAATTTTTTATATGAAATTTTATTGATATGTTATTTTTTTTGTTGTAGCGTGCGTTTATTTATTTAAAATCTGTCCTAGTGGACAATAATTAAATGGTTTTGAGAGTGAACATTGACTTAAGGGATACTATTGTACATGTATTTTGGGCGGGTTTAAAATTTGCTTGTTATTGCTGTGGTAGAACAAGGGGATGTCTCCTGATTAGACGTCTGCTTGTCTGGCTGTTGTCCAATAGGTTGATGGCGAGGTGGTTGGGGTGGTTCTCGAGCCTTTTCAGGTATCTCTCGCTGAGCCTGGAGATTTCATCTGTGACTTGCGGGATTCCAAGATCTCTGTGTATGGCGACATTCTCATGTTAGGGATGCGCATTACAGGTAATTCTCAAGCACCTGTTCTGGAACCGCTGTATTCGCAGGCGATTCGTGTGGCTTGCCGTGCCCCACAGCTGTATCCCGTAGGTCCAGATGGGCTTGAGAATTGCCGTGTAAACCAGGATTTTGAGGCTCTGCCTCAGCTTGGACCTTCTCCCAATGAGCCATTGTATGTCAGTCGCGCATCGGCCTGTAGGCGTTTGCTGATTGAGTGGGGACGCTATGTGAGCCTGCGGTCCAGGATCAGCCCTAAATACTTGGGTATGGGCACGTTGGGGATGATGGCGTTCAGCGTGACCGGTGGGCAGTCTCCTCTTCGTAGTGAGAATGTTGTTTATGTAGACTTTTCCGAGTTCACTACGATATTCCATCTTCTGAGCCAGGGATATAGCGCATCCATTTGCCTTTGAATGATGTCGGCGGCTTCTCGTGGGTCAGATGATGAGGCGAGGAAAGCAGTGTCGTCTGCGTATGTGGCTGTCGTAAGGTTCCTGGAGGGGATAACGGGAAGGTTTGAGGTGTAAAGGGTGTAGAGGATTGGTCCGAGCACGCTGCCTTTCGGAAGTCCAGCTCTGATCAGTCTGGGTAGGCTTATTGCACTTCCGCACCTGACTTGGAATGCTCTTTTCTCAGTGTAGGATTTGAGGAGGGTAAAATGGGGGCTTGGGAGGCAGGGTTTTAATTTGTGGAGGAGTCCAGGATGCCAAACTCGCTCGAATGCCTGCTTCACGTCGAGCATAACAGCGCAGCAGTACTTTTTCTGCTCGAGTGCCTCGAAGATGCGTTCGACAAGCCGGTTGCACTGCTCCGGTGTTCCATGGGAGCGTCTGAAGCCAAACTGGTGATCGGGGATCAATCCGGCCTCGTCCAGTACAAGCAATACTCTGCGCAAAAATACTCTTTCGAGTATTTTGGAGAGAATTGCCAGCAAGCTGATCGGACGATAGGAGGCTAGGTTGGGTTCAGGCTTACCAGGCTTAAGAAGGACAATAACCTCTCCTCCTTTCCATTCCCTCGGGAAGTACCCTAGACGAAAGCAGCCGTTGTAAATGCTGGCCAGCATTTGTGTGCACCGGGGTGGTTGCATTTTTAAGGCTGCCGCATCTATGCGATCTAGGCCTGGAGATTTGCTGTTCTTCAGTAGGGCGATCTCCTGCGCGACTTCCTTTGGGTTGACTGGTTGCAGAGGCGGGCCGGGAAATCTTGGACTGTCGAGGAAACTGTCGGTTTCGGCACGCTCTTCGGCAGTGCAGCAGTCAAACGGTGAGAAGGCGTTGAAGAGGTGTTCGGCGAATGCTTCTGCTCTCTCAGCATACGAACGGCACCAAGATCCATCCGCTTTGCGAACTGGAGATACCTTCTTGACCGGTCGTTTTATGTGGCGGGTGACATTCCATACCCTGGAGAGAGTTCCTCTAGGAACCTGAGGAAGCAGTCCTGGCATAGGCTGGAGATCTTGTCCTTTAGCTCCTTTGTGGCGTGATTGAGCGCTGTTTTGTCAAGAACCAGACTCTCCTGAGACGCCTCTTTTCGGCCACGAGTGCCACAATTTCCGGTGACCATAGGTGGAGATATCTGTTTGGTGTTCTCTCAGTCGTTGGGGGCGGTGGGCTTACGAATTCCGCTGCGTTTTGTATTTCCCTAGTCAGATGCCCGATGGCTTCGTCAATGTCCCTGGGTGTATTAAGGAGGGGATTCGGATTCGGATTGATGGCGGAGAGTGTCCAGTACGCGAACTTGGCTGCGTCGGTATGTTTCCCAGTGTGCCTCCTGAGCGGGGTTTTCCTGAGGACGGGTGTGTTGACCAGGACATTTATTGCGCAGTGGTCGGACAGGAGATCAGCGTTTGTGGTGCAGCTAATCTTGGCATGTCCTATGCGTTTCGACTCGGCAAAGTTTTGCTTGGGACTTGTGTGTACCATTTAGTGCGTCTCTATAGCTCATACCGTTGGCGATGTTTGGGAGTTCGAAAGAGGGCTTGTTGTTGCTTGCAATGTTTCTGAGTTTGGGCGCTTGTTGAGCCTTAGCCTTCTTATAGGCGGGGCACCCTCTGAACGACGCGGGGTGGTCGGCTTGGCAATGTAGGCAGCATGCTTTCTCGTCGTCCTTTTTTCACAAGCCCTGGAGTCGTGAAGGCCACCACACTTGACGCAGCGAAATTCTAGGAAGCAGTAGCGCTGGGTGTGTCCGAACCCTTGACATCTAAAGCACTGCGGTACGTCGTTGAACTTCAGTGGAAGCTCAAAGGTGACGACCGACCTGCAAATCCTCTTCAGTTTGTAAATTTCGGTATTGTTGCTCGCTGGTTCCAGGTTTACAAAGAAAATCCCCAGGGGTTCTTTTGATTTTCTGCCGATTTGATTATGCAGGTCCCAGTTTGGCCATGTTTCAGGAGCTCCTCTTTGATCTCAGTTTGGTCCGTTGTGGAGTCCCTTGATGACTACCCTGTACGCTCTCTCGTCCATTGGTTGGTTTTTTCATGGTTGTTGGAGCAGTTCCCTCATCAGCGGTTTACTGTTCATGGTCGGTGTTGTCGTCGTCATCATCTCGTCCTCAGTGCTCGACGGTAGGGCGAAAGAGTTATTTGCCAGCTTCTTGCGCAAAGCTGCGCTGGTGCTGGGCACGTTGCTCGCTGCTTTGCGCTTGACTTCCCCAGGCTCTGAATCCGAGGAGCTGCTTTCGCTTGAGCTGCTGCTCTTTTTCTTCTCCTTGAGCGCCTTTTTTCTCAGCGCTTTAGCCACCTAGGCGGTTCGCGGAGGGGCTTGCCAGTCCATATTGTATCGGAGTGGGGGATGAGGGGTAGAGGGCACGGTAGTACCGTTTATCGGTGTACCAACCGCAGCACGTGGCTGCTGTTGAGTTGATCGCAGTTGCTTCAGCAAAAAGTAACTGTAACTGCTGATAACACGCACAGACCAGTGCGTTGGTACAGTGCGCGACGTTATTTCGCGACACTACGTAGCGGTTTTTGTATAGAGGGACTTGAAGCACGAGAATGACACTTGCCGTCGGTCCGTAGGCACGTCTGCACTCGTTGAGTGTTCGATCGCGACTGATTAAATATATGATGGCAAAAATAATGAAGTTATTTAAAGTGTATTTTACATGAAATACATGAAAATTGATAAAGTAGTCGGAGTCAATCGAAAATTTGACCAGTTTAAAAATCTGGGCTCACTTTATTTCATATAAATTCTTTTTAACATTTATTTTCTATGCAATTTTTCTTATAGTTCTCTATATGTAACGAAAAGAAGTTAAATCACTTGAGTTTTGAGAAGAATATAGATAAAATTTCATATAAAATCATGAAATTTTGAATTGTTTTATGTAAAATTTGGGCAGTTTGCGGATGGCGTGACAAAAAAACCTCTAAAGGTAGACTGATGTTGCTCAAAAAGTAATATTTCATTGACTGTGGAGTGTTGTCTTGCCGGCAATGTTATTTAAATACATGAAGGCAAAAATAATGAAGTTATTTAAAGTGTATTTTACATGAAATACAATAAAATTGATAGATTATTAGGAGTCAATGGAAAACTTGTCCACTTTGAAAATTTTTTCATATGAAATTTGCATATGTTATGTGATTTAACTTCATTTCATATGAAATTTGTCTTTGGAAATTTGCCAGTTTGCGGATGGCGTGACAAAAAACATCTATAGGTAAAGTGATGTTACGCAAAAAGTGAAATTTCATTGAATGTGGAGTATTGTCTTGCCGGCAATATTATTTAAATATATGAAGGCAAAAATAATGAAGTTATTTAAAGTGTATTTGACATGAAATTCATGAGGAGTCAATCGAAAATTTGACCAGTTTAAAAATTTTTTTAAATGAAATTTTCATATGTTTTGTGAGTTTATTTCATTTTATATGAAATTTGACTTCACTTTATTTCATATAAAATCGTTTCAACTTTTACTTTCTATGAAATTTTTCTTATGATTCTTTATATGTAACGAAAAGAAGTTATATCACTTGAGTTGTGAGAAGAATATAGGTAAAATTTCATATAAAGTCATGAAAATTGGATTTTGCGGATGGCGTGACAAAAAACCTCTATAGCTAAAGTAATGTTACGCAAAAAATGAAATTTCATTGACTGTGGAGTGTTGTCTTGCCGGCAATATTATTTAAATAAATGAAGTTATTTCAAGTGTATTTGACTTCACTTTATTTCATATAAAATCTTTTCAACTTTAATTTTCTATGAAATTTTTCTTATAATTCTTTATATGTAACGAAAAGAAGTTAAATCACTTGAGTTGTGAGAAGAATATAGGTAAAATTTCATATAAAATAATGAAAATTTGAGTTTGCGGATGGCGTGACAAAAAACCTCTATAGGTAGAGTGATGTTGCGCAAAAAGTAAAATTTCATTGACTGTGGAGTGTTGTCTTTCCGGCAATGTTATTTAAATATATGATGGCAAAAATAATGAAGTTATTTAAAGTGTAATTTACATGAAATACTTTAAACCTGATAAATTATTAGGAGTCAATGGAAAACTTGTCCACTTTGAAAAATTTTTCATATGAAATTTGCATATGTTATGTGATTTAACATCATTTCATATGAAATCTGTCTTTGGAAATTTGCAAAATAAATTTTTTATATGAAATTTTATTGATATTTTATTTTTTTTTTTTTTTTTGTTGTAGCGTGCGTTTATTTATTTAAAATCTGTCCTAGTGGACAATAATTAAATGGTTTTGAGGGTAAACATTGACTTAAGGGATACTATTGTACATGTATTTTGGGCGGGTTTAAAATTTGCTTGTTATTGCTGTGGTAGATCAAGGGGATGTCTCCTCATTAGACGTCTGCTTGTCTGGCTGTTGTCCAATAGGTTGATGGCGAGGTGCTTGGGGTGGTTCTCGAGCCTTTTGAGGTATCTCTCGCTGAGCCTGGAGATTTCATCTGTGACTTGCGGGATTCCAAGATCTCTGTGTATGGCGACATTCTCATGGTAGGGATGCGCATTACAGGCAATTCTCAAGCACCTGTTCTGGAACCGCTGTATTCGCAGGCGATTCGTGTGGCTTGCCGTGCCCCACAGCTGTATCCCGTAGGTCCAGATGGGCTTGAGAATTGCCGTGTAAACCAGGATTTTGAGGCTCTGCCTCAGCTTGGACCTTCTCCCAATGAGCCATTGTATCTCAGTCGCGCATCGGCCTGTAGGCGTTTGCTGATTAAGTGGGGACGCTATGTGAGCCTGCGGTCCAGGGTCAGCCGTAAATACTTGGGTATGGGCACGTTGGGGATGATGGCGTTCAGCGTGACCGGTGGGCAGTCTCCTCTTCGAAGTGAAAATGTTATGTAGACTTTTCCGAGTTCACTACGATATTCCATCTTCTGAGCCAGGGATGTAGCGCATCCATTTGCCCTTGAATGATGTCGGCGGCTTCTCGTGGGTCAGATGATGAGGCGAGGAAAGCAGTGTCGTCTGCGTATGTGGCTGTCGTAAGGTTCCTGGAGGGGATAACGGGAAGGTTTGAGGTGTAAAGGGTGTAGAGGATTGGTCCGAGCACGCTGCCTTTCGGAAGTCCAGCTCTGATCAGTCTGGGTAGGCTTATTGCACTTCCGCATCTGACTTGGAATGCTCTTTCATCAGTGGAGGATTTGAGGAGGGTAAAATGGGGGCTTGGGAGGCAGGGTTTTAATTCGTGGAGGAGTCCAGGATGCCAAACTCGCTCGAATGCCTGCTTCACGTCGAGCATAACAGCGCAGCAGTACTTTTTCTGCTCGAATGCCTCGAGGATGCGTTCGACAAGCCGGTGGCACTGCTCCGGTGTTCCATGGGAGCGTCTGAAGCCTAACTGGTAATCGGGGATCAATCTGGCTTCGTCCCGTACAAGCAATACTCTGCGCAAAAATACTCTTTCGAGTATTTTGGAGAGAATTGCCAGCAAGCTGATCGGACGGTAGGAGGCTAGGTTGGGTTCAGGCTTACCAGGCTTAAGAAGGACAATAACCTCTCCTCCTTTCCATTCCCTCGGGAAGTACCCTAGACGGAAGCAGCCGTTGTAAATGCCGGCCAGCATTTGTGTGCACCGGGGTGGTTGCATTTTTAAGGCTGCCGCATCTATGCGATCTAGGCCTGGAGATTTGCTGTTCTTCAGTAGGGCGATCTCCTGCGCGACTTCCTCTGGGTTGACTGGTTGCAGAGGCGGACCGGGAAATCTTGGACTGTCGAGGAAACTGTCGGTTTCGGCACGCTCTTCGGCAGTGCAGCAGTCAAACGGTGAGAAGGCGTTGAAGAGGTGTTCGGCGAATGCTTCTGCTCTCTTAGCATACGAACGGCACCAGGATCCATCCGCTTTGCGAACTGGAGATACCTTCTTGACCGGTCGTTTTATGTGGCGGGTGACATTCCATAGATTGTGGTCCGGATACCCTGGAGAGAGTTCCTCTAGGAACCTGAGGAAGCAGTCCTGGCATAGGCTGGAGATCTTGTCCTTTAGCTCCTTTGTGGCGTGATTGAGCGCTGTTTTGTCAAGAACCAGACTCTCCTGAAAGGCGAGTGCCACAATTTCCGGTGACCATAGGTGGAGATATCTGTTTGGTGTTCTCTCAGTCGTTGGGGGCGGTGGGCTTACGAATTCCGCTGCGTTTTGTATTTCCCTAGTCAGATGCCCGATGGCTTCGTCAATGTCCCTGGGTGTATTTAGGATGGGATTCGGATTCGGATTGAGGGCGGAGAGCATCCAGGACGCAAACTTGGCTGCGTCGGTATGTTTCCCAGTGAGCCTCCTGAGCGGGGTTTTCCTGAGGACGGGTGTGTTGACCAGGACATTTATTGCGCAGTGGTCGGACAGGAGATCAGCGTTTGTGGTGCAGCTAATCTTGACATGTCCTATGCCTTTCGACACGGCAAAGTTTTGCTTTGGACTTGTGTGAACCATTTAGTGCGTCTCTATAGCTCGTACCGTTGGCGATGTTTGGGAGTTCGAAAGAGGGCCTGTTGTTGCTTGCAATGTTTCTGAGTTTGGGCGCTTGTTGAGCCTTAGCCTTCTTATAGGCGGGGCACCCTCTTCAGTGGAAGCTCAAAGGTGACGACCGACCTGCAAACCTCTTCAGTTTGTAAATTTCGGTATTGTTGCTCGCTGATTCCAGGTTTACAAAGAAAATCCCCAGGGGTTCTTTTGATTTTCTGCCGATTTGATTATGCAGGTCTCTGACAGTGTGGCCATGTTTCAGGAGCTCCTCTTTGATCTCAGTTTGGTCCGTTGTGTGATGGAGTCCCTTGATGACTACCCTGTACGCTCTCTCGTCCATTGGTTGGTTTTTTCATGGTTGTTGGAGCAGTTCCCTCATCAGCGGTTTACTGTTCATAGTCGGTGTTGTCGTCGTCATCGTCTTCGTCCTCAGTGCTCGACAGTAGGGCGAAAGAGTTATTTGCCAGCTTCTTGCGCAAAGCTGCGCTGGTGCTGGGCACGTTGCTCGCAGCTTTGCGCTTGACTTCCCCAGGCTCTGAATCCGAGGAGCTGCTTTCGCTTGAGCTGCTGCTCTTTTTCTTCTCCTTGAGCGCCTTTTTTCTCAGCGCTTTAGCCACCTAGGCGGTTCGCGGAGGGGCTTGCCAGTCCATATTGTATCGGAGTGGGGGATAAGGGGTAGAGGGCACGGTAGGTACCGTTTATCGGTGTACCAACCGCAGCACGTGGCTGCTGTTGAGTTGATCGCAGTTGCTTCAGCAAAAGGTAACTGTAACTGCTGATAACACGCACGCACGAGTGCAATGGTAGTGGTAGCGAAACCGTTGCGTTCACGAGATGAACCAATCACAGTGCGCGACGTTATCTCGCGACTCTACGTAGTGGTTTTTGGATAGCGGGACTTGAAGCACGAGAATGACACTTGCCGTCGGTCCGTAGGCACGTCTGCACTCGTTGAGTGTTCGATCGCGACTGATTAAATATATGATGGCAAAAATAATGAAGTTATTTAAAGTGTATTTTACATGAAATACATGAAAGTTGATAATGTAGTCGGAGTCAATCGAATATTTGACCAGTTTAAAAAATTTTTTAAATTAAATTTTCATATGTTTTGTGAGCTTACTTCATTTTATATGAAATTTGACTTCAGTTTATTTCATATAAATTCTTTTTAACTTTTATTTTCTATGCAATTTTTCTTATAATTCTTTATATGTAACGAAAAGAAGTTAAATCACTTGAGTTGTGAGAAGAATATAGGTGAAATTTCATATAAAATAATGAAATTTTGAATTTTCTAATGTAAAATTTGGCCAGTTTGCGGATGGCGTGACAAAAAACCTCTATAGGTAGAGTGATGTTGCTCAAAAAAGTGATATTTCATTGACTGTGGAGTGTTGTCTTGCCGGCAATGTTATTTAAATACATGAAGGCAAAATAATGAAGTTATTTAAAGTGTATTTTACATGAAATACATTAAAACTGATAAATTATTAGAAGTCAATGGAAAACTTGTCCATTTTGAAAATTTTTTCATATGAAATTTGCATATCTTATGTGATTTAACTTCATTTCATATGAAATATGTCTTTGAAATTTTGCCAGTTTGCGGATGGCGTGACAAAAAACCTCTATAGGTAAAGTAATGTTACGCAAAAAATGAAATTTCATTGACTGTGTTGTCTTGCCGGCAATATTATTTAAATATATGAAGGAAAAATAATGAAGTTATTTAAAGTGTATTTTACATGAAATACATGAAAATTGATAAAGTAGTAGGAGTCAATCGAAAATTTTACCAGTTTAAAAAGTTTTTTAAATTAAATTTTCATATGTTTTGTGAGTTTACTTTATTTTTTATGAAATTTGACTTCACTTTATTTCATATAAAATCTTTTCAACTTTAATTTTCTATGAAATTTATCTTATAATTCTTTGTATGTAACGAAAAGAAGTTACTTGAGTTGTGAGAAGAATATAGGTAAAATTTCATACAAAATCATGAAATTTTGAATTTTCTTATTGAAAATTTGACCAGTTTGCGGATAAAAAACACAAAAAAAAAAAAAAAAAAAAAAAAAAAAAACAAAAAACAAAAAACCTCTATAGGTAGAGTGATGTTGCTCAAAAAGTGAAATTTCATTGACTGTGGAGTGTTGTCTTGCCGGCAATATTATTTAAATACATGAAGGCAAAAATAATGAAGTTATTTAAAGTGTATTTTACATGAAATACATTAAAACTGATAAATTATTAGGAGTCTATAGAAAACCAGTCCACTTTGAAAATTTTTTCATATGAAATTTGCATATATTATGTGATTTAACTTCATTTCATATGAAATTTGTCTTTGGAAATTTGCCAGTTTGCGGATGGTGTGACAAAAAACCTCTATAGCTAAAGTAATGTTACGCAAAAAATGAAATTTCATTGACTGTGGAGTGTTGTCTTGCCGGCAATATTATTTAAATATATGAAGGCAAAAATAATGAAGTTATTTAAAGTGTATTTTACATGAAATACATGAAAATTGATAAAGTAGTAGGAGTCAATCGAAAATTTTACCAGTTTAAAAGTTTTTTAAATTAAATTTTCATATGTTTTGTGAGTTTACTTTATTTTTTATGAAATTTGACTTCACTTTATTTCATATAAAATCTTTTCAACTTTAATTTTCTATGAAATTTTTCTTATAATTCTTTATATGTAACGAAAAGAAGTTAAATCACTTGAGTTGTGAGAAGAATATAGGTAAAATTGCATATAAAGTCATGAAAATTGAAATTTTGCGAACTGCGTGACAAGAAACCTCTATAGGTAGAGTGATGTTGCTCAAAAAGTGATATTTCATTGACTGTGGAGTGTTGTCTTGCCGGCAATGTTATTTAAATATATGAAGGCAAAAATAATGAAAATATTTAAAGTGTATTTTACATGAAATACATTAAAATTGATAAATTATTAGAAGTCAATGGAAAACTTGACCACTTTGAAAATATTTTCACATGAAATTTTCATAATTTGTGATTTAACTTCATTTCATATGAAAATTAAATCTACCTTTGCAAATTTGACAAAAAAAATTCTTATGGGATTTAACTTTATTTCACATGAATTTTGAATTAACTTTTGAAATTTGACAAACAAATTTTTCTTATCTTATGTGAGTTAACTTCATTTCATATGAAATTTTTCATAACTTTTATTATGAAGGCAAAAATAATTAAGTTATTAATAATTTTTTTTTACGTGAAATACATAAAAATTGATAAAGTAATCGAAGTCAATTGAAAATTTGACCAGTTTAAAAAATTTTTCAAATGAAATTCATATGTTTTGTGAGTTTACCTCATTTCATAAGAAATTTGACTTCACTTTATTTCATATTAAATCTTTTCAACTTTTATTTTCTATTAAATTTTCTTATATTAATTTATATGTAAGGAAAAGAAGTTAAATCACTTGAGTTGTGAGAAGAATATAAAATGTTAAAAGTTTGAATTTTTTATGGAAAATTTGACCAGTCTGCGAATGGCGTGACAAACACCCCTTATAGGTAAAGTAATGTTACGCAAAAAGTGAAATTTTATTGACTGTGGAGTGTTGTCTTGCCCGCAATGTTATTTAAATATATGAAGGCAAATATAATGAAGTTATTTAAAGTGTATTTTACATGAAATACATTAACAATTGATAAAGTAGTCGAAGTCAATTGAACATTTGACCAGTTTAAAAATTTTTTCAAATGAAATTTTCATTTCATATGAAATTTGATTTCACTTTATTTTATATAAAATCTTTTCAACTTTATATTTTCTATGAAGTTTTTCTTATATTAGTTTGTATGTAACGAAGAGAAGAGAAGTTATTTAAAGTGTATTTTACATGAAATACATTAACAATTGATAAAGTAGTCGAAGTCAATTGAACATTTGACCAGTTTAAAAATTTTTTCAAATGAAATTTTCATATGTTTTGTGAGTTTACTTCATTTCATATGAAATTTGATTTCACTTTATTTTATATAAAATCTTTTAAACTTTATATTTTCTATGAAGTTTTTTCTTATATTAGTTTATATGTAACGAAGAGAAGTTAAATCACTTGAGTTGTGAGAAGAATATAGGTAAAATTTCATTCAAAATTATGAAAATATGAATTTTCTTATTGAAAATTTGGATGGCGTGACAAAAAACCTCTATAGGTAGAGTGATGTTACGCAAAAAGTGAAATTTTATTGACTGTGGAGTGTTGTCTTGCCCGCAATGTTATTTAAATATATGAAGGCCAAAATAATGAAGTTATTTTAAGTGTATTTTACATGAAATACATTAAAATTGATAAAGTAGTCGGAGTCAATCGAAAATTTAACCAGTTTAAAAATTTTTTAAATTTAATTTTCATATGTTTTGTGAGTTTACTTTATTTTATATGAAATTTGACTTCACTTTATTTCATATAAAATCTTTTCAACTTTAATTTTCTATGAAATTTTTCTTATAATTCTTTATATGTAACGAAAAGAAGTTAAATCACTTGAGTTGTGAGAAGAATATAGGTAAAATTTCATATAAAATCATGAAATTTTGAATTTTCTTATTGAAAATTTGACCAGTTTGCGGATGGCGTGACAAAAAACCTCTATAGGTAGAGTGATGTTGCTCAAAAAGTGAAATTTCATTGACTGTGGAGTGTTGTCTTGCAGGCAATGTTATTTAAATACATGAAGGCAAAAATAATGAAGTTATTTAAAGTGTATTTTACATAAAATACATTAAAACTGATAAATTATTAGGAGTCAATGGAAAACTTGTCCACTTTGAAAATTTTATCATATGAAATTTGCATATATTATGTGATTTAACTTCATTTCATATGATAATTGAATGTACCTTTTGCAAATTTGCCAAAAAAAAAAAAATTCCTATGGGATTTAACTTTATTTCACATGAAATTTGAATTAACTTTTGAAATTTGACAAACAAATTTTTCTTATCTTATGTGAGTTAACTTCATTTCATATGAAATTTTTCATAACTTTTATTATGAAGGCAAAAATAATTAAATTTGACCAAATTAAAATTTTTTCAAATGAAATTTTCATATGTTTTGTGAGTTTACCTCATTTCATAAGAAATTTGACTTCACTTTATTTCATATAAAATCTTTTCAACTTTTATTTTCTATGAAGTTTTTCTTATATTAATTTATATGTAACGAAAAGAAGTTAAATCACTTGATTTGTGAGAAGAATATAGGTGAAATTTCATATAAAATAATGAAATTTTGAATTTTTCTTATGTAAATTTTGACCAGTTTGCGGATGGCGTGACAAAAAACCTCTATAGGTAGAGTGAAGTTCTCATGGGATTTAACTTAATTTCATATGAAATTTGACTTCACTTTATTTCATATGAAATTTTTCTAAACTTTTATTGTGAAGGCAAAAATAATAAAGTTATTTAAAGTGTATTTTACATGAAATACATTAAAACTGATAAATTATTAGGAGTCAATGGAAAACTTGTCCATTTTGAATATTTTTTCATATGAAATTTGCATATCTTATGTGATTTAACTTCATTTCATATGAAATTTGTCTTTGGAATTTTGCCAGTTTGCGGATGGCGTGACAAAAAACCTCTTTAGGTAAAGTAATGTTACGCAAAAAATGAAATTTCATTGACTGTGGAGTGTTGTCTTGCCGGCAATATTATTTAAATATATGAAGGCAAAAATAATGAAGTTATTTAAAGTGTATTTTACATGAAATACATGAAAATTGATAAAGTAGTCGGAGTCAATCGAAAATTTTACCAGTTTAAAAATTTTTTAAATGAAATTTTCATATGTTTTGTGAGTTTACTTTATTTTATATGAAATTTTACTTCACTTTATTTCATATAAAATCTTTTCAACTTTAATTTTCTATGAAATTTTTCTTATAATTCTTTATATGTAACGAAAAGAAGTTAAATCACTTGAGTTGTGAGAAGAATATAGGTAAAATTTTATATAAAATCATGAAATTTTGAATTTTCTTATTGAAAATTTGACCAGTTTTCGGATGGCGTGACAGAAAACCTCTATAGGGAGAGTGATGTTGCTCAAAAAGTGAAATTTCATTGACTGTGGAGTGTTGTCTTGCAGGTAATGTTATTTAAATACATGAAGGCAAAAATAATGAAGTTATTTAAAGTGTATTTTACATAAAATACATTAAAACTGATAATTTATTAGGAGTCAATGGAAAACTTGTCCACTTTGAAAATTTTTTCATATGATATTTGCATATATTATGTGATTTAACTTCATTTAATATGATAATTGAATGTACCTTTGCAAAATTGCCAAAAAAAAAATTCTTATGGGATTTAACTTTATTTCACATGAAATTTGAATTAACTTTTGAAATTTGACAAACAAATTTTTCTCATCTTATGTGAGTTAACTTCATTTCATATGAAATTTTTCATAACTTTTATTATGAAGGCAAAAATAATTAAGTTATTAAAAATTTTTTTTACGTGAAATACATAAAAAGTTGATAAAGTAATCGAAGTCAATTGAAAATTTGACCAGTTTAAAATTTTTTCAAATGAAATTTTTGTGAGTTTACCTCATTTCATAAGAAATTTGACTTCACTTTATTTCATATTAAATCTTTTCAACTTTTATTTTCTATTAAATTTTCTTATAATAATTTATATGTAAGGAAAAGAAGTTAACTCACTTGAGTTGTGAGAAGAATATAGGTAAAATTTCATTCAAAATCATGAAAATATGAATTTTCTTATTGAAAATTTGACCAGTTTGCGGATGGCGTGACAGAAAACCTCTATAGGTAGAGTGATGTTACGCAAAAAGTGAAATTTTATTGACTGTGGAGTGTTGTCTTGCCCGCAATGTTATTTAAATATATGAAGACAAAAATAATGAAGTTATTTAAAGTGTATTTTACATGAAATACATTAAAAATTGATAAAGTAGTCGAAGTCAATGGAACATTTGATCAGATTAAAATTTTTTTCAAATGAAATTTTCATATGTTTTGTGAGTTTACTTCATTTCATATGAAATTTGACTTCACTTTATTTCATATAAAATCTTTTCAACTTTTATTTTCTATGAATTTTATCTTATATTAATTTATATGCAACGAAAAGAAGTTAAATCACTTGAGTTGTGAGAAGAATATAAAATGTTAAAAATTTGAATTTTTTATGGAGAATTTGACCAGTCTGCGAATGGCGTGACAAACACCCCTTATAGGTAAAGTTATGTTACGCAAAAAGTGAAATTTTATTGACTGTGGAGTGTTGTCTTGCCCGCAATGTTATTTAAATATATGAAGGCAAAAATAATGAAGTTATTTAAAGTGTATTTTACATGAAATACATGAAAATTGATAAAGTAGTCGAAGTCAATTGAACATTTGACCAGTTTAAAAATTTTTTCAAATGAAATTTTCATATGTTTTGTGAGTTTACTTCATTTCATACGAAATTTGATTTCACTTTATTTTATATAAAATCTTTTCAACTTTATATTTTCTATGAAGTTTTTCTTATATTAGTTTATATGTAACGAAGAGAAGAGAAGTTATTTAAAGTGTATTTTACATGAAATACATTAACAATTGATAAAGTAGTCGAAGTCAATTGAACATTTGACCAGTTTAAAAATTTTTTCAAATGAAATTTTCATATGTTTTGTGAGTTTACTTCATTTCATATGAAATTTGATTTCACTTTATTTTAAATAAAAACTTTTAAACTTTATATTTTCTATGAAGTTTTTCTTATATTAGTTTATATGTAACGAAGAGAAGTTAAATCACTTGAGTTGTGAGAAGAATATAGGTAAAATTTCATTCAAAATCATGAAAATATGAATTTTCTTATTGAAAATTTGACCAGTTTGCGGATGGCGTGACAAAAAACCTCTATAGGTAGAGTGATGTTACAAAAAAGTGAAATTTTATTGACTGTGGAGTGTTGTCTTGCCCGCAATGTTATTTAAATATATGAAGGCCAAAATAATGAAGTTATATTAAGTGTATTTTACATGAAATACATTAAAATTGATAAAGTAGTCGGAGTCAATCGAAAATTTAACCAGTTTAAAAATTTTTTAAATTTAATTTTCATATGTTTTGTGAGTTTACTTTATTTTATATGAAATTTGACTTCACTTTATTTCATATAAAATCTTTTCAACTTTAATTTTCTATGAAATTTTTCTTATAATTCTTTATATGTAACGAAGAGAAGTTAAATCACTTGAGTTGTGAGAAGAATATAGGTAAAATTTCATATAAAATCATGAAATTTTGAATTTTCTTATTGAAAATTTGACCAGTTTGCGGATGGCGTGACAAAAAACCTCTATAGGTAGAGTGATGTTGCTCAAAAAGGGAAATTTCATTGACTGTGGAGTGTTGTCTTGCAGGCAATGTTATTTAAATACATGAAGGCAAAAATAATGAAGTTATTTAAAGTGTATTTTACATAAAATACATTAAAATTGATTAGTTATTAGGGGTCAATGGAAAACTTGTCCACTTTGAAAATTTTTTCATATGAAATTTGCATATATTATGTGATTTAACTTCATTTCATATGATAATTGAATGTACCTTTTGCAAATTTGCCAAAAAAAAAAAAATTCTTATGGGATTTAACTTTATTTCACATGAAATTTGAATTAACTTTTGAAATTTGACAAACAAATTTTTCTTATCTTATGTGAGTTAACTTCATTTCATATGAAATTTTTCATAACTTTTATTATGAAGGCAAAAATAATTAAATTTGACCAAATTAAAAATTTTTTCAAATGAAATTTTCATATGTTTTGTGAGTTTACCTCATTTCATAAGAAATTTGACTTCACTTTATTTCATATAAAATCTTTTCAACTTTTATTTTCTATGAAGTTTTTCTTATATTAATTTATATGTAACGAAAAGAAGTTAAATCACTTGAGTTGTGAGAAGAATATAGGTGAAATTTCATATAAAATAATGAAATTTTGAATTTTCTTATGTAAATTTTGACCAGTTTGCGGATGGCGTGACAAAAAACCTCTATAGGTAGAGTGAAGTTCTCATGGGATTTAACTTAATTTCATATGAAATTTGACTTCACTTTATTTCATATGAAATTTTTCTAAACTTTTATTGTGAAGGCAAAAATAATAAAGTTATTTAAAGTGTATTTTACATGAAATACATTAAAACTGATAAATTATTAGGAGTCAATGGAAAACTTGTCCATTTTGAATATTTTTTCATATGAAATTTGCATATCTTATGTGATTTAACTTCATTTCATATGAAATTTGTCTTTGGAATTTTGCCAGTTTGCGGATGGCGTGACAAAAAACCTCTTTAGGTAAAGTAATGTTACGCAAAAAATGAAATTTCATTGACTGTGGAGTGTTGTCTTGCTGGCAATATTATTTAAATATATGAAGGCAAAAATAATGAAGTTATTTAAAGTGTATTTTACATGAAATACATGAAAATTGATAAAGTAGTAGGAGTCAATCGAAAATTTTACCAGTTTAAAAATTTTTTTAAATGAAATTTTCATATGTTTTGTGAGTTTACTTTATTTTATATGAAATTTTACTTCACTTTATTTCATATAAAATCTTTTCAACTTTAATTTTCTATGAAATTTTTCTTATAATTCTTTATATGTAACGAAAAGAAGTTAAATCACTTGAGTTGTGAGAAGAATATAGGTAAAACTTTATATAAAATCATGAAATTTTGAATTTTCTTATTGAAAATTTGACCAGTTTTCGGATGGCGTGACAGAAAACCTCTATAGGGAGAGTGATGTTACGCAAAAAAGTGAAATTTTATTGACTGTGGAGTGTTGTCTTGCCCGCAATGTTATTTAAATATATGAAGGCAAAAATAATGAAGTTATTTTAAGTGTATTTTACATGAAATACATTAAAATTGATAAAGTAGTCGGAGTCAATCGAAAATTTGACCAGTTTAAAAATTTTTAAATTAAATTTTCATATGTTTTGTAAGCTTACTTCATTTTATATGAAATTTGACTTCACTTTATTTCATATAAATTCTTTTTAACTTTTATTTTCTATGCAATTTTTCTTTTAATTCTTTATATGTAACGAAAAGAAGTTAAATCACTTGAGTAGTGAGAAGAATATAGGTGAAATTTAATATAAAATAATGAAATTTTGAATTTTCTTATGTAAAATTTGGCCAATTTGCGGATGGCGTGACAAAAAACCTCTATAGGTAGAGTGATGTTGCTCAAAAAGTGATATTTCATTGACTGTGGAGTGTTGTCTTGCCGGCAATGTTATTTAAATACATGAAGGCAAAAATAATGAAGTTATTTAAAGTGTATTTTACATGAAATACATGAAAATTGATAAAGTAGTCGGAGTCAATCGAAAATTTGACCAGTTTAAAAATTTTTTTAAATGAAATTTTCATATGTTTTGTGAGTTTACTTCATTTTATATGAAATTTGACTTCACTTTATTTCATATAAAATCTTTTCAACTTTAATTTTCTATGAAATTTTTCTTATAATTCTTTATATGTAACGAAAAGAAGTTAAATCACTTGAGTTGTGAGAAGAATATAGGTAACATGTCATATAAAATCATGAAATTTTGAATTTTCTTATGTAAAAATTTGGCCAATTTGCGGATGGCGTGACAAAAAACCTCTATAGGTAGAGTGATGTTGCTCAAAAAGTGATATTTCATTGACTGTGGAGTGTTGTCTTGCCGGCAATGTTATTTAAATACATGAAGGCAAAAATAATGAAGTTATTTAAAGTGTATTTTACATGAAATACATTAAAAATTGATAAAGTAGTCGAAGTCAATGGAACATTTGATCAGATTAAAATTTTTTTCAAATGAAATTTTCATATGTTTTGTGAGTTTACTTCATTCCATATGAAATTTGACTTCACTTTATTTCATATAAAATCTTTTCAACTTTTATTTTCTATGAATTTTTTCTTATATTAATTTATATGCAACGAAAAGAAGTTAAATCACTTGAGTTGTGAGAAGAATATAAAATGTTAAAAATTTGAATTTTTATGGAGAATTTGACCAGTCTGCGAATGGCGTGACAAACACCCCTTATAGGTAAAGTTATGTTACGCAAAAAGTGAAATTTTATTGACTGTGGAGTGTTGTCTTGCCCGCAATGTTATTTAAATATATGAAGGCAAAAAATAATGAAGTTATTTAAAGTGTATTTTACATGAAATACATTAAAATTCATAAATTATTAGGAGTCAATGGAAAACTTGACCACTTTGAAAATTTTTTCATATGAAACTTTCATATGATATGTGATTTAACTTCATTTCATATGAAAATTGAATGTACCTTTGCAAATTTGCCAAAAAAGAAGTTCTTATGGGGTTTAACTTAATTTCATATGAAATTTGACTTCACTTTATTTCATATGAAATTTTTCTTAACTTTTATTGTAAAGGTAAAAATAATGAAGTAATTTAAAGTGTATTTTACATGAAATACATTAAAAATTGATAAAGTAGTCGAAGTCAATTGAACATTTGACCAGTTTAAAAATTTTGTCAAATGAAATTTTCATATGTTTTGTGAGTTTACTTCATTTCATATGAAATTTGATTTCACTTTATTTTATATAAAATCTTTTCAACTTTATATTTTCTATGAAGTTTTTCTTATAATTCTTTATATGTAACAAAAAGAAGTTAAATCACTTGAGTTGTGAGAAGAATATAAAATCATGAAAATTTGAATTTTTTTATGGAAAATTTGACCAGCTTGCGGATGGCGTGACAAAAACCCTATATATGTTATTTAAAGTTATGTTACGCAAAAAGTGAAATTTTATTGACTGTGGAGTGTTGTCTTTCCCGCAATGTTATTTAAATATATGAAGGCAAAAATAATGAAGTTATTTAAAGTGTATTTTACATAAAATACATTAAAATTTATAAATTATTAGGAGTCAATGGAAAACTTGACCACTTTGAAAAATTTTTTCATATGAAACTTTCATATGTTATGTGATTTAACTTCATTTCATATAAAATTTGTCTTTGGAAATTTGCAAAATAAATTTTTTATATGAAATTTTATTGATATGTTATTTTTTTTTTTTGTTGTAGCGTGCGTTTATTTATTTAAAATCTGTCCTATTGGACAATAATTAAATGGTTTTGAGGGTGAACATTGACTTAAGGGATACTATTGTACATGTACTTGGGGCGGGTTTGAAATTTGCTTGTTATTGCTGTGGTAGATCAAGGGGATGTCTCCTCATTAGACGTCTGCTTGTCTGGCTGTTGTCCAATAGGTTGGTGGTGAGGTGGTTGGGGTGGTTCTCGAGCCTTTTCAGGTATCTCTCGCTGAGCCTGGAGATTTCATCTGTGACTTACGGGATTCCAAGATCTCTGTGTATGGTGACATTCTCATGGTAGGGTTGCGCATTACAGGCAATTCTCAAGCACCTGTTCTGGAACCGTTGTATTCGCAGGCGATTCGTGTGGCTTGCCGTGCCCCACAGCTGTATCCCGTAGGTCCAGATGGGCTTGAGACTTGCCTTGTAAACCACGATTTGGAGGCTCTGCCTCAGCTTGGACCTTCTTCCAATGAGCCATTGTATCTCAGTCGCGCATCGGCCTGTAGGCGTTTGCTGATTGAGTGGGGACGCTATGTGAGCCTGCGGTCCAGGATCAGCCCTAAATACTTGGGTATGGGCACGTTGGGGATGATGGCGTTCAGCGTGACCGGTGGGCAGTCTCCTCTTCGTAGTGAGAATGTTGTTTATGTAGACTTTTCCGAGTTCACTACGATATTCCATCTTCTGAGCCAGGGATGTAGCGCATCCATTTGCCTTTGAATGATGTCGGCGGCTTCTCGTGGGTCAGATGATGAGGCGAGGAAAGCAGTGTCGTCTGCGTATATGGCTGTCGTAAGGTTCCTGGAGGGGATAACGGGAAGGTTTGAGGTGTAAAGGGTGTAGAGGATTGGTCCGAGCACGCTGCCTTTCGGAAGTCCAGCTCTGATCAGTCTGGGTAGGCTTATTGCACTTCCGCATCTGACTTGGAATGCTCTTTCCTCAGTGTAGGATTTGAGGAGGGTAAAATGGGGGCTTGGGAGGCAGGGTTTTAATTTGTGGAGGAGTCCAGGATGCCAAACTCGCTCGAATGCCTGCTTCACGTCGAGCATAACAGCGCAGCAGTACTGCTCGAATGCCTCGAGGATGCGTTCGACAAGCCGGTGGCACTGCTCCGGTGTTCCATGGGAGCGTCTGAAGCCAAACTGGTAATCGGGGATCAATCCGGCTTCGTCCCGTACAAGCAATACTCTGCGCAAAAATACTCTTTCGAGTACTTTGGAGAGAATTGCCAGCAAGCCGATCGGACGATAGGAGGCTAGGTTGGGTTCAGGCTTACCAGGCTTAAGAAGGACAATAACCTCTCCTCTTTTCCATTCCCTCGGGAAGTACCCTAGATGGAAGCAGCCGTTGTAAATGCTAGCCAGCATTTGTGTGCACCGGGGTGGTTGCATTTTTAAGGCTGCCGCATCTATGCGATCTAGGCCTAGAGATTTGCTGTTCTTCAGTAGGGCGATCTCCTGCGCGACTTCCTCTGGGTTGACTGGTTGCAGAGGCGGGCCGGGAAATCTTGGACTGTCGAGGAAACTGTCGGTTTCGGCACGCTCTTCGGCAGTGCAGCAGTCGAACGGTGAGAAGGCGTTGAAGAGGTGTTCGGCGAATGCTTCTGCTCTCTCAGCATACGAACGGCACCAGGATCCATCCGCTTTGCGAACTGGAGATACCTTCTTGACCGGTCGTTTTATGTGGCGGGTGACATTCCATAGATTGTGGTCCGGATACCCTGGAGAGAGTTCCTCTAGGAACCTGAGGAAGCAGTCCTGGCATAGGCTGGAGATCTTGTCCTTTAGCTCCTTTGTGGCGTGATTGGGCGCTGTTTTGTCAAGAACCAGACTCTCCTGAGACGCCTCTTTTCGGCCACGAGTGCCACAATTTCCGGTGACCATAGGTGGAGATATCTGTATGGTGTTCTCTCAGTCGTTGGGGGCGGTGGGCTTACGAATTCCGCTGCGTTTTGTATTTCCCTAGTCAGATGCCCGATGGCTTCGTCAATGTCCCTGGGTGTATTTAGGAGGGGATTCGGATTCGGATTGAGGGCGGAGAGCATCCAGGACGCGAACTTGGCTGCGTCGGTATGTTTCCCAGTGAGCCTCCTGAGCGGGGTTTTCCTGAGAACGGGTGTGTTGACCGCAGTGGTCGGACAGGAGATCAGCGTTTGTGGTGCAGCTAATCTTGGCATGTCCTATGCCTTTCGACACGGTAAAGTTTTGCTTGGGACTTGTGTGTACCATTTAGTGCGTCTCTATAGCTCATACCGTTGGCGATGTTTGGGAGTTCGAAAGAGGGCTTGTTGTTGCTTGCAATGTTTCTGAGTTTCACAAGCCCTGGAGTCGTGAAGGCCACCACACTTGACGCAGCGAAATTCTAGGAAGCAGTAGCGCTGGGTGTGTCCGAACCCTTGACATCTAAAGCACTGCGGTACGTCGTTGAACTTCAGTGGAGGCTCAAAGGTGGCGACCGACCTGCAAATCCTCTTCAGTTTGTAAATGTTTACAAAGAAAATCCCCAGGGGTTCTTTTGATTTTCTGCCGATTTGATTATGCAGGTCCCTGACAGTGTGGCCATGTTTCAGGAGCTCCTCTTTGATCTCAGTTTGGTCCGTTGTGTGATGGAGTCCCTTGATGACTACCCTGTACGCTCTCTCGTCCTTTGGTTGGAATGTGCGGTGTCTTTTATTTTGGGCCACGAGCTGCTGACGTAGGGCTGTGTACGATTCCTTGTCTGGCATCATGACTCGTACGTTGTTATTCCTCTCCGTTTTGTATGAGAATTCCTTTTTGGCCTCGACAAGACTCGTAATCATCTTCACAAGAGCTGAGATGTTGGTCACGTCTGGGATGTTGATCGGGGGTGGCTTGATGGTCTTCGGTGTTGGGTTGGGTTTTTTCAAGGTTGTTGGAGCAGTTCCCTCATCAGCGGTTTACTGTTCATGGTCGGTGTTGTCGTCGTCATCGTCTTCGTCTTCAGTGCTCGACAGTAGGGCGAAAGAGTTATTTGCCAGCTTCTTGCGCAGAGCTGCGCTGGTGCTGGGCACGTTGCTCGCAGCTTTGCGCTTGACTTCCCAGGCTCTGAATCCGAGGAGCTGCTTTCGCTTGAGCTGCTGCTCTTTTTCTTCTCCTTGAGCGCCTTTTTTCTCAGCGCTTTAGCCACCTAGGCGGTTCGCGGAGGGGCTTGCCAGTCCATATTATATCGGAGTGGGGGATGAGGGCTAGAGGGCACGGTAGGTACCGTTTATCGGTGTACCAACCGCAGCACGTGGTTGCTGTTGAGCTGATCGGAGTTGCTTATGCAAAAAGTAACTGTAACTGCTGATAACACGCACACACGAGTGCGTTGGTAGTGGTGGCGAAACCGTTGCGTTCACGAGCTGAACCAATCACAGTGCGCGACTTTATCCCGCGACACTACGTAGCGGTTTTTGGATAGCGGGACTTGAAGCACGAGAATGACACTTGCCGTCGGTCCGTAGGCACGTCTGCACTCGTTGAGTGTTCGATCGCGACTGATTAAATATATGATGGCAAAAATAATGAAGTTATTTAAAGTGTATTTTACATGAAATACATTAAAATTGATAAAGTAGTCGGAGTCAATCGAAAATTTGACCAGTTTAAAAATCTTTTTAAATTAAATTTTCATATGTTTTGTGAGCTTACTTAATTTTATATGAAATTTGACTTCACTTTATTTCATATAAATTCTTTTTTAACTTTTATTTTCTATGCATTTTTCTTACAATTCCTTTTCTGTAACGAAAGAAGTTAAATCACTTGAGTAGTGAGAAGAATTTAGGTGAAATTTCATATAAAATAATGAAATTTTGAATTGTTTTTGGTAAAATTTGGGCAGTTTGCGGATGGCGTGACAAAAAACCTCTAAAGGTAGACTGATGTTGCTCAAAAGTAATATTTCATTGACTGTGTAATATTTCATTGTCTTGCCGGCAATGTTATTTAAATACATGAAGGCAAAAATAATGAAGTTATTTAAAGTGTATTTTACATGAAATACAATATGCAAATGCATGTGTTATGTGATTTAACTTCCTTTCATATGAAATTTGTCTTTGGAAATTTGCCAGTTTGCGGATGGCGTGACAAAAAACATCTATAGGTAAAGTAATGTTACGCAAAAAGTGAAATTTCATTGACTGTGGAGTGTTGTCTTGCCGGCAATATTATTTAAATATATGAAGGCAAAAATAATGAAGTTATTTAAAGTGTATTTTACAAGAAATTCATGAAAATTGATGAAGTAGTCGGTGTCAATCGAAAATTTGACCAGTTTAAAAATCTTTTTAAATTAAATTTTCATATGTTTTGTGAGTTTACTTCATTTTATATGAAATTTGACTTCACTTTATTTCATATAAAATCTTTTCAACTTTTATTTTCTATGATATTTTTCTTATGATTCTTTATATGTAACGAAAAGAAGTTGAATCACTTGAGTTGTGAGAAGAATATAGGTAAAATTTCATATAAAGTCATGAAAATTAGAATTTTGCGGATGGCGTGACAAAAAACATCTATAGGTAAAGTAATGTTACGCAAAAAGTGAAATTTCATTGACTGTGGAGTGTTGTCTTGCCGGCAATATTATTTAAATATATGAAGGCAAAAATAATGAAGTTATTTAAAGTGTATTTTTTCAAGAAATTCATGAAAATTGATGAAGTAGTCGGAGTCAATCGAAAATTTGACCAGTTTAAAAATCTTTTTAAATTAAATTTTCATAGGTTTTTTGAGTTTACTTCATTTTATATGAAATTTGACTTCACTTTATTTCATATAAAATCTTTTCAACTTTTATTTTCTATGATATTTTTCTTATGATTCTTTATATGTAACGAAAAGAAGTTGAATCACTTGAGTTGTGAGAAGAATATAGGTAAAATTTCATATAAAGTCATGAAAATTAGAATTTTGCGGATGGCGTGACAAGAAACCTCTAAAGGTAGACTGATGTTGCTCAAAAAGTAATATTTCATTGACTGTGGAGTGTTGTCTTGCCGGCAATGTTATTTAAATACATGAAGGCAAAAATAATGAAGTTATTTAAAAGTGTATTTTACATGAAATACATTAAAATTGATTAGTTATTAGGGGTCAATGGAAAACTTGACCACTTTGAAAATTTCTTCACATGAAATTTTCATATGTTATGTGATTTAACTTCATTTCATATGAAATTTGTCTTTGGAAATTTGCCAAGTAAATTTTTCATATGAAGTTTTATTGATATGTGATTTAACTTCATTTCATATGAAAATTGAATGTACCTTTGCAAATTTGACAAAAAAGTAAAATTTCTTATGGGATTTAACTTTATTTCATATGAAATTGGACTTAACTTTAGAAATTTGACAAATTTTTCACATCTTATGTGAGTTAACTTCATTTCATATGAAAGTTGACTTCACTTTATTTCATATGAAATTTTTCTTAACTTTTATAATGAAGGCAAAAATAATAGTTATTTAAAGTGTATTTTCCATGAAATAGATGAAAATTGATAAAGTAGTCGAAGTCAATCGAAAATTTTACCAGTTTAAATATTTTTATACCCTTCGACCATTGAAAATGGTCAAAAAAGGGTATACTAACTTTGTGCAAATGTATGTAACAGGCAGAAGAAGGCGTGGGAGACCCCACAAAGTATATATATTCTTGCTCAGGATCACTAGCCAAGTCGATTAAGCCATATTTGTCTGTCTGTCCGGATGTCTGGATGTCTGGATGTCTGGGTGTCTGGATGTCTGGATGGATTTCTGTGCGTAGGGCCACAGGTCCGCCAGACTTGCATGAGTGGAAGCCTTCTCGAACGATGTCTGAATATACATCGGCTCCAAGGACGATGGATACGGTGGAAGGTTTGTCGAAGTTGCTTTCAGCCAGGATTAGGCCTTCAAAACGCTCCCTGACAGAGGGATTGATGTCAATTAATGGTGTACGGAATTGTAGTGGATGCTCGAGCTGTAGCACCACGTCCAACCGGAACCCATCGGAAGCCTTGGACCGGATGACTGCTTCACACGCTGCATCCCGTCCAACATTGACGCTAGCCAAGCGCGTAGCAGACGCAAAGGATGCATCGATCCTGGATACCGAAGTGCATGCATCAATCAATGCACGTGTCTCGAAAACCTTGCTTCCATTATCGATCAAGATGGTTGCGGTGGGTAGTAGTTTGGGATTGCGGTGGTGCAGCAGCGTGGTCAGAGACGGCGATTGGACCTGGGTTGCCGGTTGTACGCTAGGAGAGCGTCGAAGACGGTTTTCATGAAAATGAAGAAGAGTGTGATGGGCACGATTGCAGATGCGGCATTTGTCCTTGCTTCGGCACTTCCCCTGCGAATGCTCATGAGCTAAACAATTGGCACAATATTTATTTATTAGCACAGCTCTTAGTCGTTTTTCGGCATTAAGTCGCAAAAAACGTCTGCATCTTCGCAGCGGGTCAATACCGCGGCAGACTCGGCAACGGAAGGACTCAGTTCCTCGAGTACATCTGCGCTATTCACGAATGTTAGTGCGAGGTGCCATCTTAGTTATGAATCAGTGATGTGTATGAGTGTGGACTGTATTTGAGTCAATGGAATGAAAACAAAACAAAGGAGAAAAAAAAATATATATATAATTACGAATTCAGACCGAGGGTTAATTAAAAAAAAACACAAGTTGGTTTTTGTAATATTAATTAACACTTTTTATTCAATTCTATCAAGAAGAACTGAAGCCTTTAGATTATCTCGGGGTTGGGATAATATACCTCTAATATCGAAGTTAGGCAGTGCTATCGCGGTTGATAGCGTACTCAGTATTGAACTGGCGCTTGGAGGCGCGTTTGAGTTCTTATAGGCAATTTGGCTTAGCCAAAGAGCGAAGATTTAAGAGAGTTTGAGTTTGTAAACTCTTGTTCTCGTGAGGAGAGAGAGATTCCCGAAAAATAGTGGTAACTGGAGAATCCTGAGACAAGTGCGTGAGAGGCGATTCGGATAATTTGTTTTTATTACTTGGCGCGCCAAGTGGTCGACGCTAAATGATCGAAGATCGAATTCGAGTAGCCTAGGGGACGATTGTTATTGTCTCCAAATTTTTGGGGGACAATTGTTTATGTCGCGGACTTTGGGGGATAATTGTGTATGTCGCAGATTTTATGATATTTGTGAGAACGGACTTTTATGTGAACAACGACCGAGGTTAATCGAAGGGCTTTTGTTCTGTTGTACAATGGTATAGTTTTACATGTTTTATGCTTAGGGTAATTATTCTGTGGTACAGTGGTATAATTTTACATGTTTATGCTTAGAGTAATTGGGGGAGTTTTGTTTACAATTATGTGTGTGGAAGGGGAGTTGTGTTTACAGCTTGAGTTTTGTGTGGTGTAGGTGTAGTGTGGGTGTAGTGTAGAATGGATATGTTACTTCCCCATCCTTAAGAAAAAAGCCTGCCCTCAGGCGCTTATTCTAGGGTACAATACCGGGGTATCTACTGTTGGTACAACATTTTCAACTTCTGGTTTTACAATGGTTTCATTCTCTGGATTTGAATTTTTAAATTTTACAATTAGCCTCTGGGGTATGGTTTTATATTTGTAAATGAAATACATTAGGGCAAGTACAATTATTATGGCTAGTGCTGTGATTATTATTATTTGAAAAACATTAATTGTTTGAGCGTGCTGTTCGATAATTTCTTTTGCTTGGAGATACTCTAGCGGTTCTAATTTAGTTACGTTGTTGTTTACATAAATGGTCTGAGTGTTATCTAGCATTGTATTAGTGATTAATATTTCTTCTAACTGAACAGAGCAATTGGATGCTTTAATCATATTGTTGCCTTCTATTGTGATTTCTCTATTAATACAATTCTGGTTTAGGATTGTCTTGGGAAGGTTCCAAGTTGTAATTATATTTGGTTCAACGATTTCAAAGTCAGAGTGTGTTCTGCTGTATCTACATTGCGTTGCTATTTGATTTAATATACCCGTTATACATTTGTTTATGACTAAGCTTTGGGAGCCTGCTGTATAGGGTTGGTTGTTGTGTGAAAAGTATTTATCGTGAATAGTTTCTGTTAGTATATTGTTTTCTTTGTCTGGATATGGTACTATTTCAAAGATTGGGGTTTTAATTATTTCTCTTGGAATTTGGGAAATTATCAAGATTTCATTAGTGTCAGACTTGAGCCATGCAGAAGTTTTGATACTAAGGAGTTTTTCGGAATTTACGTGAGTTAATGAATCGTGTCTTAGGAGTTTGGGGTTGAAGATACCTAAACGTGTTAGTTGTAGACCAAGCTCTATGTCTTCTATGTATTCTGTGAATTGCTGTAGGTTGAAAATTACTAAAGCCAAAATTTGCTCTGGTTCGCGGAGGTGGTTTAGATGATTTGTTACTTCTATTCCTTTATTGATTGCGTCTATTACATGATTAAGCTCACTTATCTGTATGTTGTTTTTGGAAATATCGCCTATTTGTTGTTGCAACTCTTCTTTATCTTCTTGGTCTAAGGTGCCAAACAAATACTTATAAATTGTTCCCATAAAGTTAGCAAGACCACGTTTGCTGCGTTTTGCGATTCTTATACCATTCATTTCCTATTGAGTTTTTCTATTAGGTACATAATTTGCTGTAAATTCTCAAAAAATTGAGCTTGCTTAATGAGTTCTTCGTAAATAATTTCGGTCTTGGTTAGATTAACGGATAGATAATGGTATTCATAATTTATGGGTAGGTCTATTGATCCGGTTTGAAATATTAAATAGCCATTTTTAGCCTGGATAGGAGTTACTTCTAAGTTCTGTGCTTTAACCGTTGTTAGGAGGTATATCATGAGGATCATGCTCGGGAGTAAGCCTGGAATTATCATTATCGTATTTACTTTTATTAGTTTTCTTTTTCTTTTTGAATTTAGACTTATAGTGGATTATTTTTCTGCCTCTGTTTGTTTCCTCGAAATGCTTGTTATCTATCTGCCTTATATTTCCTGTTTTTCTAAAAGGGTTGGTTGTCTTTGATTTGACCAGAGGGGCTTCTCTGAAGTTGATGTCTATATCGAAGTCTGTTCTATTTTCATTTAGCTTGTCGATTTTATCTATTTTGTTCTGTTGAGTGTTATAGGCAGGTGTTCCTGCGAAAATAAAGATATCTGCTGGTGTTCGACCCGTTGTATTATGTTTTGTTTTATGATTATATACGTAAAGTATTTTTTCGAATTTTGTAAATTGATTTTCGGGTTCGTTTTCACTCATTATAATTCTTAATTTTTCGTTGACAGTTTTATGAAATCTCTCAATGTCAGAAATTTCATTTTTGCTTGTCGTAATGTTGAGAGTTACTCCCTCTGAATCTAGCCAGAGTTTGAGTGCAGTGCACATTAAAGCGGAGTCTTTGTCGGCTTTTATTTCTATGGGTTTGCCCATATCGTTAAATATGCGTAAAATAGCTCTTTTGGTTGCAAGCCAATCTCTACTGTTTACTTCTATCAGGGAGGCGTATTTAGAATAAATGTCAATACATGATAGAAACTGTTTATTATTTATTAAATAGAAATCCATGACGTATTTGTCTCTGGGGTTGAAGCTTTCTGGAGTTGTTTCGAAGGTTAGTTTAGTATTTCTATGTTCAGTTTTGGCTATATTACAGATTTCGCATTCATTTATAATGTTTTGAATAAGTTTCTGATAGTCGGGATAGTAATAGTGTTCTTTAAACTGAAGAATAAGTTTCTCTATTCCAGGGTGTAATAATTCCTTATGCGTTTTAAGAATGATCTCTTTAAACTGGGCGTATGTTTGAAGATCGATCAATTTACCGCTGGTTCTCATTGTCTTAGTGAGGTTATTTGGACTTATTATTTGGACATAAGCATTTTGGAAGATTTGGAAATCGGCTTCGTTGGGGAAATAGATAACACTTTTTTTAGTGCAGAGATATTCCTTAATTAATTCTTTGGCAAGGGTATCTGTCATTTCTTTGTAACTGATTTTTATTCTTGTTTTATGAAAATATTTTATTACTTGGACATCATCGAAACTATCTCGTATAAATTCTAGCTGTCTGTTGTAATAATTAAGAGGTCTTTCAGTTATGGGGATGTGACTTTGGCTGTCTTCTTGGGCACTATGCACAGTGGCTGCTGTGGAAAGGGAAACTGTATTTTCCTCACCTAGGAAGTTTTCTTGGATCTGAACTCTGAATAGGGCATCAGCTACGTGATTTTCTTTACCAGGTAGATACTGAATGTTGTAATCATATTCATTGAGTTTTATCTTCCATCTTTGCAGTTTCATATTAGGATCTTTCATGTTTTTTAACCAGACAAGTGGCCTATGATCGCTTAATATGTCGAATTTTCTTCCGAATAACTAGGACCTAAACTATTTTGTTGCCCAAACTATGGCTAATAGTTCCTTTTCTATTGCCGAATAGTTGAGTTCATGCTCGTTTAAAGTTCTACTTGCGTAACAAATAGGTCTATGTTCTTGGGATAATACAGCACCTATAGCTATATTACTCGCATATGTGGTTAGTGACAATTTCTTTTCAAAATTAGGGTATATCAAAATGGGATCGGACGTGATGAGTACCTTAAGTTTCTCAAAAGCGGACACGTAATCACTATCGTTTATATTGATTGTTGCTCCTTTCTTTAGCCTTATTGTCATGGGTTTTGCTATCTTTGCAAAATTAGGGATGAACTTACGGTAAAATCCGCAGAGTCCAAGAAAAGACTTTATTCCTTTTGTGGTTTAAGGAATAGGAAAGTTGACAATTGCTTTTATCTTATTGGGGTTTGGTTTGATGCCATCTGTTGTGATAATGTGACCGAGAAATTCTGTTTCTTTCTTCAGAAATTCACATTTATCAAGTTGCAACTTTAGATTGGCTGATCGAAGCTTATCAAATACCCTTCTTAGTGATGTTACATGTTCTTCCAATGTAGTGGAGTAAATAATAATATCATCTAAATAGACTAAACAATCCTTGTAGATCAAATCATCTAAGAGATTGTTCATGCAACGTTGAAAGGTTGCTGGTGCATTTTTAGACCAAAGGGCATACGAGTATATTCGTAATGTCCATGTTTTGTCGAAAATGCTGTCTTGGGAATTGATTGTGGGTCCATTTGGATTTGATGGAAACCCTTAGCTAGATCGATAGTTGTGAAATATTCACAACGTCCGAGTTTGTCTAATATTTCATCCATTAGTGGAATGGGGAATTTGTCATCAATGGTTATTTCATTGAGACTGCGATAGTCTATGACTAATCGAAATTTTGCTTTGCCCGAAGCGTCACTTTTTTTTGGGACAATCCAAATCGGAGAACAATAAGGAGACTTAGATTTTCTAATTATCTTTTGTTCAATCATTTCGTTAATTTGTCTTTTGACTTCTAGGTCGAAAGCTTGGGGATACTTGTAAGGTTTTTTGTAGATAGGGTCTTCGTGTTTTGTGTGAATAGAGTGTTTAATCGTACTCGTGAAGGTCAAATTTTCACCTTCTTTGCACTGAATATCACTACATTCAAGCAAGACATGCGAAAGTTGCTCCCTTTCCTCTGCATTTAAATGTACTAATCTAAATACATTGGACTCTCTTAACTCGTCGTCTAAGGCGTAGTTAGAGTGGGTTGCTAGAAGGGCTTCTTCTATGTAAGGGGTGTTTTGAGGGTTTTCCTCATTTTTAGAAGACTTGGGACACTCATTGGTGGTCTTGGACTCTTCTAATTTAGATAACTTGGGGCACTTATTGGTAACCTTGGACTTATCTAATTTTAAGTGGGGCTTCCGCTTAAATTTTCGGAGGGTTTTCTCCTTAGTTGAGGTGTTTAAAGGTGTTTCCTTTGATTTTCGGATGGTTTTCTCCTTAGTTAGGGTAGTTAGAGGGGTTTCCTCTGCTTTAGATGATTTAGGGCACTCATTGGTAGCCTTTGATTCATCTGTTTGGATGTGGTCGTACCACATTTTGAAAGGATAGCCATTTATGATGACTGTTTGAGTTGAATAATCGATTTGAGCATTAGTTGACTCTAAATAATTTCTTCCTAATAGCAAATCATATTTCTCAGAAAAGTTATGAATATAGAAGGTTTGCTTGTTAGGGCAAAGTTTGCTTGGGTGAAATGAAACATTTTGGTTCAAAACTATGATGCCATTTATAGTATGGACTTTTACTTTGGAGGTTTTAATAGGAAAGTTAAAGAAGTTTTGCTTCATGATGTTAATAGACGAACCGGTGTCTATTAAACATTTGAGGGTGATGTTATTTAATTTAATTTTTAAGAACGGGCATCCTCTTCCTCTGAGTCGCTTTCCGACTCCGAGGCTGGTTGAAGAAAATTTTCACCTGTGTCCATTTTATACTGGCCACTGGTGCTTTCTCTTTGCCGTTTGACTGGAGGGTTTGGTGCACTATTATTTTGCTGTTGATGATTTAAGGGGTTCTGGGCTCTACCATGGCTTAATTTCTGTTTGAACTCATTCATAACTTGCGAATTAGCTTCAGCAGGCTTAGAATGGGTGTTTTGGTTTGATTTGCCTGCATTATGCATGGCATTGTTTGAGAAATTTTGATAATTTCCCTTGTTCTTTGAATTTTGTGGTGAATTTGTATTTGAGTTAGAATTGTTCTGTGGCTTTGTTTTATCATTGAAGACCGTTTCGTAAACGCCTTCTTGCTGTGCTACCTGTTTAAGTTTGGACACAGTTGTTATATCGTGCCTAGCTAGGGTCATAAACAGTCTATCGGGTAATTTCCTCATTATAACGTCTTTGACCGTGTTATTCATAGCATTTGTGTATAATATCGTGTTGCTAACATTGTTTTCTAACATTAACTTATTGGAAATAATGAATGACTTAGTCTCTAGGTCTTCTACGAACTTACGGATACTTCCAGCAAAGGGGGTATTATAAAGGCGGCGAAGTAGTTCCACACATGGTGTTTGCGTCTTATACTCGCTGATAAGGGCATTCATCAGGTACGGCCAAGTCCTAGCTCCAGATAATTGCGATACTCTCTAAGCCTCTCCTGCCAACTGCATTTCGATTGCGCTGAAGCACACATGTTGTTGCCTGGTGTCCGTCGATGGGTATAGTTGTAGTATGAATTCAATCCTTCGGATGAAGACACTGAGCTCCTGGGTACTGCCACTGAATGTAGGCACTTGTCTTATTTGACCCAAGGCCTGACTCAAGTGTGTTTCCGACAGTAGTTTAACTTGTTCCGTTGACATCGTCATCATTTAATGTTATATTTTTGAAGTTTGTTGCAGTGATAGAGTTTTTTGATTTTTTTTTTTTTTGCACTTTTGTTGTAGTGATAGAGTTAGTTGATAGGGTTTTTTGTTTTTACACTTTTATGGTTCGTTTGCAGTGAGTTGACTCGTATATGTCAACTACCAACTCACGTGGTTCTTTAGCGGATTCTAAGTCTTCGTCGTATTACGATTCGCGTTCACTATAGCGCCGATTCGCGTGGTCTAATCTCTTTAAAGGATAAGTCTTGGTCGTACAAGACTCCTTTGTCACTAGATTAGTTTTTGGAACGAGTCGCAAGATTTTTACTTGAGAATCCTACCGGCTGCGCCAATTACGAATTCAGACCGAGGGTTAATTAAAAAAAAAAAAAGGTGGTTTTTGTAATATTAATTAACACTTTTTATTCAATTCTATCAAGAAGAACTGAAGCCTTTAGATTATCTCGGGGTTGGGATAATATACCTCTAATATCGAAGTTAGGCAGTGCTATCGCGGTTGATAGCGTACACAGTATTGAACTGGCGCTTGGAGGCGCCTTTGAGTTTTTATAGGCAATTTGGCTTAGCCAAAGAGCGAAGATTTAAGAGAGTTTGAGTTTGTAAACTCTTGTTCTCGTGAGGAGAGAAAGATTCCGACGAGTGCGTGAGAGGCGATTCGGATAATTTGTTTTTATTACTTGGCGCGCCAAGTGGTCGACGCTAAATGATCGAAGATCGAATTCGAGTAGCCTAGGGGACGATTGTTATTGTCTCCAAATTTTTGGGGGACAATTGTTTATGTCGCGGACTTTGGGGGACAATTGTTTATGTCGCAGATTTTATGATATTTGTGAGAACGGACTTTTATATGAACAACGACTGAGGTTAATCGAAGGGCTTTTGTTCTGTTGTACAATGGTATAGTTTTACATGTTTTATGCTTAGGGTAATTATTCTGTGGTACAGTGGTATAATTTTACATGTTTATGCTTAGAGTAATTGGGGGAGTTTTGTTTACAATTATGTGTGTGGAAGGGGAGTTGTGTTTACAGCTTGAGTTTTGTGTGGTGTAGGTGTAGTGTGGGTGTAGTGTAGAATGGATATGTTACTATATATAAATTAATTTGTAGTTTTGACATCCGCGCAAGTGAAAGATGAAGGAACCTCATCTTGGACTGGAAGAAGGATAACCTTTGTGATTGGACGCTTGATGATGCCTCTGGAGGTGAGGAGATCAACAACGCGAACTTGATCATCAGCTCCAGGATAAGTTTGTAATATGCGACCAAGACGCCATTCGTTAATGGGGAGGTTGTCTTCCTTAATAATAATCAAATCATTCACTTCGAGGTTTTTCTTCGGGGATTGCCATTTGTTACGCTTATGTAACTCTTATAAATATTCATGTTTCCAACGAATACAGAATTTTTGTTGGAGTCCTTTTAACCGTTGCCATCGACTAATGATTGAAGATGTCTTCTCTTTAATCTCAGGCTCTGCTATGGACAATAAAGGTCCTCCAATAAGAAAATGGCCAGGACTCAAGGCTAATGGATCAGTTGGATCCTCAGACATTGGCGAAATTGGCCGTGAATTGAGGCACGCTTTAATTTTGGAAAGTAGTGTTGCAAACTCTTCGAAGGTATATTTTACAAAGGATGTAGATTTATAAAATAAGGCTTTAAAACTTTTGACTCCTGCTTCCCAGAGTCCTCCCATGTGAGGAGCACCTGGGGGTATGAAATGCCAAGTCAGATTTTGATGGATGAAATTAGAAGTTATACTATCTTTCGTAGCGAGAAGAAAATCATCATTAAGAGCTTTCGAAGGTCCAACAAAATTCTCTCCGTTATCGGAGAACACTTTTAGAGGACATCCACGTCTGGATACAAAACGAGAAAAGGCTGCAAGGAACGCGTCAGTTGTTAAATCAGTTGTCGGTTCCAAGTGGATGGCTTTGGTGCAGAAACAGACGAATACGCAAACATATCCTTTGGAAATGCGGCATGCACGTCCTGTAAAACTTTTTATTTCAAATGGACCGGCAAAATCCATACCTGTGTAAGAAAATGGTCGGGAAAAAGTTGTTCGATGAACGGGTAAATCACCCATAAGCTTTGATTGTAGCCTCCTTTTATGAATCGCACAAACCTTACAGAAGTTAATTATACCTTTTACCAAATTACGGAGTTTTGGAATCCAATATTTGGACCTTATAAAGCGCACTAGGAGTTGATTCCCTCCGTGCAGTGCTATGCGATGAGTGAAACGAACTAGTAGCCTGGAAAAATGGCTAGAATATGGTAGGAGTATAGGATGTCGCTCATCATAACTCAAGTCGGGTGAGGAGTGAACACGTCCACATACTCTCAGGATTCCATTGCTATCGACAAATGGATTTAAATTGAGTAAGGAACTGGAAGGAGGGATAGATTTCTCTCGAGAGAGGTATTCGTACTCATTCGAATAATGGATGCGTTGAGTGGATTTGATAAGAAGTTGAAGAGTACTATCGATTTCATATGCATTCAGCTGCTTTGAAGTCGATGGATGCAAATTTTTGAATTTTCTACCGAAGCGCAATACGTAGGATAGTACCCGCAACGCTCGTCCTAGGTCGGAAAAACGTTCAAGAAGATCGATATGTGGAGTCGTAGAAGCAATGTATGCTTTGATGGATCTTTGTTCTGGAATTATATCTTGGAGTGGTTGATTTGATATTCTCCACTGATCCTGTGGTGTCCTTAGCCATTTTGGACCATGCCACCAAAAATCATTAGATATCAATTCTTGTGAGGCCATGCCACGACTTGTTAAATCCGCTGGATTGTCCTCGGATTGGACATGATGCCATTGAGTAATAGAAGTTGATCGGACAATTTTTGCCACTCTATTGGCCACAAAGGTTGTCCATGTACAGGGTGGCTTTCTAAGCCAGGCCAGTACGATAGTCGAGTCGGTCCAACAAAACAATTCATATGTTTCGAGTGTTAATTGGGGAAGGCAAGCCCCAATTAGTTCTGTAAGAAGGAGAGCTCCACATAGTTCGAGTCGGGGTAAAGATATTGTTTTCACAGGGGCCACGCGCGACTTCGCGGTAAGGAGACGACATGAAATATGGTGCTCATGTTGAATGCGGACGTAAATCGCTGCACCGTAAGCTCGTTGCGAAGAATTTCTTCTAAATGGATGTAGCTACGAAGGAAGTCATGCCATTTTTGGAGAAGATCGTCCGGCAAGCAATCATCCCATTGCAACTCCTGTAGCCACAGTTGTTGCATGAACATTTTTGCTTGCACTACAAAAGGAGCCAGCCATCCTGCTGGGTCGAATAATTTGGCAATGTGGGCTAAAACCTCACGTTTAGTGTAAGTGGGCTGGTTAGCAATTTTAGGAACCACAAAATAAAACTCGTCCGATGTCGCTTTCCACCGAATTCCGAGAGTTTTTGCCGTGCTAGCTTCTTCTAAGTTTAAAAAATCTGTATGCAGCAAGTGATCGTTGGGAATATGTTTCAACACTGCTTTCTTGTTGGATGTCCATTTACGTAATGGAAACCCTGCTGAACTTAGAGCATTTTAAGCTCGGAATTCATTGAAATTGCGATTGATTCGGTATGAGCACCCGCTAATATATCATCGACATACATATATGATCGTATGATATCGGTTGCTAACGGATATTCCTTTTGGATGTCGCTTGCAAGTTGTTGAAGGACCACGAATGGCTAGAAATGGAGCGCAGTTGACTCCGAAAGTAACAGTGCTTAGTTCGTAGTCACAAACTCTTCCTTCTGCATTACGGAATAGGATTCTTTGATATGGCGTATGTGAAGGATTAACTAGAATTTGTCGATACATTTTAGTTATATCGGCATTAAACACGATTTTGAAGAAACGCCACTTTAACAGTTGCAAAGTTAAATCGGACTGCAGAATAGGACCTGGATAAAGGGTATCGTTGAGACTAACACCATTCGTTGACTTGCTGGAAGCATTGAATACAACGCGGACTTTAGTAGTAGTACTGTCTGGTTTAAAGACAGCATGATGTGGTAAATAGAAATTAGTGGAATGATTGTCATGAGTGACTTTGCGCATGTGGTCTAGATCAAGGTATTCTTGGATGATGGAATTGTAATCTTTCTTGAGCTGAGGATTTTTATTCAGGCGAGATTCGTTTTTTAAGAACTGCGACAATGCAATGGATCTGGAAAGTCCTATGTTTATATGTTGTGGGTCTCGAAATGGAAGCGATACAACATATCTTCCGGATTCATTCCTGTGTGTTGTTCGTTGGAAGTATTCTTCACAATATATATCATTTTCCGGTGTTAGTTAAACTGGAATATCTTCCACCTCCCAAAATTTTGTGAGAAGTTTATCGAGGGGCTCTTCTGTAGAATTAGATAATTGAGTTGAGAAGGAAGAAATGGATGTGGATGGTTCACTTGAAAGTGGACCAGAGATTATCCATCCAAAAATCGTTTCTTGACCTACAAGAGTTCCACATATTTTGGATTTAAAGCCATTTAAAAGGATAGATGGCAGGACATCAGCGCCGAGAAGCACGTCAAATTGTGCACTTTTAGAAAATGCTGCCAATTTTCGTAGTACATAAGCGGATGTATCAATTTGCATGCGTGGTCGTGTAGGCGAGGAAATCAAGAACTGACATAGCTTTTGAGTAGGAGATGATACCTCATTAATACCTGAAATTTTCGCCTGGACTGGTTGGAAAGGTAATTTGATCATATTGAATAGTCTCTCGGAAATGAAAGATCCTTCTGATCCTGAATCGATTAAAGCCCTGGCAGGATATGTAGTGCCTTTATGTTGAATATTAACAATAGCAGTACCTAATAAAACACTGCGTTTTTGTGCGACAATTTAACTTTGCACCTTTTCGCAATTTGTAGGAGTCGCTTGTTTTGTTTGAGCAATATGTGTAAAACAGTTATGAGAGCTAGGACAATCTTTCATGTGGTGCCCTCGGGCGAAGCAGTTAAGACACAGTTTCTTCTGCTTAATGATGGCTTCTCTTTGAGGCACATTCACTTGTACAAAACGAGGACAGAAACGAATCGGATGATTTTCTTGAGAGCAGAGATCACATGTTTTTTGATTTTGCACTGACCTTGGTTTTCGAAAGACTGAAGTTTTTTCATTGAAGGTTGACTTGAAGTCTGTTTCGGATGAGACGACGGTGTAGCGGGAGATTTTCACATCCTCAATTGCTTCCAATGTGCGATACCGTTCGCTTAGGAATGTATTCATATCATCCCAGGAGGGTATTTCAGCCTTGTTAGCCAATGACAAACAATCCCAATTTTTTGTGGATATTTTGGAATGCTCCAATGCTATTAAGCAATTTTGGATAGTGCTTTGATTTTCTTTTAAAGCGGAACCAGATTCAAGATGAACAATGGATAAACTAAATAAAATTTTGAGTTGACTATTGACTAAAAGGCGTTTATTTTCGAAACGTTCTTGTAAAGCGCTCCAGGCGGATTCAAAGCCATCGTTAGTGAGAGGGAACTTCGCCGCTATGGAATTAGCTTCTCCCCTGGTTTTGGAATTTAAGTGAAATAGTTTTTCAACTGGAGATAATCTTTGATTATTGACATAAATAAGCTGAAGAGATCTCGGAAAGTTGGCCACTTTAGATAATCTCCTTTAAAGATTTCTGTATCACAAGGCGGTAGGCTGCAACCTCTGGAATTTGAGGGATAAACAACTGATTGCGTAGGAGTAGTATTCGAAGAAGATGCACGTTCGATAAACTCACTCAGTTGAGCTGCACATCGCTCATAAACGGAGTAACAATAGTCGTACTTTGATTGCATAGTAATTTTATCCTCTGGATTAGAATCTGCTTGAGCTATTGCTTTGGAACAGCGCTCATATTCTAATTCGACTTTGTCCCATAAGGATCGAACTTGTTCCAATCTTACTTTGTGTGTGTAGAGAGACTCTTCAGTTGAATTGATGAGCTTGGATTCAAATTGACTGAGCTTATCAGTGACAGTAATAAAAGCTGCCAACGCCATGTTTTGGAGCAATGCAGTTTTTTGTGTTACAGATCTCGTATTTGGAGGATTATGAATTGAAATCTTTGGCACGGTTTTTGAAGTAGCTGGAGTAGAAGCCTTTCTCACAGTTGGTGGAGTAAGTCTTTCTAATTTAAGATTGGGAAGAGAACTTGATCTTCGGTGTGGGCTTGTTGGAACAGAAAGCCGATTTGTTGAGGCCTTTTTGGGATCAGTAGGCATATACACTCGTGTAGGGTCTTATACGAGCCACTTGGTTAAAAGTTTGTTTTAGAATCGGATAATTCAAAAAAAATAAATTTTAAAAATTTCTAGAGACTATTCACCGGTCGGATATATCCCAAAAAATATTGTAAAGGATATTACAAATCGGATATACCCTAAAAATAAGTAGAAAGATTTAAAGGGTTTGCGAGTTCAGCGGCACCTGCGCTAGAAGAGCGCACTTCTAGCGCAGGTGCCGCTGAACTCGCAAAGCGGTACTGAACTAACGGGATGTATGTATTTAATAGAGTTTGCGGTACTTGGGTATTCGGTACTTAATAGCGAGTCTTTAACCTTTGCAAAAGATCACGTACATACACACATGTATGTACTTAGGTACATATGTATGTGCATAGCACAATATATGTATGTCAGCCGTCAGAGAGAGCAAGGGGAATGAAATTTAACCACAGCTCTGGCTGGGGTAAGTGCCGTCCTTGCTCCTACTGACGGAAGTGCGGCTATACTCTCCACGTGAGGGCGGCTGGAAGCAGGCCCCTAACACGGTCATGTCTCTGCTAGGGGTGCTGACTAATTGTAGTCGGGCGAAGGTCGTGAACCTATAAATCACCCCAATCCAAGGCGGAACAGCATACGCTAATGGATGCATGGCCGGGGGGTAGCCCGGTCTCTAGTATGCGGACTCTGGATACCTGTCGCCCTCCAGTTTCATTTAGACTTCCCACGGCAAGCGGGCTATGTCGTGGGTGACCTTCTCTTCCCGCCTACTCGTGGGATCAAATTTTATGAATCTTTTTAACTTAAAAAACAAGACTGATGCGGCTTTGAACGCATCAACCAGGGCGAAGCCTTCACGGCCGACCCCAATACCAGCACTGCAGCTGTTGGGCTGCTGGCATCCACCCCGAATACCACGGGTCTCGACCCTGGTACTCCGGGGGACTCCGAACCCCAAGGGTCTTCAAAGAAGCGCAAAAAGACTCATGTGGAGTCCACAAAGCCACTCTTCAGCCAAGTGGCAAGCAGGGTGAAATTGGGCTTCACTTCGGCTGACCCCACTAAACCTCTTACACCGGAGCATATGGCCACGGTGCAAGAGAGCATCCTAAAGGCGATGCGGCTGCCTTTCACATCAGAAGGCGGCCCAGGTTTCGAGGGTTGTATACCCCGAAACGAGTGGCTGCTCCTGGTCTGCGAGAACAGCAGCACTGCCGATTGGGTCAAGGAAGCTTTCGGACATATCAAGTCCATCAGCGGCCTTGATTTAAAGTTTTTGGAGGAAGCAGAGTTCCCAAGAGCTCACCTCATTAGAGGTTACTTCCCCAACAGCGCGCAATACACACCCGCCGAGATTGTGGAATACTTGGGTATCCAGAATCGTGAGCTCTCTACAGAGCTGTGGCGGGTCGTGCAACACAGCCTCAACGGCAATACGACACACCTCGCGATGATGGTCGATGAGAAGTCGTATAAGGCTCTGACGGACATTAAGGGTAATGTGAAATTCCGCTTTGGCAGGATTAAGCTTATCCTTAAGAACTCCGCCGTCAGGGCCTCCCCCGCTCCTGCTCCCCCCCTCCCCATCTCCAACCCCCCTCCCGTCAGCGTTCCTCCAGCGGCGGTGACGGTGGGCCCTACCGGCGTGACAGCTGTGGCTAACGCTCCGGTGGCGTCCACCAGCGCCGCAGCTGCAGTGGCGCTGACAAAACCCATCCCCAAACCCCTAGTCATAGTGGTGACTGCCCCCAAAGCCCACAGCGGACCGTACTAAGCCGGTGGTTGGCAGCGGACGCCCCGTCGTCCATTCCAGGCCCTCCACTGGCATAGTGCGGAGACCCCGCAAGGGCCCCCCGGCGACCGTGGTCGCAAGGCGACCTCCCCCGAGTGGTTCCTCCAGACTGCCGAAGGGCATCCGAGGCAACGACTCTCGGGGGGGCAAGGCAGGTGGCCTTGTCAAAAAGGCCCTAAAGGAGGATGCCGAGCGCCATTAAGGTGCTCCAGGCGAACCTGCACCACGCCAGAGGAGCGTCTGCCACCCTGTGCAGGGTCGTCTGCGAAGAGGAAATCAACCTGGCTCTCGTCCAGGAGCCATGGTTGATCGGTGGCCACATCCGTGGACTGTCATGCGGATCATGTAAGTTGATATATGACCGCACGGGAGGTGCCCCTCGCACTGCTATTATTGTTAATAGCAATGTGAGACACTTCCCTTTATCAAATTTCATCCACAGAGACCTGGTGGCAACGGCTATTGAGGTAGCCACGGCTGAGGGCGTCCGGGGAGGTTGTGATCGCCTCTGCCTACTTCCCGGGCGACGTGGATGACGTTCCCCCACAGAGGTTCAGCGGCTGGTGGAGTTCTGCCGCTTAAACAACAAACCGCTCGTGATCGGCTGTGATGCCAACGCGCATCACACGATCTGGGGAAGCAGCGACGTCAACAAACGTGGTGAGTCCCTTTTAGAATATCTATTGTGTTGTCAATTAGATGTTGCTAACATAGGGTGTAAGCCAACATTCATTAATGCCATTAGGGAAGAGGTTCTGGATCTTACCCTAGTCAGTAACTCTATTGGGAGTTCACTGGTGAACTGGCGGGTCACAGACGAAGCCACGTTGTCGGACCATCAGCACATCAGGTTCGACCTACCTGGCCAAGTCGAGATCCGTCAGAACTCCTTCTGCCCCAAAAAGACCAAGTGGGATCTTTTAAAGCCTCTGTGGCTTTCAAAGCAGATTTGTTGATCAGCAACCCAAGTTCTATTAGTGAGATAGAACTTGCTGCCAACCTGCTTCAAGATGTGCTCATCACATCCTTCGAGGACAGATCTGTTCGGAAGACCCTAGAGGTCAACCGTAAAGTTCCATGGTGGAACGAGGAACTATCCGCACAAAGAAGGAAGGTTAGAAGCCTTTTCAATAGGGCCAAAGCTAACCGTGTCAGCTGGGACGTCTATAGGGACGCCCTAACTAAATACAATAAAAACATTAGACGTGCCAAACGCGATACGTGGCGCAGCTACTGTGGTATCATTGAATCGCTACCGGAGGCAGCGAGACTCCACAAAGTATTAGCTAAAGGGTCGTCTAATGGTATAGGGCTTCTTAAAAGAGCAGATGGTTCTTTCACCCAAGATCGCAGGGAGGCACTTGATCTTCTGCTTCAAGTCCACTTCCCAGGTTCGGTGGCGAACCCAGATCCATCCAGTCAAGATGACGTCACCACGTCACCGGACTCACGTGGCTCCAATTTATCGGGAACCATCTTCGACCCTGAAAAGGTCAAATGGGCTGTAGATTCCTTCGCTCCCTTCAAAGCCCCAGGGGGCGATCAAATCTTCCCAGCCCTTTTACAAAACAGCCTGGATCATATTCTCGATCCGCTGGTCGGCCTGTTTAGAGCTAGTCTCACTTGGGGATACATACCCGTCTCTTGGAGGAGAGTCAATGTGGTATTCATTCCCAAACAGGGGAATCGTCCCCAGGACCAGCCCAAATCCTATCGGCCGATCAGTCTCACCTCCTTCCTGCTTAGGACAGCGGAAAGGCTCATAGACCTGCACATACGGTGCTCTCTGCAGGAAACTTATCCTCTGCATCCCACGCAGTTTGCGTATATAGCCGGAAGGTCGACGGAGGTCGCCCTCCACAAATTAGTAGGTAAAATCGAAGAAGCCCTCGCATCCAAGAACATTGCTTTGTGCTCTTTTCTTGATATAGAGGGTGCCTTCGATAATACCGGCTACGGCTCTATTTCTGCTGCGCTAGAGCGCAGAAATATTGCCCGTCCCCTAATCCGGTGGATTGAGGCTATGCTCAAACACCGGATCATTTCCTCTACCTTGGACACCACGACTGCCTTTATCAGTGCGGTTAAATGATGTCCCCAGGGAGGGGTCTTATCCCCCCTACTCTGGTCTTTAGTAGTTGATGAACTACTAAGCATTCTCGCAGACCAGGGCGTGCAAGCAATCGGCTACGCGGACGACCTGGCTCTAATAGTGAACGGGAAATTTGCCAACACCGTGACAGAGCTAATGCAATCTGCTCTGAACACGGTTGGCAGATGGTGCGAAGATGTAGGTCTCAGCATCAATCCCCAAAAGGCAATTATTGTTCCCTTCACTAAGCGCTATTCTATTGACATAGGTCAATTGAACATAGGCGGCTCCCCTGTGGGTCTTTCCAGCGAGGTCAAGTATCTAGGGGTGACCCTTGACAAAAGACTAAACTGGAATTCCCACCTAAATAACACTCTATCAAAGGCAACTCATGCCATGTGGGCATGCAGAAGATTCTTTGGTAGAACCTGGGGTCTCAAATCCTGTAACATCCGGTTGCTATTTGAGATGATGGTAAGACCCATCGTCACCTACGCTGCAATTGTGTGGTGGCCAAAGGTGACGCAGGTCACTGCCATCAACAAATGCAATAAATTGCATAGGCTACTTTGCCTTTCTCTGACGCGTGCACTCCGCACCTGTCCCACAGCAGCAATGGAGTCAATCCTCAACTTGACTCCGCTGCATATCAAAATAAAAGAAGTCGCTGCAATGAGTCTTCTTAGAATCAAGCTCCAATCTGGGCTTCTAGCTACCGAATCAGGGCATGCTAGACTTATCAAAGATATTCCTGGCTTAGAGATCTGCACTAGATCAGATTCTATGACCAAGGAACTCCTCTTTGGTGCAAAGTTCAGGACTCTCATCCCAGACCGGAAGGACTGGGATGCTGGCACCCCATCAGCGACCCTCACGGCATACACTGGTATACCGACGGGTCTAAAACTGATCAGGGGGTTGGAGCCGGGATACATGGTCCCAACTCCAAAACCTCGATTGCCATGGGCAAGTGGCCCAAGGTCTTTCAATCCGAGGTTCATGCCATTGAGTTCTGCTGCCGTCTTATCCTTGAGAAGGGGATGAGAGGAGCGAACATTTACATCTTCTCGGACAGCCAAGCTGCCATACTAGCCCTCTCCTCAAAGAGAGTAAGCTCACGTATGGTGGCTGACTGCTGGAACTGCCTCCAGAGGCTGTCCAAAAGAAACAAAGTTACCCTCCTTTGGGTACCTGGACACTCTGGGTTCCAGGGCAACGAGCTAGCGGATGAACTAGCGAGGGCGGGGTCATCAGCCTCTATGGTTGGCCTCGAACCCTTCTGCGGCGTTGGGTGGTCAACCATCTCATCCCTTGTGAAAACTTGGGCAGATAGGTTGACCGAACGCTATTGGTTCTTCCAACCAGGGATGAGGCAGGCTAGAGAGCTTACAAATCCCTCGGTTAAACGCAGAACAGACTCACTCTCCAGGAGAGATCTCTATCTCCTTGTTGGCTATCTCAGTGGCCACCATCTGGTGAACTATCACCTAACGAAAATGCCTCTATCCTCTGATGCAGAGTGCAGGCTCTGTAAAGAGGACGATGAAACCACCAAACACATACTGTGTGACTGTCCAGCCTTGGTTTGGAGTAGGAGGAAACATTTGCATGTGGAGATCGCAGTTCCCGAGCAAATTGTCCGTTCCTCGACGAAAGACCTGCTTGGCTTCATCAGGGAAGCAGAGCGGCTTTTGTCAAGATAGGGAGAGCATTTAGGCACAAAAGACCATTCTGGTCGCAGTGCCTCGCGCCTTCTCTGCTGGGAGACTCCCTCTTTCAAATAATAAAATAATAATGTATATTTATATATGCAATATGAAAAATATGATAATGTCACGTTTAATATGTAATTATTCTTTTTTTTTATGAATTTTGTATATATTGGATATGGACCACTGTACATATGCATCTGTGGTGTCTCAGCAATGTACTTTTATATTATGTGTTCATGGACATTGAAAAATATATGTGTGTGTGTATATATGCGTTTTAAAATATTATATATGTATATATGTATGTTTGGAAAAAATATATGTATGTGTATGGATGGTAGAAAATACTTTTATATATGTACGTTGGCTGCGCATACGTATATACATACATACATAACTGTAAGTGCAAGTTTGCTTTTGTGTAATGTAAATGTTTTATAAGATTTGCTTTTATTATATTATACTCTAAAACAAGCACTTGCATTTAACTAGATATATATATGTTGTGTGTGTAGGAAAAATATATACATATGTGTGTAAAGGACAAAAAAAGCACTTATCTGGATAATTTGCCAATGCGAATTTTGGAGAATTTGCTCCGGCTCGAAGGACCAAAATGTTCTTCACGAACGTAGGAGTCCAGATTAAAGAAATTCACTTTTTTTGTTTTTTCACGTTGAAAAAAGTTTGCAAATTGTTTATTCGCTTGCGCGCACTTCAAAAGATTTTTTAAGACTAAAAATTACAAGAAGATAAGAGATTTCTTAAACCTATGTGGAGAGAGGATCTCAGCGGGGAATGCTCTCATTGAGTGAAAGCTCCGCTTAAGCGAGATGCTCGCAACTTTAGATTAACCTTTTGTTGCCACGTTGGTATAAACAGGAATGTTACATGTACTTAGGGCGGGGTTTAAATTTTTTTTGTTATAGTTGTGGTAGGTCCAGGGGGTGTCTCCTCAATAGACGTCTGCTGGTTGGCTGTTGTCCAACAGGCTTATGGCGAGGTGGTTGGGGTGGTTCTCAAGCCTTTTCAGATATCTTTCGCTGAGCCTGGAGATTTCGTCAGCGACCGTTGGCATTCCATGTTCTTTATGGATTGGAACGTTCTCGTGGTAGGGATGCGCATTGCAGGCAATTCTCAAGCACCTGTTCTGGAACCGCTGTATTCTCAAGCGTTTCGTGTGGCTTGCCGTGCCCCACAGCTGTATCCCGTAGGTCCAGATTGGCTTGAGAATTGCCTTGTACACCAGGATTTTAAGTTTTTGCCTCAGCTCTCCCAATGAGTCATTGTATCTCAGTCGCGCATCGGCCTGTAGGCGTTTGCTGATTAAGGCGGGACGCCATGTGAGCCTGCGGTCCAGGGTCAGCCCTAAATACTTGGGTATGGGCACGTTGGGGATGATGGCGTTCAGCGTGACCGGTGGGCAGTCTCCTCTTCGTAGTGAGAATGTTGTTTATGTAGACTTTTCCGAGTTCACTACGATATTCCATCTTCTGAGCCAGGGATATAGCGCATCCATTTGCCTTTGAATGATGTCGGCGGCTTCTCGTGGGTCAGATGATGAGGCGAGGAAAGCAGTGTCGTCTGCGTATGTGGCTGTCGTAAGGTTCCTGGAGGGGATAACGGGAAGGTTTGAGGTGTAAAGGGTGTAGAGGATTGGTCCGAGCACGCTGCCTTTCGGAAGTCCAGCTCTGATCAGTCTGGGTAGGCTTATTGCACTTCCGCATCTGACTTGGAATGCTCTTTCCTCAGTGTAGGATTTGAGGAGGGCAAAATGGGGGCTTGGGAGGCAGGGTTTTAATTTGTGGAGGAGTCCAGGATGCCAAACTCGCTCGAATGCCTGCTTCACGTCGAGCATAACAGCGCAGCAGTACTTTTTCTGCTCGAGTGCCTCGAGGATGCGTTCGACAAGCCGGTTGCACTGCTCCGGTGTTCCATGGGAGCGTCTGAAGCCAAACAGGTAATCGGGGATCAATCTGGCCTCGTCCAGTACAAGCAATACTCTGCGCAAAAATACTCTTTCGAGTATTTTGGAGAGAATTGCCAGCAAGCTGATCGGACGATAGGAGGCTAGGTTGGCTTCAGGCTTACCAGGCTTAAGAAGGACAATAACCTCTCCTCCTTTCCATTCCCTCGGGAAGTACCCTAGATGGAAGCAGCCGTTGTAAATGCTGGCCAGCATTTGTGTGCACCGGGGTGAGCAGGTGAGAAGGCGTTGAAGAGGTGTTCGGCGAATGCTTCTGCTCTCACAGCGTACGAACGGCACCAGGATCCATCCGCTTTGCGAACTGGAGATACCTTCTTGACCGGTCGTTTTATGTGGCGGGTGACATTCCATAGATTGTGGTCCGGATACCCTGGAGAGAGTTCCTCTAGGAACCTGAGGAAGCAGTCCTGGCATAGGTTGGAGATCTTGTCCTTTAGCTCCTTTGTGGCGTGATTGAGCGCTGTTTTGTCAAGAACCAGACTCTCCGGAGACTCCTCTTTTCGGCCACGAGTGCCACAATTTCCGGTGACCATAGGTGGAGATATCTGTTTGGTGTTCTCTTAGTCGTTGGGGGCGGTGGGCTTACGAATTCCGCTGCGTTTTGTATTTCCCTAGTCAGATGCCCGATGGCTTCGTCAATGTCCCTGGGTGTATTTAGGATGGGATTCGGATTCGGATTGAGGGCGGAGAGCATCCAGGACGCAAACTTGGCTGCGTCGGTATGTTTCCCAGTGAGCCTCCTGAGCGGGGTTTTCCTGAGGACGGGTGTGTTGACCAGGACATTTATTGCGCAGTGGTCGGACAGGAGATCAGCGTTTGTGGTGCAGCTATTCTTGACATGTCCTATGCCTTTCGACACGGCAAAGTTTTGCTTGGGACTTGTGTGTACCATTTAGTGCGTCTCTATAGCTCATACCGTTGGCGATGTTTGGGAGTTCGAAAGAGGGCTTGTTGTTGCTTGCAATGTTTCTGAGTTTGGGCGCTTGTTGAGCCTTAGCCTTCTTATAGGCGGGGCACCCTCTGAGCGACGCGGGGTGGTCGGCTTGGCAATGTAGGCAGCATGCTTTCTCGTCGTCCTTTTTCACAAGCCCTGGAGTCGTGAAGGCCACCACACTTGACGCAGCGAAATTCTAGGAAGCAGTAGCGCTGGGTGTGTCCGAACCCTTGACATCTAAAGCACTGCGGTACGTCGTTGAACTTCAGTGGAGGCTCAAAGGTGACGACCGACCTGCAAATCCTCTTCAGTTTGTAAATTTCGGTATTGTTGCTCGCTGGTTCCAGGTTTACAAAGAAAATCCCCCAGGGGTTCTTTTGGTTTTCTGCCGATTTGATTATGCAGGTCCCTGACAGTGTGGCGATGTTTCAGGAGCTCCTCTTTGATCTCAGTTTGGTCCGTTGTGTGATGGAGTCCCTTGATGACTACCCTGTACGCTCTCTCGTCCTTTAGTTGGAATGTGCGGTGTCTTTTATTTTGGGCCACGAGCTGCTGACTTAGGGCTGTGTACGATTCCTTGTCTGGCATCATGACAAGTACGTTGTTATTCCTCTCCGTTTTGTATGAGAATTCCTTTTTGGCCTCGACGAGAGTCTTAATCATTTTCACAAGAGCTGAGATGTTGGTCACGTCTGGGATGTAGATCGGGGGTGGCTTGATGGTTATCGGGGTTGGGTTGGGCTTTTTCATGGTTGTTGGAGCAGTTCCCTCATCAGCAGTTTGCTGTTTATCGTCGGTGTTGTCGTCGTCATCGTCTTCGTCCTCAGGGCTCGACAGTAGGGCGATAGAGTTATTTGCCAGCTTCTTGCGCAGAGCTGCGCTGGTGCTGGGCACGTTGTCGGCGGATTCCTTGGCGTCTCTGCTCGCTGCTTTGCGCTTGACTTCTCCAGGCTCTGAATCCGAGGAGCTGCTTTCGCTTGAGCTGCTGCTCTTTTTCTTCTCCTTGAGCGCCTTTTTTCTCAGCGCTTTAGCCACCTAGGCGGTTCGCGGAGGGGCTTGCCAGTCCATATTGTATCGGAGTGGAAGATGAGGGGTAGAGGGCACGGTAGGTACCGTTTATCGGTGTATCAACCGCAGCACGTGGCTGCTGTTGAGTTGATCGCAGTTGCTTCAGCAAAAGGTAACTGCAACTGCTGATAACACGCACACACGAGTGCAATGGTAGTGGTAGCGAAACCGTTGCGTTCACGAGCTGAACCAATCACAGTGCGCGCCTTTATCCCGCGACACTACGTAGCGGTTTTTGGATAGCGGGACTTGAAGCACGAGAATGACACTTGCCGTCGGTCCGTAGGCACGTCTGCACTCGTTGAGTGTTCGATCGCGACTGATTAAATATATGATGGCAAAAATAATGAAGTTATTTAAAGTGTATTTTACATGAAATACATGAAAATTGATAAAGTAGTTCGCGAGTCAAACGAAAATTTGACCAGTTTAAAACTTTTTTAAATTAAATTTTCATATGTTTTGTGAGTTTACTTCATTTTATATGAAATTTGACTTTTTTCAATTTATTTATATAAATTTTTTAATTATTTCCTTATTTCTTATAATTCTTTATATGTAACGAAAGCAAGTTAAATCACTTGAGTAGTGAGAAGAATACAGGTGAAATTTCAATTATTTTATAAAAATTGAAATTGAAATTTTATTCTTTAATTTTATGTAAAATTTGGCCAGCTTGCGGTATGGCGTGACAAAAACCTCTAGGTTGAGTGATTTTTCTCAAAAGTGAAATTTCATGACTGTGGAGTGTTGTCTTCCCCGGCAATGTTTTTTAAATATATCAAGGCGTATAAAGTGAAATACCGGCCATGTTATTTTATTATATCCCAAAAATAATGAAGTTATGAAATACATGAAATACTTAAAATTACTAAATGGATAAATTGTTAGGAGTCAAGTGGAAAACTTGACCACTTTGAAAATTTTTTCATATGAAATTTGCATATGTTATGTGATTTAACTTCATTTTCATATGA
>JAEIHA010000065.1:0-233268 GCA_018904595.1 Zaprionus indianus
TATTAATTGCGGAGAGTGGGCCACAATCCGACCACACTCCCCGAATTCGCCGTCGGCATTTGCCAATCGTCAAACCAAGAAAGTAGCTTAAGCTTATCGACACTTCTTGTGTTCTCTTAATCTCTAGCTTAGCTACATTTATATTTATTTTTAATGCTGTCGTGCTTCAACAATCAATTTTCATGTATTTCGTGTAAAATGCATTTAAATAACCTAATTATTTTTGCCTTCATAACAAAAGTTAAGAAAAATTTCATATGAAATAAAGTGAAGTCAAATTTCATATGAAATGAAGTTCACTGACATAAGATATGAAAAAATTGTTTGTCAAATTTCAAAAGTTAAGTCAAATTTAAGAAAAAAAGCTAAGTCCCATTAAAAAATTTTTTTTGTCAAATTTACAAAGGTAAATTCAATTTTCATATGAAATGAAGTTAAATCACATATCAAAGAAATTTCATATGAAAAATATATTTGGAAAATTTCCAAAGACAAATTTCATATCAAATGTAGTTAAATCACATAACATATGAAAATTTCATATGAAAAAATTTTCAAAGTGGTCAAGTTTTCCATTGACTCCTAATAATTTATCAATTTTAATGTATTTCATCTAAAATACACTTTAAATAACTTCATTATTTTTCCTTAATATATATAAATAACATTAACAACACTCCACAGTCAATGAAATTTCACTTTTTGAGCAACATCACTCTACCTATAGATGTTTTCCATAAGAAAATTCCAATTTTCATGATTTTATATGAAATATTACCTATATTCTTCTCACAACTCAAGGGATTTAACTTCTTTTCGTTTCATATAAGTCAATATAAGAAAAGTTTTATAGAAAATATGTGTTGAAAAGATTTTATCTAAAGTAAAGTGAAGTCCAATTTCATATGAAATGAAGTAAACTCACAAAACATATGAAAATTTAATTTGAAAAAATTTTTAAACTGGTCAAATTTTCAATTGACTTGACTACTTTATCAATTTTCATGTATTTCATGTAAAATACACTTTATATAACTTAATTATTTTTGCCTTCATAATATGAGTTAAGAAAAATTTCTTATGAAATAAAGTGAAGCCAAATTTCATATGAAATGAAGTTCACTCATTTGAAAAGAAATAAATTGAAGTCAAATTTCATATGAAATGAAGTAAACTCACAAAACATATGAAAATTTCATTTGAAAAAATTTTTAAACTGGTAAAATTTTCAATTGACTTCGACTACGTTATCAATTTTCATGTATTTCATGTAAAATACACTTTAAATAACATAATTATTTTTGCCATCATATATTTAAATAAAATTGCCGGCAAGGCAACACTCCACAGTCAATGAAATTTCACTTTTTGCGCAACATCACTCTACCTATAGAGGTTTTCCGCAAACTGGTCAAATTTTCCATGAGAAAATTCCAATTTTCATGATTTTATATGAAATTTTACTTATATTCTTCTCACAACTCAATCGATTTAACTCACTCTCCTTACATATAAAGTAATATAAGGAAATTTCATAGAAAATACAAGTTGAAGAGATTTCATATGAAATAAAGTGAAGTCAAATTTCATATGAAATGAATTAAACTCACAAAACATATAAAAATTTCATTTGTAAAAAATGATTAAACTGGTCAAATTTTTAATTGTCTTAGACTACTTTATCAATTTTCATGTATATCATGTAAAACACACTTTAAATAACTAAATTATTTTTGCCTTCATATGAAATAAAATGAAGTCAAAATTCATATGAAATGAAGTTAACTCACATAAGATATGAAAAATTTGTTTGTCAAATTTCAAAAGTTAAGTCAAATTTAATATGAAATGAAGTTAAGTCCCATAAGATATTTTTTTTTGTCACATTTGCAAAGCTAGATTCAATTTTCATGAAATGAAGTTAAATCACATATCAATAAAGTTTCATATGAAAAATTTATTTGACAAATTTCCACAGAAAAGAGGCAAACTCACAAAACATTTGAAAATTTCATTTGAAAAAATGTTTAAACTGGTCAAATTTTCGATTGACTCCGACTGCTTTCTCAATTTTCATGTATTTCATGTAAAATACACTTTAAATAAATTAATTATTTATGTTAAGTGTTGTGTATTCATACAAGCTTGTGTTCCAACTGTTTTATTAATACGAATTTACATGACATGAAGGCGCTTGAGTGTGACCGTGTTATCATAAACTTATAATACCTTACATGCCCCTTCTAAGTTTTGCTTATCAATTATTAATATAACATATTCATATATGCATAAAACAAGTATTATATCTTAAGTTATTAAGAATATAAGCTTTATACATATGAGATTACATTGGTATATTGAGTTACAATTCAGTATTCATTTAAACATTGTTGTTCATTTTCATTAAATTTTACATTTTCATTTAAATTTCAATGGTTGTTCAATTCATTCTGTTTTACTTTCATTTCATTTACATTTTTTTTTTCTTATATAAATTTTATAATTAGATATTGTCAATAAACTTCACTACCTTTCCCTCCTTACGTGGTCTCAATTTTCTTACTGGTGACGTTTGTTTAGTGTTTTTGTCACAATTTTCATTTGATGTTGTTACATGAATGTTATTATCAACATCTGTGTTTTGCTTTTCATTTTCATTTAATTTTACATTATCTTGATTTCTTATTTGATTTAGATGACGTTTTATTTCTCGATTGTTGTGCTTTAAGATGCAATAATATGATCGAGATCCAAGTTTTTCGCTTACAACTGCCTGAGTCCAACCTGCCTTGTTTGGATTTGTATAGTCCCTGACCATGACTTGTTGACCTTTTGAAAAACTGACATTTCTATTGCCTTTGTAATTTCTAACACTTTTGTCCTTTTGTTGTTTTATGTGTTCTGTCACCAAAGGTGGTTTCAACAATGAAAATCGTGTTTTCAACATTCGACCTAGAAATAATTTAGCAGGTGATTCCCCAGTTGTACAATGAATTGTGTTTCTATAGTCCATTAGAAATCTATTTAATGTGATGTCAAAATCACAATTTTTGTCAAATTTCATGCTTGCATAAAGCGATTTTTTTACTGTTTTGACGACAATCTCAGCTTGGCCATTAGTTGCTGGATGACCAGGAGATGTCAATATATGATTTATACCATTATTGGTCATAAACATTTTAAACTCATTGGACGTGAATTGTCTTCCGTTATCGGAAACTAACGTATCAACTAAACCATTTCTACAGAACAATTCTTGCAATTTAGATATTGTGAATGATGAAGTAATGTCTTTTGTCTTGAAAACTTCAACCCATTTGGAATAAGAACAAACTACAACCATTAAATAATAATTTTTAATTGGTCCTGCAAAATCTACATGGATTCTGCTCCAAATTTGACCATTTGTTTTCCAAGGTATCAATGAAGACTTTTCTGGACTTGGTTGTTGCTCTTGGCAAGGAATACATTTTCTAATCAAATTTTCAATTTCTAAGTCCATATTTGGCCACCACACGTATGAACGAGCTAACATTTTGGTTTTCACCATACCAAGATGTGACTTATGAAATTCTTGTAGAATCTGTTGCCTGCGTTTAGTTGGGATAACGACACGATGACCCCACATTATACAGTCATATTCTACAGATAATTCATTGGCCTTATTGATGAAGCTACCAAATGTATCTTTATTTAATTTTTGTAGTGATCCAAATTTTAAGGATTCACAAACTTTTGACAAGATCGAATCATGTCGTGTTTCACGAGCAATGCTCATAAAATTCAATTTATATGGACTGTTTGATTGTATAAAATTGACATAATTGAAATCATCATTTTTATCAATCACTTCGAATTGCGGAATTCTTGACAAGCTATCTGCTTCATTAGACACACCTTTAATGTGTTCAATTGTGAATTGAAAACCTGATAAGATTAATGCCCATCTTTGCAATCGTGCAGATGCCATAAGTGGCAATCCTTTCTTATCTCCAAATATACTTAACAGAGGTTTGTGATCAGTTTTCAAAATAAATTTTATACCTAACAGATATTGTTTCAATTTCATTACGCTATATACAATAGCAAGCGCTTCTTTATCAAGCGTGCTGTAATTGATTTCACTTTTTGATAGTGCCCTTGAAATGAATGCAATTGGTTTTAGACCATCTGAGAATTTGTGTGCTAAAATACCTGAAACTGCATTAGAACTAGCGTCTGTGGTAAGTACAATTGGTAAATCAGGATTATAGTGAACTAACACCTGATCAGAAGTTATCTGTTCTTTAATTATGTTGTATGACTTTTCACAACTATCGGACCATTGAAATTTCACGTCTTTTTGCAATAATTTATACAATGGACTCATTATCTGAGCAAAATTATTTACAAATTTTGAATAGTACGAGGGTCGTTTGATAAGTCCGTGACTTTTTGTATTTGCCGCGCACCTGCTCTAAATACAACACTGCTCCTGTCAGCAGTTATCGATTAACAGCTGACTGTAAAATTTTGAGAAAGCTGCGTTTTTTGGTTTGCGTTTTATAGGCATTGAAAGCAGACGATCTCGTGAATTTTAACGAAAATGGAAAAAAGTGAATTTCGTGTGCTAATTAAGCATTATTTTTTGCGTAAAAAATCCATCACCGAAACCAAGGAAAGACTTGATAAATATTATGGGGACTCTGCACCATCAATTTCAATGGTTAAGAAATGGTTTACTGAGTTCCGTTGTGGTCGTACCAGTACAAGTGATGCCGAACGTTCAGGTCGCCCAAAAGAGGTCGTCATGCCAGAAATCGTCGACAAAATCCATGGAATGATATTGGATGATCGGAGAATGAAAGTGCGTGAGGTAGCTGAGGCTGTAGGCATCTCAACTGAACGGGTACATCACATTTTACATGAATATTTGGACATGAAAAAGCTTTCCGTGCGATGGGTGCCGCGATTGCTCACACACGACCATAAGCGCAACCGTGTGACCATTTCAAAGGAGTGTTTGGCGATGTTCAACCGCAATCCAAACGAATTTTTGCGCCGTTTCGTTACCGTAGACGAAACATGGATCCACCACACCACACCAGAGACCAAAGAACAATCAAGACAGTGGGTTTCTCCGGGTGAACGTGCACCAAAGAAGGCCAAGGTGGGTCTGTCGGCCAACAAGGTCATGGCCACAGTTTTTTGGGATGCACAAGGTATCATTCACATCGATTACCTTGAAAAGGGTAAAACGATCACCGGCGAATATTATTCAGAGCTTTTGGACAGATTCGATATTGATTTGAAGCAGAAACGACCGCATTTGGCGAAAAAAAAGTGCTGTTCCATCAGGACAATGCACGGGTGCACACGTGTGTAGTCAGCATGGCAAAATTTCATAAATTGGGCTACGAACTGCTACCCCATCCAGCATATTCTCCAGATTTAGCCCCCTGTGACTATTTTTTGTTTCCAAACATGAAGAAATGGCTCGGCGGTAAGAGATTCGGGTCAAATGAAGAGGTCATCACAGAAACAAACGACTATTTTGAGGGCCTTGAGAAAACCTATTATTTGGAAGGAATAAAAAAATTGGAAAAACGCTGGACTAAATGTATAGAGCTAAAAGGAGATTATGTTGAGAAATAAAACGCTTCTTTGACGAAAAAAATATATTTTATTCAAAAAGTCACGGACTTATCAAACGACCCTCGTAATTAGCCATTCCTATAAAAGCTCGAAGCTGTGATATATTTTTAGGTGTCGGTGCTGATAACACACAGGATACCCTGTCTTTGTTTTTGCTCAGACCGTTTTCATCGATAGAAAATCCCAAATAACGGATCTTGGACTTGAAAAATTCACATTTATTGACATTCAATTTAAGTCCTACTGACTTCAATCTTCTAAGCACATTTTTTAAATTTTTTATGTGTTCCTGCAAACTAGCACCAGTCACAGTAATATCATCTTGATAAACTACTATGCCTTGCATGCCTTGAAATAAACATTCCATTGTCTTTTGGAATATAGCTGCTGCTGTCTTTATACCAAAAGGCAATCGCTTTAGTTTTAAAAGACCAATGTGCGTGCTCCAAGTACATCTTAGTTGAGATTCCTCATCTAAGTGTAGTTGATTATATGCATTGCTTAAATCAAGCTTTGTATATAATGTGCCTCCTTGAAGTGCTGCAAATATGTCGTCAATTCTCGGTAATGGGTATCTTACATCAATCAGACATTTGTTTAGAGTAACTTTATAATCACCACATATTCTAATATCACCATCTGGTTTTAAAATTGGCACCAATGGAGTTCCCCAATCAGAACTGTCAACGTGCTCTAAAACACCTAAGTCAATAAGATTTCTTAGCTTTTGCTCAATTTTTTCTTTCCATGCTAGTGGTAACTGCCTTGGCTTGAAAAATATTGGTTTAGAGCCATCCTCTAAATGCAATGTTACTTTACTTGAGTTGAATGAACCTAAATCGGTTTTAAATACTTCCGAAAATTCATTTTTAATTTGTTCTGTAAGTACAGAGTATTGTTCGTTCACATTTATGTTGTTTACCTGTATTAAATCAAAATTAAAGGCTCTTAAAAATGTCCTACCAAGCAAAGCTGGACTCGTTGTATTTGTAACTACGACTATCATTTGTTTTACTATGCCTCGATATTCAATCATTGCATCGTACTCACCAACAATCTCGATAGTGTCACCATTATACGAGGGTCGTTTGATAAGTCCGTGACTTTTTGTATTTGCCGCGCACCTGCTCTAAATACAACACTGCTCCTGTCAGCAGTTATCGATTAACAGCTGACTGTAAAATTTTGAGAAAGCTGCGTTTTTTGGTTTGCGTTTTATAGGCATTGAAAGCAGACGATCTCGTGAATTTTAACGAAAATGGAAAAAAGTGAATTTCGTAATTTACAAACGGCACTTTGCATTTTCTTAGTGTCCTCTTATTAATTGCTTTTTCATTTGTTGCTTTTGGAATCAATGTGCAAGGTGCACCAGTGTCGCAAACAACATTCATGTGGCATCCATCAATAATTACAGGTAAGGTATACACATCACTAATAGTTGTAGTTGAAGCCAGATTTAATACTGAAAAACTTTGATCAATTTCATTAGTAATTGAATTAACATTTAAATCATTTTATTTTGATATATGGTTTACAGATTTTGATTTACAAACTTTCGCCAGATGCCCTCTTTTTCCACAATTACGACAGTCATAGCCTTTGTATTTGCATTCGTCAGAGTTATGGTTTCGCCAGCCACAATGCGTACATGCCTTTTTCTCCATGCCTTTGCCTTTGCCTTCCGTCTCGTTGCTTTTGCCTTTGCCTTCGTTGTGTTTCGCCTTTGGTTTGCCCTTGAAGTTATCGTTGTTGCTTCTATGTACGTAGTTCACATTCTCTTCAGCTCTTTTAGCGGTAATCTTCGTTTCCATTATCATTGCTTTTCTTAATGCGTCCGACAGAGATAGATGCTCGTCTTCTTCGCATAACCGTTCAAAAATTGCACTTGGAAGACTCATGATGAATTGGTTTAAAACAAATGCTTCAAGATTTTGTCCAAACTTGCAATTCAATGCTAACTGTTTGAAACGTGCATACCAACTTGCAACGGTTTCGTTTTCACTTTTTGTTGACATGTGAAATGTTTTTCTTTCCCGAAACACAAGTGTTGGAAGTGTATAATGCATAAGCAATATTTCACAAAGTTCTTTGTATGTTTTAGATAACGGTGAGTGTGGACTGCACAAGCTATGTAGAACAGTGTACGGTACTGATCCAATAGATTTTAGTAACGATGCCTTTTCCGTGTTTTCTTCATTTATATTTAATTCGCACAAATGGATATCAAATTTTTCCTTCCACATCAAAAATGATTCACTGTCTGGATTAAATTCAGGAATGCTGATCATTTGGCAGAATTTTTGAAGAGATGCTGAGATGATGCATGTTGGCAGAATTTTCTTTTTTAATGTTTATTTGCTTTTAATCTGTCCGCCAATTCAATTTTCGTTTTTGCTTTGTCTTTTCTTTGCACTTTTTTTTTTTAGTTTTGTGCCTCGTCGCCAATTTGTTGTGTATTCATACAAGCTTGTGTTCCAACTGTTTTATTAATACGAATTTACATGACATGAAGGCGCTTAAGTGTGACCGTGTTATCATAAACTTATAATACCTTACATTAAGCAAAATTTCATATGAAATAAAGTGAAGTCAAATTTCATATGAAATAAAGTAAACTCACATAAGATATGAAAAATTTGTTTGTCAAATTTTAAAAGTTAAGTCATATTTCATATATAATGAAGTTAAATCCCATAAGAAATTTTTTTTTATCAAATTTGCAAAGATAGATTTAATTTTTATGAAATGAAGTTGAATCACATATCAATTAAATTTCATATGAAAAATTTGTTTGACAAATTTCAAAAAAGACAAATTTCATATGAAATGAAGTTAAATCACATAACATATGAAAATTTCATATGAAAAAATTTACAAAGCGGTCAAATTTTCCATTGACTCCTAATAATTAATTAATTTTAATATATTTCATGTAAAATTCTCTTTAAAAAACTTCATTATTTTTGCCATCATATATAAATAACATAGCCGGGAAGACAACATTCCACAGTCAATGAAATTTCACTTTTTGAGCAACATCACTCTACCTGTAGAGGTTTTTTGTCACGCCATCCGCAAACTGGTCAAATTTTCCATAAGAAAATTCAAAATTTCATGATTTTATATGAAATTATACCTATATTCTTCTCACAACTCAAGTTTTTTTTTTTGTTGTAGCGTGCGTTTATTTATTTAAAATCTGTCCTAGTGGACAATAATTAAATGGTTTTGCGGGGGAACATTAACTTAAGGGATACTATTGTACATGTATTTGTGGCGGGTTTTATATGTGTTGTCTATTGTTGTGGAAGATCGAGAGGGTGTCGCCTCATGAGACGTCTGCTTGTTTGGCTATTGTCTAACAGGTTGGTGGCGAGGTGGTTAGGGTGGTTTTCGAGCCTTTTCAGGTATCTCTCGCTGAGCCTGGAGATTTCATCAGCGACTTGTGGGATTCCAAGTTCCCTATGTATGGCGACATTCTCGTGGTAGGGGTATACGCAGTTGATTCGTGTGGCTTGCCGTGCCCCACAGCTGTATCCCGTAGGTCCAGATGGGCTTGAGAATTGCCTTGTACACCAGGATTTTGTGGTTCTGCCTTAGCTTGGACCTTCTCCCAATAAGCCATTGCATCTGCCTCAGACGCGCATCGGCCTGTATGCGTTTGCTGACGATGTGGGGACGCCAAGTGAGCCTGCGGTCCAGGGTAAGTCCTAGGTACTTGGGTGCGGGCGCGTTGGGAATGATGACTCCGTTTAGCGTGACCGGTGGGCAGTCTCCTCTCCTTAGTGCGAATGTTGTTTGGGTAGATTTTTCGCGTTCACTACGATGTTCCACCTGCTGAGCCAGGGATGTAGCGCGTCCATTTGCCTTTGGATTGTTTCGGAGGCTTCTCGTGGGTCGGATGAAGAGGCGAGGAAAGCCGTGTCATCTGCATATGTCGCTATAGTTAGGCTCCTGGAGGGGATTATGGGAAGGTCTGCGGTGTAAAGGGTGTAGAGGATTGGTCCGAGCACACTGCCTTGCGGAACTCCAGCTCTGATCAGTCTGGGTAGGCTTATTGCACTTCCGCATCTGACTTGGAATGCTCTTCCCTCAGTGTAGGATTTGAGGAGGGTAAAATGGGGGCTTGGGAGGTAGGATTACAACTCAAGTGATTTATCTTCTTTTCCTTACATATAAGTTAATATAAGAAAAATTTCAAAGAAAATAAAAGTTGAAAAGATTTCATAGGAAATAAATTGATGCCAAATTTCATATGAAATGAAGTAAACTCACAAAACATATGAAAATTTCATTTGAAAAAATTTTTAAACTGGTAATATTTTCGATTTACTCCGAACACTTTATTTATTTCATGTAAAATACACTTTAAATAACTTCATTATTTTTGCCATCATATATATAAATAACATTGCCGGGAAGACAACATTCCACAGTCAATGAAATTTCACTTTTGGAGCAACATCACTCTACCTATAGAGGTTTTTAGTCACGCCATCCGCAAACTGGTCAAATTTTCCATAAGAAAATTCAAAATTTCATAATTTTATATGAAATTTTACCTATATTCTTCTGACAACTCAAGTGATTTAACTTCTTTTCGTTGGCCGTCAGCCGTCAGAGACAGCGAGGGGTATTAAATTTAACCACAGCTCTGGCTGGGGTAAGTGCCGTCCTTGCTCCTACTGACGGAAGTGCGGCTATACTCTCCACGTGAGGGCGGCTGGAAGCAGGCACCTAGCACGGTCATGTCTCTGCTATCCGCCTGATCATTTGCCCATTTGTCTGTAGAATGTACGTAAAGACACGGCTCGCTTTTGCATCTTTTGATATCTAGACTTCTTAAAACCTCATCCAGTGTATTATTCCAGCATCTTCCAGATTGTTTTAGGCCATAGATTGCCTTTTGCAGCTTCAATACTTTCGTTGGGTGATTCTCGTCAACAAAGTTCTCTGGCTGCTTCATGTAAACCGTTTCTTCCAAAGTACTGTTTAAGTATGCATTAATGATATCCACTTGGTGCATACATAGCTCCTTCTCTGCGGCAATGGCAAATGTTTCCCAGTAATTGACTCCAAACTGCTGCCCGCATCCTTTGGCAACTAGTCTACACTTAAATCGCTGGATTTCGCCATCTTTGTTTCGTTTTATACGAAAAACCCATTTTGATGCAATGGCCTTTTGCTTGGGGGGTAGGTCCACCAAGTCCTATGTCTCGTTTTTCCTTAAAGCGTCCATTTCCGTTTGCATCGAAGCTTGCCAGTTACGAACATACTGACCGCTCAACGCTTCTGCAACGGATTTTGGTGTTTCAATGTCGTCCGAACTATCCATATAACTTAGTACATTGTACTGCTTTCGAGGCCTGCCGCGTTGGCCTGTCCGTAAAATTCTCGGTCTTCCTGACGTGAAGAAATTTCTGCCTGTTCCAATGGCTCTTCTGCATCGTTGGCGCTGACAAACTCTTCCCCTTTTTCGTCTGAGTCACTGCGCTCCGTGTCTGGTATCTCTGAGTTTACCGGCTCCGGCTGTAAAACTTCGACAGGGGGCTCGCTTTGTCGCAAAATCAATTCTTGAGTTCTGTGCAGCTGACTTAAACTCACTTTAAATTAATTAATTATTTTTGCCTTCATAATAAAAGTTAAGAAAAACTTCATATGAAATAAAGTGAAGTCAAAATTCATATGAAATGAAGTTAACTCACATAAGATATGAAAAATTTGTTTGTCAAATTTTAAAAGTTAAGTCAAATTTCATATGAAATGAAGTTAATACCCATAAGAAATTTTTCTGTCAAATTTGCAACGCTAGATTCAATTTTCATGAAATGAAGTTGAATCACATATCAATTAAATTTCATATGAAAAATTTATTTGGCAAATTTACAAAGACAAATTTCATATGAAATGAAGTTAAGTCACATAACATATGAAAATTTCATATGAAAAATTTTCAAAGTGGTCAAGTTTTCCATTGACTCCTAATAATTAATCAATTTTAATGTATTTCATGTAAAATACACTTTAAATTAATTAATTATTTTTGCCTTCATAATAAAAGTTAAGAAAAATTTCATATGAAATAAAGTGAAGTCAAATTTCATATGAAATGAAGTTAACTCACATAAGATATGAAAAATTTGTTTGTCAAATTTCAAAACGTTTAATGAAGAACTGACTTGAGTAAGAGAACATAAGAATGTGAAGTTAAAGCATAATAGAATACATGTTTGCCAGATAGTTGGTATGAAGCTTATAAACAAAAGATATGGACTGGATATTTATTATAATCGATATTCAACACTTCCTATTAAGCTACATACATTTATTTTGATTTAATCCAAGATATTTAATTAATTCATAATGCTTTTGCTTTCCTAAGCCTTTTGTAAAGATATCAGCAACAGTTTCATTAGTTGATACATATTTTAATTCAATTTCTTTACTTTCGACTTTCTCTCTTACGAAATGATACTTAATATCTATGTGTTTAGTGCGCTTGTGGTGTACAGGGTTTTTAGCGATATGCTGCGCACTTACATTGTCACCTAATAAGACAATTTTATTTTGGTCTAAACAGCCAATCTCTTTTTGCAGTCTGCGAAGATAAACGGCTTCTTTGGCTGCAGTCGACAAAGCGATATACTCAGCTTCAGTGCTGCTTTGGGTAACTACGCTTTGTTTTGAAGATGCCCAGGAAAACGCGCTGCCTCCCAGCATAAACGCATATCCCGAATACGATTTTCTATCCGCCTGATCATTTGCCCATTTGTCTGTAGAATGTACGTAAAGACACGGCTCGCTTTTGCATCTTTTGATATCTAGACTTCTTAAAACCTCATCCAGTGTATTATTCCAGCATCTTCCAGATTGTTATAGGCCATAGATTGCCTTTTGCAGCTTCAATACTTTCGTTAGGTGATTCTCGTCAACAAAGTTCTCTGGCTGCTTCATGTAAACCGTTTCTTCCAAAGTACTGTTTAAGTATGCATTAGTGATATCCACTTGGTGCATACATAGCTCCTTCTCTGCGGCAATGGCAAATGTTTCCCAGTAATTGACTCCAAACTGCTGCCCGCATCCTTTGGCAACTAGTCTACACTTAAATCGCTGGATTTCGCCATCTTTGTTTTGTTTTATACGAAAAACCTATTTTGATGCAATGGCCTTTTGCTTGGGGGGTAGGTCCACCAAGTCCTATGTCTCGTTTTTCCTTAAAGCGTCCATTTCCGTTTGCATCGAAGCTTGCCAGTTACGAACATACTGACCGCTTAACGCTTCTGCAACGGATTTTGGTGTTTCAATGTCGTCCGAACTATCCATATAACTTAGTACATTGTACTGCTTTCGAGGCCTGCCGCGTTGGCCTGTCCGTAAAATTCTTGGTCTTCCTGACGTGAAGAAATTTCTGCCTGTTCCAATGGCTCTTCTGCATCGTTGGCGCTGACAAACTCTTCCCCTTTTTCGTCTGAGTCACTGCGCTCCGTGTCTGGTATCTCTGAGTTTACCGGCTCCGGCTGTAAAACTTCGACAGGGGGCTCGCTTTGTCGCAAAATCAATTCTTGAGTTCTGTGCAGCTGACTTAAACTCACTTTAAATTAATTAATTATTTTTGCCTTCATAAGAAAAGTTAAGAAAAACTTCATATGAAATAAAGTGAAGTCAAAATTCATATGAAATGAAGTTAACTCACATAAGATATGAAAAATTTGTTTGTCAAATTTTAAAAGTTAAGTCAAATTTCATATGAAATGAAGTTAAATCCCATAAGAAATTTTTTTTTGTCACATTTGCAAAGCTAGTTTCAATTTTCATGAAATAAAGTTAAATCACATATCAATAAAATTTCATATGAAAAATTTATTTGACAAATTTCCACAGAAAAGAGGTAAACTCACAAAACATATGAAAATTTCATTTGAAAAAATGTTTAAACTGGTCAAATTTTCGATTGACTCCGACTGCTTTATCAATTTTCATGTATTTCATGTAAAATACACTTTAAATTAATAAATTATTTTTGCCTTCATAATAAAAGTTAAGGAAAATTTCATATGAAATAAAGTGAAGTCATATTTCATATGAAATAAAGTTAACTCACATAAGATATGAAAAATTTGTTTGTCAAATTTTAAAAGTTAAGTCATATTTCACATGAAATGAAGTTAAATCCCATAAGAAATTTTTTTTTATCAAATTTGTAAAGCTAGATTCAATTTTCATGAAATGAAGTTAAATCACATATCAATAAAATTTCATATGAAAAATTTGTTTGACAAATTTCCAAAGACAAATTTCATATTAAATGAAGTTAAATCACATAACATATGAAAATTTCATATGAAAAAATTTTCAAAGTGGTCAAGTTTTCCATTGACTCCCAATAATTAATCAATTTTTATGTATTTCATGTAAAATACACCTTAAATAAATTCATTATTTTTGCCATCATATATTTAAATAAGATTGCTGGCAAGGCAACACTCCACAGTCAGTGAAATTTCACTTTTTAAGCAATATCACTCTACCTATAGAGGTTTTTGTCACGCCATCCACACTGGTCAAATTTTCCATGAGAAAATTCCAATTTTCATAATATTTTATGAAATTTTACCGATATAATTCTCACAACTCAAGTGATTTAACTTCTTTTCCTTACATATAAAATAATATAAGAAAAATTTCAAAGAAAATAAAAGTTGAAAAGATTTCATATGAAATTAATTGAAGTCAAATTTCATATGAAATGAAGTAAACTCACAAAACATATGAAAATTTCATTTGAAAAAATTTTTAAAGTGGTAAAAATTTCAATTGACTTCGACTACTTTATCAATTTTCATGTATTTCATTTAAAATACACTTTAAACAACTTAATTATTTTTGCCTTCATAATAAAAGTTAAGAAAAATTTCATATGAAATAAAATGAAATCAAATTTCATATGAAATAAAGTAAACTCACAAAACATATGAAAACTTCATTTGAAAAAATTTTTCAACTGGTCAAATTTTCGATTGACTCCGACTACTTTATTTATTTCATGTAAAATACATTTAAAATAACTTCATTATTTTTTCCATCATATATTTAAATAACATTGCCGGCAAGGCAACACTCCACAGTCAATGAAATTTCACTTTTTGCGCAACATCACACTACCTAAAGAGGTTTTCCGCAAACTGGTCAAATTTTCCATAAGAAAATTCAAAATTTCATGATTTTATATGAAATTTTACCTATATTCTTCTCACAACTCAAGTGATTTAACTTCTTTTCGTTACATATAAGTTAATATAAGAAAATTTTCAAAGAAAATAAGGGCTGAAAAGATTTGAAAGGAAATAAATTGAAGTCAAATTTCATATGAAATGAAGTAAACTCACAAAACATATGAAAATTTCATTTGAAAAAATTTTTAAACTGGTAAAATTTTCAATTGACTTCGACTACGTTATCAATTTTCATGTATTTCATGTAAAATACACTTTAAATAACATAATTATTTTTGCCATCATATATTTAAATAAAATTGCGGGCAAGGCAACACTCCACAGTCAATGAAATTTCACTTTTTGCGCAACATCACTCTACCTATAGAGGTTTTCCGCAAACTGGTCAAATTTTCCATGAGAAAATTCCAATTTTCATGATTTTATATGAAATTTTACTTATATTCTTCTCACAACTCAATCGATTTAAGTCACTCTCCTTACATATAAAGTAATATAAGGAAATTTCATAGAAAATACAAGTTGAAGAGATTTCATATGAAATAAAGTGAAGTCAAATTTCATATGAAATGAATTAAACTCACAAAACATATAAAAATTTCATTTGTAAAAAATGATTAAACTGGTCAAATTTTTAATTGTCTTAGACTACTTTATCAATTTTCATGTATATCATGTAAAACACACTTTAAATAACTAAATTATTTTTGCCTTCTTATGAAATAAAATGAAGTCAAAATTCATATGAAATGAAGTTAACTCACATAAGATATGAAAAATTTGTTTGTCAAATTTCAAAAGTTAAGTCAAATTTAATATGAAATGAAGTTAAGTCCCATAAGATATTTTTTTTTGTCACATTTGCAAAGCTAGATTCAATTTTCATGAAATGAAGTTAAATCACATATCAATAAAGTTTCATATGAAAAATTTATTTGACAAATTTCCACAGAAAAGAGGCAAACTCACAAAACATATGAAAATTTCATTTGAAAAAATGTTTAAACTGGTCAAATTTTCGATTGACTCCGACTGCTTTCTCAATTTTCATGTATTTCATGTAAAATACACTTTAAATATATTAATTATTTATGTTAAGGAAAATTTCATATGAAATAAAGTGAAGTCAAATTTCATATGAAATAAAGTTAACTCACATAAGATATGAAAAATTTGTTTGTCAAATTTTAAAAGTTAAGTCATATTTCATATGAAATGAAGTTAAATCCCATAAGAAATTTTGTTTTATCAAATTTGCAAAGATAGATTTAATTTTTATGAAATGAAGTTGAATCACATATCAATTAAATTTCATATGAAAAATTTGTTTGACAAATTTCAAAAAAGACAAATTTCATATGAAATGAAGTTAAATCACATAACATATGAAAATTTCATATGAAAAAATTTTCAAAGTGGTCAAATTTTCCATTGACTCCTAATAATTAATCAATTTTAATATATTTCATGTAAAATACACTTTAAAAAACTTCATTATTTTTGCCATCATATATATAAATAACATTGCCGGGAAGACAACATTCCACAGTCAATGAAATTTCACTTTTTGCGCAACATCAGTCTTCCTATAGAGGTTTTTTCCGCAAACTGGTCAAATTTTCCATAAGAAAGTTCATAACCTTTTTCTTTTCTTTCTCTTTGTTTCTGCATTCACTCGCGCGATGTCCCGGTTTTTGGCAATTGTAGCATTTTCCTTTGAACTTATCTTTGTCTTTTTGGCGATTGTCTTTTCTTCTGTTGTTCTGCTTTTTGCATGTGTACACAGCTTCTGTTTCTTCTAGTTTCTCTTCTTTTCTGGCGCCTTCTTCGGGAAATTTGATTTTTCCGTTTCAAATGGCGGCATCTCGTCGCGTGTTTCTATTGCGACTACAAAATTTTCCCAAGAATCAGGCAAACTAGATAAAAACATTATGACTTTTAACTCATCTTTCAAAGTTATTGCTAGCTCTGCCAATTTATCAGTTATGTTTACAAACGAATTAACATATTGAGAGGCAGTATCTCCAGGATGCGTTTTCAATCTCACTAGTTTTTGATACAACTGAGTTTTTCTAATTGGTCCTGCCGACATATGAATGCTGCGCAATTTTTTCCATGCTTCTGCCGATGTTGTGCAAGACATTACTTGCATCAACTGCGTGGGCTTAACATTCAATTTCAAACTAGCTAAAGCCTTTTGATCAATTGTTTCCCATCTCGCCGCCTGCAACATTCCTATCCGATGTATTAATAGCTCCAACTCCACTGTCATCCGTATATTTTTTATTTGAATGACATACTTATTAGAATTCTTCTGACTTTTTGTTTTTATTCACGGATCTGGTCCTAACCTTGTTGGTTATTTCGATAGTAAACACACACGCAATGTTGAATTGTGAACGTTTAATGAAGAACTGACTTAAGTGAGAACATAAGAATGTGAAGTTAAAGCATAATAGAATACATGGTTGCCAAATAGTTAGTATGAAGCTTATAAAGAAAAGATACTTGATATTTATTATAATCGATATTCAACATTTTCCATAAGAAAATTCAAAATTTCATGATTTTATATGAAATTGCACCTATATTCTTCTCACAACTCAAGTGATTTAACTTCTTTTCCTTACATATAAGTTAATATAAGAAAAATTTCAAAGAAAATACAAGTTGAAAAGATTTCATAGGAAATAAATTGATGCCAAATTTCATATGAAATGAAGTGCAGGCGAACCTGCACCACGCCAGAGGAGCGTCTGCCACCCTGTGCAGGGTCGTCAGCGACGAGGAAATCAACCTGGCTCTCGTCCAGGGGCCATGGTTGATCGGTGGCCACATCCGTGGACTATCATGCGGATCATGTAAGTTAATATATGACCGCACGGGAGGTGCCCCTCGCACTGCTATTATTGTTAATAGCAATGTGAGACACTTCCCTTTATCATCCACAGAGACCTGGTGGCAACGGCTATTGAGGTAGCCACGGCTGAGGGCGTCCGGGAGGTTGTGATCGCCTCTGCCTACTTCCCGGGCGACGTGGATGACGTTCCCCCCACAGAGGTTCAGCGGCTGGTGGAGTTCTGCCGCTTACACAACAAACCGCTCGTGATCGGCTGTGATGCCAACGCGCATCACACGATCTGGGGAAGCAGCGACGTCAACAAACGTGGTGAGTCCCTTTTAGAATATCTATTGTGTTGTCAATTAGATTAGATTCCATGGTGATACGAGGAACTATCCGTACAAAGAAGGAAGGTTAGAGGTCTCTTCAATAGGGCCAAAGCTAACCGTGTCAGCTGGGACGTCTATAGGGACGCCCTAACTAATTATAATAAAAACATTAGACGTGCCAAACGCGATACGTGGCGCAGCTACTGTGGTAGAATTGAATCGCTACCGGAGGCAGCGAGACTGCACAAAGGGTCGTCTAATGGTATAGGGCTTCTTAAAAGAGCAGATGGCTCTTTTACCCAAGATCGCAGGGAAGCACTTGATCTTCTGCTTCAAGTCCACTTCCCAGGTTCGGTGGCGAACCCAGATCTATACAGTCAAGATGACGTCACCACGTCACCGGACTCACGTAGCTCCAATTTATCGGGAACCATCTTCGACCCTGAAAAGGTCAAATGGGCTGTAGATTCCTTCGCTCCCTTCAAAGCCCCAGGGGGCGATCAAATCTTCCCAGCCCTTCTACAAAACAGCCTGGATCATATTCTCGATCCGCTGGTCGGCCTGTTTAGAGTTAGTCTCACTTGGGGATACATACCCGTCTCTTGGAGGAGAGTCAATGTGGTATTCATTCCCAAACAGGGGAATCGTCCCCAGGACCAGCCTAAATCCTATCGGCCAATCAGTCTCACCTCCTTCCTGCTTAAGACAGCGGAAAGGCTCATAGACCTGCACATACGGTGCTCTCTGCAGGAAACTTATCCTCTGCATCCCACGCAGTTTGCGTATATAGCCGGAAGGTCGACGGAGATCGCCCTCCACAAATTAACATACTAGGTAAAATCGAAGAAGCCCTCGCATCCAAGAACATTGTTTTGTGCTCTTTTCTTGATATAGAGGGTGCTTTCGATAATACCGGCTACGGCTCTATTTCTGCTGCGCTAGAGCGCAGAAATATTGCCCGTCCCCTTATCCGGTGGATTGAGGCTATGCTCAAACACCGGATCATTTCCTCTACCTTGGACACCACGACTGCCTTTATCAGTGCGGTTAAAGGATGTCCCCAGGGAGGGGTCTTATCCCCCCTACTCTGGTCTTTAGTAGTTGATGAACTACTAAGCATTCTCGCAGACCAGGGCGTGCAAGCAATCGGCTACGCAGACGACCTGGCTCTAATAGCGAACGGGAAATTTGCCAACACCGTGACAGAGCTAATGCAATCTGCTCTGAACACGGTTGGCAGATGGTGCGAAGATGTAGGTCTCATCATCAATCACCAAAAGGCAATTATTGTTCCCTTCACTAAGCGCTATTCTATTGACATAGGTCAATTGAACATTGGCGGCTCCCCTGTGGGTCTTTCCAGCGAAGTTAAGTATCTAGGGGTGACCCTTGATAAAAGACTAAACTGGAATTCCCACCTAAACAATACTCTATCAAAGGCAACTCATGCCATGTGGGCATGCAGAAGATTCTTTGGTAGAATCTGGGGTCTCAAATCCTGTAACATCTGGTTGCTATTTGAGATGATGGTAAGACCCATCGTCACCTACGCTGCAATTGTGTGGTGGCCAAAGGTGACGCAGGTCACTGCCATCAACAAATGTAATAAATTGCATAGGCTACTTTGCCTTTCTCTGACGGGTGCACTTCGCACCTGTCCCACAGCAGCAATGGAGTCAATCCTCAACTTGACTCCGCTGCATATCAAAATAAAAGAAGGCGCCGCAATGAGTCTTCTTAGAATCAAGCTCCAATCTGGGCTTCTAGCTACCGAATCAGGGCATGCTAGACTTATCAAAGATATTCCTGGCTTAGAGATCTGCACTAGATCAGATTCTATGACCAAGGAACTCCTCTTTGGTGCAAAATTCAGGACTCTCATCCCAGACCGGAAGGACTGGGATGCTGGCAACCCGATCAGCGACCCTCACGGCATACACAGGTATACCGACGGGTATAAAACTGATCAGGGGGTTGGAGCCGGGATACATGGTCCCAACTCCAAAACCTCGATTGCTATGGGCAAGTGGCCCACGGTCTTTCAATCCGAGGTTCATGCCAGAGGAGCGAACATTTACATCTTCTCGGACAGCCAAGCTGCCATACTAGCCCTCTCCTCAAAGAGAGTAAGTTCACGTATGGTGGCTGACTGCAGGAACTGCCTTCAGATGCTGTCCAACAGAAACAAAGTTACCCTCCTTTGGGTACCTGGACACTCTGGGTTCCAGGGCAACGAGCTAGCGGATGAACTAGCGAGGGCGGGGTCATCAGCCTCTATGCTTCGCCCCGAACCCTTCTGCGGCGTGGGGTGGTCAACCATCTCATCCCTTGTGAAAACATGGTCAGATAGGTTGACCGAACGCTATTGGTTCTTCCAGCCAGGGATGAGGCAGGCTAGAGAGATTACAAATACCTCGGTTAAACGCAGAACAGACTCACTCTCCAGGAGAGATCTCTATCTCCTTATTGGCTATCTCAGTGGCCACCATCTGGTGAACTATCACCTAACGAAAATGCGTCTATCCTCTGATGCAGAGTGCAGGCTCTGTAAAGAGGACGACGAAACTACCAAACACATACTGTGTGACTGTCCAGCCTTGGTTTGGAGTAGGAGGAAACATTTGTACGTGGAAATCGCAGTTCCCGAGCAAATTGTCCGTTCCTCGACGAAAGACCTGCTTGGCTTCATCAGGGAAGCAGCGGCTTTTGTCAAGATAGGGAGAGCATTTAGGCACAAAAGTCCAATCTGGTCGCAGTGCCTCGCGCCTTCTCTGCTGGGAAACTCCCTCTTTCAAATAAAACCAGTCGAACGCTACAGTCAGGTGCTGACTGTAGAAGGCCATGGATTATTATAGTATCTTTTATTTTCCGTTATTTATAATGAAAATTTTGCATTATTTGGATTATTATTAAGCATTTAAAAATATAAACTTTATATTCTTATTATTTTATTCGAACGACACGCACAAATTTAATTGACGGATAGAAGAAGAACACAACAATGCAAAAGCGAATACAAGAATTATATGCATTAGGTAGGGCGAGAGTGCAATAAGTTTATGTATGCATTTTTGCTTTTGTCAAACAGTAGTGGCGGCCGCAGAAGTTATATAGTAGCTTAGTGGAGTGTGTGCCGGATTCGAAGACCATCGATGTTTGACAGTGTTCGAGTTCGAATCCTGCCGCGATCATCAATGTGTGAAATGTTTTCCTTTTTTTCTTTCTTTTCTATTAAATAATTTTAAAGCTTAACAAACAATACGTTTTAAATTTGTTGGTTCGCAACATATTTAATTAGAACACTGTTATAAACTTTGCCGAATGTTGCATAAATCTGACAGTTGCGTACATACGCCAAATACGGCAATTGATGTGTGTTAGAGCGGGACGCCGAAACGTAAATGTGCAAATGCAGACATGCATGTATCGGCGTCCCGCTCTAACATTCGTAACTTATTGATTGTCTTAAATATTCCAAAAAAAACATGAGATTTAATTTTTGAAAACTATTTTTATTGATATTTAATTAAATAACTGTAGTTTTCATTTAAGCTTAAAAATAACCAAAAGAAAAGTAATTAAAATAAAAAGTTTTACCAGCCGGCCGCACATGGGATTCGAACTCACACACGCAGGACCGCTGTCCGCCACTCCAACCACTAAGCCACCGCCTCATTTACTGATTGATCGGCAAAGTTGCATTCTGAGCTAATTATGTTACCATTCTATGCAAATAAAAAGTTTTGTAAAATGCTGTGTGTCCGACGATTCGAACTTCGGTATGATGCGTAAATTAGGTCTTAATATGCGCATAAGTATACGTTCAAATTGAGTTTAATTCCGATCATATCTCACTTATTTTTAGTCCGATTTCTATGAAATTTTCAGAAAACACCCGTGGCAAGGTATTTGTCATGTGAAATGTACAACTTTTGTTGTTGGGTGTATATTGTGTATATTAAATCGTTATTACTGATTTACAGAGGCAGGAAGGGGCGTGGCCAAATTTCAAAAAAACTTTGAAACACTGCAACATACATGGATGTTGTCACAAAATTTGAAGACTCTAGCTCTTATAGTTTTTGAGATCCAGGTGTTCATACAGACAGACAGACGGACAGACGGACAGACAGACAGACATCAATCGACTCGGCTGTTGATACTGATTCAGAATATATATAGTTTAAGGGGTCGGAGATGCCTCCTTCTGCCTGTTACGCACAAACTCGTTCCGACAATCACAGTAGACCATGAATTTTTTTAAAATCCATGGCCTAAAAAAAAAATCTTCTTTTCGTTACATATAAGTTAATATAAGAAAAATTTCAAAGAAAATAAAAGTTGAAAAGATTTCATAGGAAATAAATTGAAGTCAAATTTCATATAAAATGAAGTAAACTCACAAAACATATGAAATTTTCATTTGAAAAAATTTTTAAACTGGTAAAATTTTCAATTGACTTCGACTACTTTATCAATTTTCATGTATTTAATGTAAAATACACTTTAAATAACTTAATTATTTTTGCCTTCATAATAAAAGTTAAGAAAAATTTCATATGAAATAAAGTGAAGTCAAATTTAAAATGAAATGAAGTTAACTCACATAAGAGACGAAAAATTTGTTTGTCAAATTTCAAAAGTTAAGTCAAATTTCAAAAAATTTTTTTTTGTCAAATTTGCAAAGCTAGATTCAATTTTCATGAATTGAAGTTAAATCAGATATCAATAAAATTTCATATGAAAAATATATTTGGCAAATTTCCAAAGTCAAATTTCATATGAAATGAAGTTAAATCACACAACATATGAAAATTTCATATGAAAAAATTTTCAAAGTGGTCAAGTTTTCCATTGACTCCCAATAATTAATCAATTTTAATGTATTTCATGTAAAATACACTTTAAATAACTTCATTATTTTTGCCATCAAATATATAAATAATATTGCCGGGAAGACAACACTCCACAGTCAATGAAATTTCACTTTTTGAGGAACATCACTCTACCTATAGAGGTTTTTTGTCACGCCATCCGCAAACTGGTCAAATTTTCTGTTGGTTATAATCGATATTCAACATTTCCTCTTAAGCTACATACATTTATTTTGATTTAATTCAAGATATTTAATTAATTCATAATGCTTTTGCTTTCCTAAGCCTTTTGTAAAGATATCAGCAACAGTTTTATTAGTTGATACATATTTTAATTCAATTTCTTTACTTTCGACTTTCTCTCTTACGAAATGATACTTAATATCTATGTGTTTAGTGCGCTTGTGGTGTACAGGGTTTTTAACGATATGCTGCGCACTTACATTGTCACCTAATAAGACAATTTTATTTTGGTCTAAACAGCCAATCTCTTTTTGCAGTCTGTGAAGATAAACGGCTTCTTTGGCTGTAGTCGACAAAGCGATATACTCAGCTTCAGTGCTGCTTTGGGTAACTACGCTTTGTTTTGAAGATGCCCAGGAAAACGCGCTGCCTCCCAGCATAAACGCATATCCCGAATACGATTTTTTATCCGCCTGATCATTTGCCCAGTCAGCATCAGCAAAGCCCTTTACTGAGTCTCCGGTTTTGTGATATGTGATGCGCAGATCCAGTGTTCCCGATAAGTACCGTAAAATATGCTTAGCTGCAGTTTGATGCTCGACGTGAGGATTCGTGCTCCGTTGAGACAACTTGCAAACGGCGTGCAATATATCAGGTCGGCTCAACACTGCTAAGTATATACATACTTAGAGAACCTATTAGCGATTGATATTCTGTTGTATTTATCTTGGCGCAGTCGTCATCTTGGCAGGGAACTTTAAATCCAGGCTCAAGCGGGGTGGACGCAGATCGGCAGTTCTGCATCCCATAAGTTGCTAATAAAGATTCAATATACTTCTTTTGCGACATGGTAACAGGTCCTCGTTCACCAATTCGCTTAACTTCCATTCCAAGAAAGTATTTTAGGGGGCTGCTGTCATGTGTCTCAAACTTGTCAGCAATCTTTCTTTTAATTTCATCAATGACTCTCTCAGTAGGACAAATGATAATTAAATCGTCTATGTAAACTGCAATGTACTTTTGCTCTTTTGAATGTACGTAAAGACACGGCTCGCTTTTGCATCTTTTGAAATCTAGACTTCTTAAAACCTCATCCAGTGTATTATTCCAGTTTTAGGCCATAGATTGCCTTTTGCAGCTTCAATACTTTCGTTGGGTGATTCTCGTCAACAAAGTTCTCTGGCTGCTTCATGTAAACCGTTTCTTCCAAAGTACTGTTTAAGTATGCATTAGAGATATCCACTTGGTGCATACATAGCTCCTTCTCTGCGGCAATGGCAAATGTTTCCCAGTAATTGACTCCAAACTGCTGCCCGCATCCTTTGGCAACTAGTCTAGACTTGAATCGCTCGATTTCGCCATCTTTGTTTCGTTTTATACGAAAAACCCATTTTGATGCAATGGCCTTTTGCTCGGGAGGTAGGTCCACCAAGTCCCATGTCTCGTTTTTCCTTAAAGCGTCCATTTCCGTTTGCATCGAAGCTTGCCAGTTACGAACATACTGACCGCTCAATGCTTCTGCAACGGATTTTGGTGTTTCAATGTCGTCCGAACTATCCATATAACTTAGTACATTGTACTGCTTTCGAGGCCTGCCGCGTTGGCCTGTCCGTACAATTCTTGGTCTTCCTGGTCCATGACTTGAAGAAATTTCTGCCTGTTCCAATGGCTCTTCTGCATCGTTGGCGCTGACAAACTCTTCCCCTTCTTCGTCTGAGTCACTGCGCTCCGTGTCTGGTATCTCTGATTTTACCGGCTCCGGCTGTAAAACTTCGACAGGGGGCTCGAGGCGAATAATGTTTGTCGAAAAATCAATTCTTGAGTTCTGTGCAGCTGACTTAAACTCACTTTAAATTCATTAATTATTTTTGCCTTCATAATAAAAGTTAAGAAAAATTTCATATGAAATAAAGTGAAGTAAAAATTCATATGAAATGAAGTTAACTCACATAAGATATGAAAAATTTGTTTGTCAAATTTTAAAAGTTAAGTCAAATTTCATATGAAATGAAGTTAAATCCCATAAGAAATTTTTAGGCCATGGATTTTAAAAAAATTCATGGTCTACTGTGTTTGTCGGAACGAGTTTGTGCGTAACAGGCAGAAGGAGGCATCTCCGACCCCTTAAACTATATATATTCTGAATCAGTATCAACAGCCGAGTCGATTGATGTCTGTCTGTCTGTCCGTCTGTCCGTCTGTCTGTCTGTATGAACACCTGGATCTCAGAAACTATAAGAGCTAGAGTCTTCAAATTTTGTGACAACATCCATGTATGTTGCAGTGTTTCAAAGTTTTTTTGAAATTTGGCCACGCCCCTTCCTGCCTCTGTAAATCAGTAATAACGATTTAATATACACAATATACACCCAACAACAAAAGTTGTACATTTCACATGACAAATACCTTGCCACGGGTGTTTTCTGAAAATTTCATAGAAATCGGACTAAAAATAAGTGAGATATGATCGGAATTAAACTCAATTTGAACGTATACTTATGCGCATATTAAGACCTAATTTACGCATCATACCGAAGTTCGAATCGTCGGACACACAGCATTTTACAAAACTTTTTATTTGCATAGAATGGTAACATAATTAGCTCAGACTGCAACTTTGCCGATCAATCAGTAAATGAGGCGGTGGCTTAGTGGTTGGAGTGGCGGACAGCGGTCCTGCGTGTGTGAGTTCGAATCCCATGTGCGGCCGGCTGGTAAAACTTTTTATTTTAATTACTTTTCTTTTGGTTATTTTTAAGCTTAAATGAAAACTACAGTTATTTAATTAAATATCAATAAAAATAGTTTTCAAAAATTAAATCTCATGTTTTTTTTTTGGAATATTTAAGACAATCAATAAGTTACGAATGTTAGAGCGGGACGCCGATACATGCATGTCTGCATTTGCACATTTACGTTTCGGCGTCCCGCTCTAACACACATCAATTGCCGTATTCGGCGTATGTACGCAACTGTCAGATTTGTGCAACATTCGGCAAAGTTTATAACAGTGTTCTAATTAAATATGTTGCGAACCAACAAATTTAAAACGTATTGTTTGTTAAGCTTTAAAATTATTTAATAGAAAAGGAAGAAAAAAAGGAAAACATTTCACACATTGATGATCGCGGCAGGATTCGAACTCGAACACTGTCAAACATCGATGGTCTTCGAATCCGGCACACACTCCACTAAGCTACTATATAACTTCTGCGGCCGCCACTACTGTTTGACAAAAGCAAAAATGCATACATAAACTTATTGCACTCTCGCCCTACCTAATGCTTATAATTCTTGTATTCGCTTTTGCATTGTTGTGTTCTTCTTCTATCCGTCAATTAAATTTGTGCGTGTCGTTCGAATAAAATAATAAGAATATAAAGTTTATATTTTTAAATGCTTAATAATAATCCAAATAATGCAAAATTTTCATTATAAATAACGGAAAATAAAAGATACTATAATAATCCATTGCCTTCTACAGTCAGCACCTGACTGTAGCGTTCGACTGGTTTTTATCAAATTTGCAAAGCTAGATTCAATATTCATGAAATGAAGTTGAATCACATATCAATTAAATTTCATATGAAAAATTTGTTTGACAAATTTCCAAAGACAAATTTCATATGAAATGAAGTTAAATCACACAACATATGAAAATTTCATATGAAAAAAATTTTCAAAGAGGTAAAGTTTTCCATTGACTCCTAATAATTAATCAATTTTAATATATTTCATGTTAAATACACTTTAAAAAACTTCATTATTTTTGCCATCATATATATAAATAACATTGCCGGGAAGACTACACTCCACAGTCAATGAAATTTCACTTTTTGCGCAACATCAGTCTTCCTATAGAGGTTTTCCGCAAACTGGTCAAATTTTCCATAAGAAATTTATAACCTTTTTCTTTTCTTTCTCTTTGTTTCTGCATTCACTCGCGCGATGTCCCGGTTTTTGGCAATTGTAGCATTTTCCTTTGAACTTATCTGTGTCTTTTTGGCGATTGTCTTTCTGCTTGCTGTTGTTCTGCTTTTTGCATGTGTACACAGCTTCTGTTTCTTCTAGTTTCTCTTCTTTTCTGGCGCCTTCTTCGGGAAATTTGATTTTTCCGTTTCAAATGGCGGCATCTCGTCGCGTGTTTCTATTGCGACTACAAAATTTTCCCAAGAATCAGGCAAACTAGATAAAAACATTATGACTTTTAACTCATCTTTCAAAGTTATTGCTAGCTCTGCCAATTTATCAGTTATGTTTACAAACGAATTAACATATTGAGAGGCAGTATCTCCAGGTTGCATTTTCAATCTCACTAGTTTTTGATACAACTGAGTTTTTCTAATTGGTCCTGCCGACATATGAATGCTGCGCAATTTTTTCCATGCTTCTGCCGATGTTGTGCACGACATTACTTGCATCAACTGCGTGGGCTTAACATTCAATTTCAAACTAGCTAAAGCCTTTTGATCAATTGTTTCCCATCTCGCCGCCTGCAACATTCCACATATCCGATGTAATTAATAAGCTCCGCATAGACAAACTCCACATGTCATAATTCCCGTCATCCAGTTCTTCTATTTGAATGACATACTCATTACGAATTCTTCTCTGACGTTTTTTAGTCTTTTTCACAATTCACGAGGGATCTGGGCCCATAACCTTTGTTGGTTATTTCAGATAGTAAAACACACACGCAATGTTGAATTGTGAACGTTTAATGAAGAACTGACTTAAGTGAGAGAACATAAGAATGTGAAGTTAAAGCATAATAGAATACATGGTTGCCAAATAGTTAGTATGAAGCTTATAAAGAAAAGATACTCGATATTTATTATAATCGATATTCAACATTTTCCATAAGAAAATTCAAAATTTCATGATTTTATATGAAATTGCACCTATATTCTTCTCATAACTCAAGTGATTTAACCTCTTTTCGTTACATATAAATTAATATAAGAAAAATTTCACAGAAAATAAAAGTTTAAAAGATTTTATATGAAATAAAGTGAAGTCAAATTTCATATAAAATGAAGTAAACTCACAAAACATATGAAAATTTCATTAAAAAAAAATTTTAAACTGGTCAAATTTTCGATGAAATTAAGTTAAATCACATAACATATGAAAATTTCATATGAAAAAATTTTCAAAGTGGTCAAGTATTCCATTGACTCCTAATAATTTATCAATTTTAATGCATTTCATATAAAATACACTTTAAATAACTTCATTCTTTTTGCATTCATATATTTAAAAAATATTGCCGACAAGACAACACTCCACAGTCAATGAAATTTCACTTTTTGCGCAACATCACTCTACCTATAGAGGTTTTTTTCACGCCTTCCGCAAACTGGTCAAATTTTCCATAAAAAAATCCAACTTTTCATGATTTTATATGAAATTTTATCTATATTCTTCTCACAACTCAAGTGATTTAACTTCTTTTTGTTACATATAAACTAATATAAAAAAAATTTATTCAAGTCAAATTTTATATCAAATAAAGTTAAATCCCATAAAAAAATTTTCATAAGAAATGAAGTTAAATCACATATCAATAAAAGTATTTTCGCGCAGAGTATTGCCTGTACTGGACGAGGCCGGTTTGATCCCCGATCACCAGCTTGGCTTCAGACGCTGCCATGGAACACCGAAGCAGTGCCACCGGCTTGTCGAACTGTTGGAAATGCATCTGGCAACCCTACTTGTCCGTGTCCTCTGGTCACACTAAACTGTGCTGTCAGTAGTAATCGCCCGAAAGCCTTACCGGTCTGTGTATAACGGCAAGAGCGCGCGTCGTCAACAAATATAACTCTAATTAGACCTTGTAAACCCTTTTACTCAATAAACCTTAAAATACCAACAGGTTATGGGCCCAGCACGCTTCCACTGCGCGGGTGTAAAAGGTTTAAAATGAACAGTTTGCAATTTTCGCTTGTGTAGCTTAATTGCATAAAGTCGTGTGCAAGAATAGAGATCGGTGGTGAAATTCAAATCGAAGAATTTACCAAGAACTTCTGTGTGTGTAAGTGGCGCCAGAAAGATCGTCTGTACGTTGTATTGGTGTTGTTGTCGGTCGCGTCGGTTTTGTGTGCGTGTGTCGCCACAGTAACGGTTTTGAATGCTTGTGTAGCATAGGAACAGTTATTTGCTTGTGTAGCAAACGTGCGGTAAAAATTTCAGAAGTATCGAGTTAGTTAACATGAGTGTTAACAATGTTCGAATCGAGCCTTTGGGCAAAGACAATTTTGATACTTGGAAAATACAAATTCAAGCGCTGCTAATAAAAAATGACAATTGGAAATATGTTAACGGATCATATGTTAAAACCGAAGAAAACAGTGCACAGTGGGACAATCAAGATGCGAAGGCAAAGCAGACTTGATTCTGTCTATGTCAACTACAGAACTGAAGCAAGTGAAGAACTGTGACACGTCATGTGAAGTATGGAGAAAGCTGCATGTAATTTACCAATCTAAAGGGCCAGCTCGTAAAGCATCCCTATTGAAGTCGCTAATTTTGGGTAAATTAAGCAACGGCGGTGATATGAGAAATCACATCGATACGTTTTTCGATATCGTTGATAAACTAAACGAAGTAGAGTTGGTAAATATAAACGACTTGCTAGCCATACTATTGTTGTATAGCATTCCCGAAGAATACGAGCCGTTTCGTGTAGCGATCGAAACGCAGGACACCTTATTGTCACCGGAAGCTCTCAATATCAAATTGCTTGACGAGTATGAAGCTCGGTGAGTAGTAGTCTACTCCTGGAGCATTGTTTGTGAACAAAAAGGGCAAGAACAATAAGAAAAAGGAAAGGAAAACTGAACAGAAGATTAAGTTCAGATGCTATGAATGCGGAAAAATTGGTCATAAAGCAGCGGAGTGTAAATCAAAAAGCCAAAGCAGTAATGAAAAGTCCAGCATGAAGGCAGAAATAGCAATATCTGTCAATAGCGAGCAGAAAGGCTGGTGTTTGGATTCTGGAGCAACATCACACATGTGCTCACAGAAAGACCGATTTGAAAAGGTCAGTACAGCAGAGTGTTCAAATCTAAATCTCGCGAACAGTGACTCTACAGAAATAGAGGGTTGTGGATTAGTACCGTTTAATCCAACGAATCCGTTAACCTAGTGAACACGCTGTACGTAACTGATTTAAGAGAGAATCTGTTGTCCGTCTCAAAGATATGTGATCATGGCTATAATGTTTTGTTTAAGAATGACGGAGCAGAAATAGTAAGAGCATCAAATGGCCAAGTTGTGTTTAGAGCCAAACGTAAGTTAGATCTCTACTATACGGAAGAAATAAGTGAGAGCTGCCAAGTATCAAGTCACAGGCAAAACGACATTAAGGATTGGCATGAGCGTTTTGGCCATCTCAATGAAAAGGACCACAGCGACGTGTGTGGTCCCATGCGTGTGCACAGTCATGGTGGCAGCCGTTATTTCGTAACATTTAAAGACGACCATTCCAAGTGGTGCGAACTATATACGATCAAAGCAAAATCGGAAGTTTTTGAAAAATTCAAGGAGTTTCAAAACTTTGCAAACTACATAAGGAACAGATGTCCGTCGAGTAGCCTGTGTGGCGAAACACCGTTTAAACTGTGGTATAGACGTATTCCAGTAGTGAAACATCTGCGCACGTTTGGGCAAATTGTGTATTCGCTCAACAAACGACCAAAAGGCAAGTTCACTGCAAAATCAAGGAAATGCATATTTATAGGATACTGCAGTTATGCAAAGGCATACAGGCTGTATGACCCGGAAGCAAGAACCGTGCTGAAGAGTCGTAACGTGGTCTTTACAAATCAATTTGGTAAAGACAGCACCTATGATAAATTTACAGAATCGGATGGAATAAACGTAGAGAGCGTACCTACGAGTCAAAAGGAAACTGATAGCGAGAGTGAAAGTTCATCAGAGGAAGTCTATCCGGAGGTGCAAATGAGGCGTGGACCTGGCAGGCCAAGGAAACAGCGTACAGGTAAAGCTGGCAGACCAAAACTAATCCACAATCAGATCGTTGCAGCTACAAACGATTCTGAGTCGGAAGATGAGTTCTTCGAATCCACGTGTTTAGTAAGAAGTAGCGACGAGATTACAGCGTGCGACGCTCTCGAAGGAGCACATGGTCCTGAGTGGAAAGACGCCATGTTGAGCGAATACAGGGCTCTCTAAAAGAGTGGCACTTGTCAAGTTGTAAGACGCCAACCTGGAATGAAAGTCATCGATACCAAATGGGTGCTACGGACCAAGTACAAGTCGAGTGGTGAAGTGGATTGTCGCAAAGCGCGACTGGTAGCTAGAGGATTCACGCAGAGAGAGGGGATAGACTACAATGAAAAGTATTCCGCAGTAGCCCGAATCGGTTCCATACGGGCAGTAATAGCTCTTGCTGTAGAGCTAGAACTTGATGTATACCAATTGGACTTCAACATCGCATACTTGAATGGAGACACAGAGGAGCAACTCTACATAAGCGTCCCAGCAGAGTTTGGCCAAATATTGCCACCCAATGAAAGGCAAAAGTATGGTCAAGGATATGTATGCAGGCTGCAAAAGGCTTTATATGGATTGAAGCAGAGTGGTCGCCAATGGTATAAGAAACTGGACAGCAAATTGAAGGACGAGGGCCTACGGACACTTGCAGCAGATAAATGTGTTTATTTTAATAAAAAGGGAGACAGGATTATCATATTGATGCATTGAAGCGTTAGGCATGAGACAGATCCATAAGTAAGGTGCCATCTGAGGGGAAGTGTTGCAAATGCATCTGGCAACGCCACTTGTCCGTGTCCTCTGGTCACACTAAACTGTGCTGTCAGTAGTACTCGCCCGAAAGCCTTACAGGTCTGTGTATAACGGCAAGAGCGCGCGTCGTCAACAAATATAACTCTTATTAAACCTTGTAAACCCTTTTACTCAATAAACCTTAAAATACCAATACGAACGCATCCTCGAGGCATTCGAGCAGTAGAAATACTGCTGCGCTGTAATGCTCGACGTGAAGCAGGCATTTGACAGAGTTTGGCATCCTGGACTCCTCCATAAACTTAAATCCTGCCTCCCAAGCCCCCTTTTTACCCTCCTTAAATCCTACACTGAGGGAAGAGCATTCCAAGTCAGATGCGGAAGTGCAATAAGCCTACCCAGACTGATCAGAGCTGGAGTTCCGCAATGCAGTGTGCTCGGACCAATCCTCTACACCCTTACACCGCAAACCTTCCCATAATCCCCTCCAGGAGCCTAACGATAGCGACATATGCAGACGACACTGCTTTCCTCGCCTCTTCATCTGACCCACGAGAAGCCTCCGAAACAATCCAAAGGCAAATGGACGCGCTACATCCCTGGCTCAGCAGATGGAATATCGAAGTGAACGCGGAAAAATCTACCCAAACAACGTTCTCACTTAGAAGAGGAGACTGCCCACCGGTCACGCTGAACGGAGTCAACATTCCCAACGCGCCCGCACCCAAATACCTAGGACTGACCCTGGACCGCAGGCTCACATGGCGTCCCCACATTGTCAGCAAACGCATACAGGCCGATGCGCGCCTGAGGCAGATGCAATGGGTCATTGGGAGAAGGTCCAAGCTGAGGCAGAGCCTCAAAATCCTGGTTTACAGGGCAATTCTCAAGCCCATCTGGACCTACGGGATACAGCTGTGGGGCACGGCAAGCCACACGAATCGCCTGCGAATAGAGCGGTTCCAGAACAGGTCCTTGAGAATTGCCTGTAATGCGCATCCCTACCATGAGAATGTCGCCATACACAGAGAACTTGGAATCCCGCAAGTCACAGATGAAATCTCCAGGCTCAGCGAGAGATACCTGAAAAGGCTCGAGAACCACCCCAACCACCTCGCCATCAACCTATTGGACAACAGCCAGACAAGCAGACGTCTAATGAGGAGACATCCCCTTGATCTACCACAGCAATAACAAGCAAATTTTAAACCCGCCCCAAATACATGTACATTAGTATCCCTTAAGTCAATGTTCACCCGCAAAACCATTTAATTATTGTCCACTAGGACAGATTTTAAATAAATAAACGCACGCTACAACAAAAAAAAAAAAAAAACAACAACAACAACAAAAACAAAAAAACAAGATATAAAAAATTTGTTTGTCAAATTTCAAAAGTTAAGTCAAATTTCATATTAAATGAAGTTAAACTTTTTGTTGTCAAATTTGCAAAGCTAGATTCAATTTTCATGAAAGTTAAATCACATATCAATAAAATTTCATATGAAAAATTTATTTGACAAATTTCCAAAGACAAATTTCATATGAAGTGAAGTTAAATCACATAACATATGAAAATTTCATATGAAAAAATTTTCAAAGCGGTCAAGTTTTCCATTGACTCCTAATAATTAATCAATTTAAATGTATTTCATGTAAAATACACTTTAAATAAATTCATTATTTTTGCGTTCATATATATAAATAACATTGCCGGGAAGACAACACTCCACAGTCAATGAAATTTAACTTTTTGAGCAACAACAATCTACCTATAGAATTTTGGCACGCCATCCGCAAACTGGTCAAATTTTCCATGAAAAAAATTCCAATTTTCATAATTTTTTATGAAATTTTACCGATATAATTTTCACAACTCAAGTGATTTAACTTCTTTTCCTTACATATAAAATAATATAAGAAAAATTTCAAAGAAAATAAAAGTTGAAAAGATTTCATATGAAATTAATTGAAGTCAAATTTCATATTTTTTATTTTATTTATTTATTTTAATTAATTTAAAGTCAACTAAATGCAGTCGACTGAATTGACAAAAGAACAATTAAAAAGTGAAAAATTTATAAAAATGTAAGCATAAAGTATATATAAAGGTTTTAAAAGATCTAAGATTATTTTAATTTTATTAAATTTAATTTTAATTTAATTCAATTTAATTTAATCTGGGATAGACAAAGATATAACCGATCCAACATTTGTTGCAAAGAATTGGGGAAAGCCCAGAAAAACCCAATCAGATCAGGAGAGTTAATAGTATTAGTAAAAAGTTAGTATATGTTAAGACATGCCCAACCGACCGAGGGGCAGTGTCATAAACGCGAGCATGCAGAAATAGAAGCTAAGAAAAAAAATAGATAGGCGCTTCGAGGAAAATTTAACTTCTACCTAGGTAGGACAAAAGTTTCAGTTTTAAGGCTGGTACAGAGTCTGTATTTGTTAATATGAAGGAGTACTTATTAAAATCAGAACATAATACCCTGAATAGTTCATGCAGGGCATAGTTCGATCTACAATTAGGAAGAGTTAGTGGTAAGTAATTACGGGTAATTCTACATGGGACGGCGAAGTTTAACTGGCTAACCAGATCAACACTCTCAACGTCCCCTTGGATAAGGTTATTCATAAAAACTACACCAAGCAAAGTTCTACGGTTAGCTAAGGACGGTAAATTAAGTAATCTAAGTCTATTTGTATAAGGAGGAAGTCTTATATCTACATCCCAGTTGAGACCTCGCAAGGCGAAAATTAAAAAGTTCTTTTGTACGGATTCAATACGGTCCCTGTGAATCGAGTACTGAGGACACCAAACGCATGATCCGTACTCCAAAATTGGACGAACAAGTGAGGTATAAAGGGTCTTTGTTAGATAAGGATCGTCAAACTCCTTAGACCATCGCTTAATAAAGCCAAGTATTCCCATAGCCTTATTGACCATTGTAAAAATATGTTCCGAAAACTTAAGTTTATGGTCCAGACGGATACCAAGATCGTCAACTAAGGCAATTCTTTGTAAGGCAAAACCACAAAGTGTATAGGATACCAACTCTGGGCTGGTTCGGTAGAATGTCATCAGCTGCATTTAGAATTATTCAGAATTAATAAATTTACACGGCACCATGATTGAAAACTATCTAGGTCAGCTTGTAAGTAAGAGTGACAGAAGGCATCTTTAAGTTGAAAACACAGCTTTACATCATCTGCATACATAAGAGTGCGAGCAGATCGTATGACAAGCGGAAGGTCATTGATGAAAAGAGTGAATAGAAGGGGACCTAAATGACTCCCTTGAGGAACACCAGAGGTGGCATGAAGTGGGTTTGAAAGGCAATCTTTAAAAAGTACCATTTGGGTTCTGTCAGTCAGATAACTAACAATCCAACTAAGAAGTTTAGGTGAGAAACCAAGAAGTTTAAGCTTTTCTGCTAGGAGGGAATGATTTACTGAGTCAAAAGCTTTACTGAAATCAGTATAAATGACATCAGTTTGAAGATTTTGCTGAAATCCCTGTACTACAAAGGATGTCAGCTCAAGTAAATTTGTCGTAGTGGAACGACGTTTGATGAATCCGTGTTGACAAGGGGAAATGATGGATCTACAAAAGTGTTGCAAGTGAGGGGTTAAGACATTCTCGAAGAATTTAGGTATGGCCGATAGCTTAGAGATGCCTCGATAGTTAGTTGCATCCGACTTGCTGCCCTTTTTGAGTAAGGGAATAATGAATGATTCCTTCCAAATGGAAGGAAAAAAGAAGTTTCTAAGGACAGCGAGAATAGCTTTAGCAATGGCTTACTCAGGGAATTAGCACAGAACCGTAGTACGCACGCGGGAATTCCGTCGGGGCCTGGCGAGTAAAGTGGTGTAACCAAGTGAAGATCCCTAGCAATTGAACTTTCATTCAAAAGTGGAGTGAAGATACCATTCGAGCATGGGATATTATAAGGATATGACTGAGTATTATGGGTGGCAGGTAAATAAGTAGTTTGAAAAAACCTTGCAAACATATCGGCCATGGCCTGATCCGTGTCTGCAATAGCATTTTCAAATTCCAATTTACATGGAAAAGCCGCTGATTTACGCTTCATGTTAACAAAATTATAAAACTGTTTGGGGTTTTGAAAAAACTGAGCCCTACAACGGTTTAAATAATTTTTATAACACTTGGCGTTAAGCACGGTGAAGTTTGACCGAGCAGTTAAATAGCGAGAAAAGAATAAAGAAGAGTGTTTAAGTTTATATTTTTTAAATAAGGCGTTCTTTAAATTCTTTAGGCGTGACAGCTCTTTTGTAAACCACGGGGGCTTACTTGAGGCTGTCGGATAGAATCTCGGAACACATATATCAAAGAATGAATTAATGGTGCTATAAAAGATTTTTATGGCTACTGCCATATCAGTGCACAGGTGAAGATTAGACCAGTCAAAGTTAGAAATAAGGTTATTTAATAATAGGAAGCCTGCTTTTCTGAAACAGCGCACACGCTTACTATTAGAGTTACTATTAGTCAAAGAATAATATCCCAAATCGAAATTGACTTCGAAGGTGGTATGGTAAGGATCTTCAGGTACAGAGAGGGGTTGGGCCCTATTTAAAATTACCTTAGATGGATCAGAAACGAAACATAGATCCAGCGATCTTTTCATGGAGTTAAGAACATGATTGACCTGCGACAATGACATGTCAAACAGTCCATCGAAAAGATCGTGCTGCTGGGAAGGCAATAGAGAATATTCCTCAGGACTAGGTGTCCAATTGCAGTCAGGAATATTAAAGTCCCCAAGGACTATGAACTGATCCCTGTCTGATAACAGGTTAAATACAGTCTTAATTGCAGACAAATGCTGCGAATAGACTGATGATTCCGATGACGGCGGAATATATGAGCAGGTTATATATAAGAAAAAGCCGGGAAGGTGTAGTTTTACACAAATAAATTCAATATCATATTGAACCTCCGGCTGTATAAAATCTGATGCAATGGTGGAGACTACTGCAACAAGAACGCCACCACCACGTCGATCAGTTCTATCACGCCTGTAAATAGTGTACTTACTTGGTAAAACCTCGGAGCTTAGGATTTCCGGTTTTGACCAAGTCTCTTTTAACACCAAAAACTGAGTAGTAAATGAAAGACTATTCAGAAAGAAAGTTGAAAGTTTGCTACGAAGGCCTCTTACATTTTGATAGGAGAAAGAAAGATAAAAGTTTAGTTTTTTGTCGTCTTATTGGGCGCAGTGGTCTGGTTTGGCAAAGTAAGTCTAATCGGGGGCCGATTCTTTTTTTTCTTTGCCTCGAATTCTTTAACCACGATATGAGCTGGCCAAAAATCAGGCGGCTTGTATTTTGGCTTGAATAAAAGCCATAACATCATCAGATGTGAGATCAGGGGCAAGCCTGGAAACAAAGATTTGTTTCCTCGGGGGAATCCCTACAAGAGGCTTGGGCACCACTGATAAAGAAGCAGTGGTTGTTGCCCTGGGTGAAGCAGACACAGGTATTGAGGCAGGTGCTAAAATGGTACGGATTTTTGGCGTCACTGGCTGCGAAGACTCACTGTTGACACATTCGGAAACCGAATTTTTCTGAGCCGCCGATCTCGTTACCACCGATGTGGTGACCGGTATCAACGGCTGTGTCAACGGAGTACTAGGCTGAGCTACGTTTGGTGGCGGAACAGCAGCAGACATGGTCTCTTCTTTGCGCGTTGATTTTTTGCGCTTCGGGGACTCATTTAACAGCTGAAGGCCATTAAAGACCGAGTCCAGCTTAGAGAACTGTTTAGATAGCGTACGAAAACTAAACAATTCCTTAAAGCCTTTCCGTGTCTGCCGCATGAAGGCTCTCATTTCATTCTGCACCTCACGACACTCCTCGCAACAATAGTGCAGCCCAATGCGCTTAGCCAAAGCATCAGCAGTTGAACCAGTGACGTTGACACATTTGGCATGTACAACATTATCACACAGCCAACATAAGATACTTGGCTGAGCACACGTAATCTCACCTTTGCAGGTTTTAACAGCGCAAATAAGATGTCCTTCCATTATAATAAGAGTAAACTATGTACGAAAAAAGAGAGCAAATGCTAAATAGGCGAGAGCGTTAGCTGTCGTTACAGTAACTGCAACAACAAATGCACAGCGCAGACGAAAGTAGGAGAGAGAGAGCGAACAGAAGAGAGTAAGCGCGCTCACGACAGAATCTAAAAATAGATCAAGCTACCAAGCAATGCAACAACAAAGCTACAAAGAGTTGATGTAAACAAAGAAGCAAATTGCAAACCAATTACCAAATTACCAAACACAAATTTTTTTTTTTTTTTTTTCCAGTTTGTAGCTTTTATTTGTTGAATCTTTTCAATACCGAAAACTAACAACAAGTTAACAAATCTTACGTGTAAATACTAATTATCAGTACATTTCTTGAACTGAATTATAAGAGCGGCCCTAAAAGAAAAATTACTGCTGGGTTGGCAAGTCGTTTCGACGTAGGCGTGATCGGCTGCTTAGCCTAGTTAGCCTCCTCGCAAGCTGGTTAGGATGCGTTGATAGCTTGTTAAGGTACTTTTCCTTTTTTTTCGCAATTTCGTCTTTTACAGGTGGCACGTTTAGATCTTTGTGAATGTTGGCGTTTCGAACATACCACGGTGCCCCGGTGATAGTTCTCAAAATCTTCGTCTGGGCTCTCTGAATGATATCGATGTTGCTGTTGCTGGCATTTCCCCATAGCTGGCAGCCGTAAGTCCAGATTGGTTTTAGCGCTGAGTTGTAGAGTAGCACCTTGAGGTCCAAACTGAGTGGTGAGCGGGAGTTGATAAGCCAATGAAGGCTGTTGGCCTTCAGTTTTAAGTGAGTTCTCTTGGCTTCGATGTGTCGGCGCCAAGTTAGTCTTCTATCGAGGTGTACTCCCAGGTACGTCACTTCGTTAGCTGTTGGAAGTGCGACGTTGTTCAGCGTGAGGGGTGGACAATCTTGCCTGTTAAGGGTGAAAGTTACTTGCTTGCATTTTTGTTCGTTTACCTTTATACGCCAGTCGGATAACCACTTTTCCACGTCGACCAGGTAGATGGCTAGCTGAGATGATGCTTTGATTAGGCATCTGGAGCGGCTGAGAATAGCTGTGTCATCCGCAAATGTTGAAACTGTCAGGTTGCTACTTGTAGGGATGTCTGCTGTGAATAGGACGTATAGTGTTGGGCCTAGTACGCTGCCTTGTGGGACACCGGCTTCAATACTGTGTTCGTCGGATATCGCAGTGTTGCACCTAACTACAAACTTCCTGTTGTAGAGGTACGACTCTAGCAGTTTGTGAGTGTTGTTTGGAAGTGTTGTTTTGATTTTATACATCAGACCGTCCAGCCAAACTCTGTCGAATGCCTGCGAAACATCAAGAAATATTGCAGAGCAGTATTCCCGTTTTTCAAATGCGTTTCGTATTTCTGATGTTATGCGGTTAACTTGCTCAATAGTTCCGTGTTTTTCACGAAAGCCAAATTGGTGAGCTGGTATTGTGTTGTGCGTGTTCAGGAATGGAGTAATAGTCAGAGACAGTAGGCATTTTTCAAATAGTTTAGATAAGCAGGATAGAAGGCTTATGGGTCTGTACGACGATGGAACAGTGTGATCTTTTCCCGGCTTGGGTATCATTATTATTATTGACTTTTTCCATCTACCTGGAAAGTAGCCAAGTTTGTTGATGGCATTGAAGAGCTGGGTAATGCTGCATACGGCACAGTAAGGCAGCTCAATAATCATCTTAGGGGTAATTAGGTCGCATCCTGCAGATTTTTTCGGGTTCAGATGTTCTTTGATGATTTTTGAGATGTCGTTTGAGCGAAACACAACTGGAGCGTGATGAAGCTGGGAGTCGTCTGTTGCGGGCGGAATTTCGAACGTGTTTGTTGCAGAATTCGGTTGGAAGACTTTTTGGAGATGAGTGGCAAATGTACTGGCTCTATTTTTGTCGCTACGGGCCCAGCCACCTGTGTGGTTTCTAATTGGGACCACTGGTACTGTGGGTGAACCAAGAGTTGGGTGAGCTTTCCACGGTGAGTTTTTTGTACTGGATGTTGATAATTTTTCAATATAAGTACGTTGGGCAAGCTCTTCTTCTTGCTTTAAAGCTTTTGTAAGTTTGAGTGTGGCGTCTTTTAACTTTTGTTTCGCCGACGGTGATCTGGAGGACTGCCATTCTCGCCGTAGGCGCCGTTTTTCGAGAACAAGTTGTTCGATTTGCAGGTTGGTTTTTTTGTGATTTTTAATTTTGCTTACTGTTTGCGGCGTTGAGCAGCGAGCTGCAGCAACGATGATTGACTCCAGTGAGTTAACAAAACTATCAATGTCAGCTTCAGCTTCAAGAGGTGAGTTGAGCTCAATATGTGAGCTTATGTATTTTTTGTAGATGAGCCAGTTGGTTTTATCTGAAGTCAACTTGTAAGAGTGGTTTGCTGGTTCTGGGTGTCGGAGCAGATTTATTAGGAGGGGCGAGTGGTCAGATGATAGGTCTGGGAGGCACTCGGCGCTTATCAGATTACGGGGAATGTTTTTGGTGACTGCGAAATCAATTAGATCAGGTAGTTTTTTGGGGTCAGTTGGCCAGTATGTAGGTGTGCCAGGAGAAACGTGGTCAAGCTTGTTGTTTGCTTTTATAATGGCGTTGTAGAGCTGTTTTCCTTTTGGATTCACGAGTCGAGACCCCCAGTGTGTGTGCTTGGCATTGTAGTCCCCGGCTGCTATAAAATGTTCTCCAAGTGAGTTGAAGAATTCCATAAATTGGTCTTCTGATAAAGTGAAACGAGGTGGGCAGTAAACAGCGGCTAAGGTAAGCTGGTTACCATTATCCAAATGAATTTTTATTGATGTTGCTTGTAGATAGTTTTTGCCAGTCTCAATATGACAGTGGTGCTTAAGACGGCTTCTTATCAAAATCCCGGTCCCGCCGTGGGCCTTACCATCAGGGTGATTGGTTCCGTAGAAAATATATCCTTTTATGTTGAAGTTATATTTGTTTGTGAGGTGTGTTTCCGAAAGTAGCATTACGTCGATGTGCTTTTCGAGAAGGAATTGAGCTAGCTCAAGTTTGTGCTGTGAAACGCCGTTGGCGTTCCACGTAGAGATTCTTAGCGAGGCCAAGAAGATGATTATTTTGAATGTTGTGATACAAGCAATTGTATCAACATGTTTTGATTACGCATTAGATCTTGCATGGTTGTCCGCATAAACGCCATAAACTCCGCCATGCTCTGCTGCAGGGTTAGTATCATTTCTTCGAATTTGTTTTGTTGTTGTTCCGTTGGCTTTTTGTCTTGTACCGGATTGAAGTCCACATATTTGGATTGTGAGCATGGCGCATTGGAGGCTGGGGGCTCTAGACCTGATCTTAGAGCGCTTGCATATGACGCGTTTTTGGTAACGAATCCTGTACCAAGTGAGGATCTGGCTGCGGTAGAGAAGAAAACTTCTGGGTTGTGTTTGGAGGGTATTTTTGTGATCGGTGCGTTTTGCGAGCGTACAATGGCTACGCGCTGGTTAATGCGGCTTTTGAGCTCTTTGTATACTGGGCAGCCTCTGTAGTTGGCTGTGTGATTGCCTCCACAGTTGCCGCACCTTTTTCCGCTTGAGTCTTTTTTGGGTGCACTGCAGCTGGCTTTGTCATGGAGCTCGCCACAGACTACGCACACTGGGCGCAGCTTACAGTAAGACTTTGTGTGGCCGTATTCTTGGCAGTTCATACATTGTACCAGATTGTTGCGTTTGTGAGGTTCTTCTACGGTGATTCTACGATGTAGTAAGAATTGCAGTTTGTAGATTGGATGCACGTCGTTTCTTTTTGGCATCTTTGCTTCAGGTGCAAGTTCCACCTTGAAGAGTGGTTGCGGCTGCCTATTTTTGTTTAAGATGTTGAAGACTGATTTTGCGGTAAATCCTTTATCCTGTAGCGCCAGCTTTATTTCGTCTGGTGTTACATCAGGCTCTATGCCCTTTAGTACGACTTGCAGACCCTTGCTGCTTTTTAGCTGGTATGTGTAATAGCTTTTTTCCCCTTCATCTAAGTACTTGGTGAAGGCTCTGAAGTGTTGTTCAGACTTGGTTTGAACTTTAGTTTCGTGGATGTTGCCCCTAACTAAGGGAATTATGTGGAAATTTGCGTCACCTATGAGCTTTATTACATTGTTTACAAATGTACTAGAGCTTTTCTCACGTACAAAAATTGGTGGTGGCTTTGGCCTATTTTTGTCGCTTCCATCAGCTTCAACGGGCAGGTCTTCAATAGTGTCTGCCAAAATGTCAAACCTGTTGGCATTGTTCGGTACTACGCCTAAAGTTGTGTTGGCGTTGGCGCGTGTGATTTTTGGTTTGTTTACATTTTTTTGGGGGCTTAGCTTACGTTTGATTTGGATGTAGCGATCCATTCCAGTCTGTATGGCCGGCTTTGCGTTTTCGTTTTCGTTTGTTGCGGTTTGTTTTGCTGACTGCGCAGCTTTCGTTGTGTTCGTGTGTGTTGAGCGGGCAGACGGCATCGGTGTTGTTTTAGTTATTGAGGTTGTCGCGACAATTGAAGAGTTTGTGCTTGCTGTTACAGCTAAGTTCCGTTCTCTTTGCTTGGTGTGAGCAGATTTTGTTGGTAAGGGAGAGGGAGACAAAGAGCAAGATCGTTCTTTGACGTTCGCTGTAAGCAGGTGTTCGTTTAGAGGGTCGGGAGTTGCCGATCGCGGGCGGTCGGATTGCGTCGACCCGATAGATAGTAGCGACGGCGACGGGGAGCAAGAGCGTTCACTGTCGCGTGTTAAGAGAGAAAGATCAGCTGTCAGCTGTTGGGGGTGATTGACCGCCCTCGGTTCGGTTCCACAGAGACGACGGAAAAGTAAGCGTTGTTGCGTTGCGAAGAGAGCCGTCGCTCATCTTGCTGACGTTGACGCTGCGCGCGAGCTTCGTTTTCACTCATTGTTTGTGGTTAGTTTATTTAAATTTGTAATTAGTTAATTGTTGATTGATAACTTATAGATTTGTCAGAACATCTATATGTGCAGGCATTGCACTGAGCGTCTTTTCGCTTATGATTTTGTGTTTGGTTCACTTCACTGCTTCGATTTTTTGTTTAACTGGAGCACTGTTAAAAACACGTCCGCATGCGATGAGGTGCAATTGGCACCAAACACAAATGATTGACTAATTTAATAGAAAAGTACTCGCGAGTGAACAGATTCTGCAGCAAAAGAATAAGAAAAAACACTACAAGAAGTATTAATAAGCTTTTGTTACATAGAACACCGGTTGTTCAAAGAAATAAAGAAACTTCGGGGAGCAAAAGAAAAACGCGTCTGTTCACTTGAAGAGAAAGCTACCGAAAAGAAAAAATGAAGTAAACTCACAAAACATATGAAAATTTCATTTGAAATTTTAAACTGGTAAAATTTTCAATTGACTTCGACTACTTTATCAATTTTCATGTATTTCATGTAAAATACACTTTAAACAACTTAATTATTTTTGCCTTCATAATAAAAGTTAAGAAAAATTTCATATGAAATAAAATGAAGTCAAATTTCATATGAAATGAATTAAACTCACAAAAACTTCATTTGAAAAAATTTTTCAACTGGTCAAATTTTCGATTGACTCCGACTACTTTATTTATTTCATGTAAAATACACTTAAAATAACTTTTTTTTTTTTACATCACATATTTAAATAACATTGCCGGGAAGACAACGCTCCACAGTCAATGAAATTTCACTTTTTAAGCAACATCACTCTACCTATAGATGTTTTTTGTCACGCCATCCGCAAACTGGTCAAATTTTCCATAAAAAAATTCCTATTTTCATGATTTTATATGAAATTTTATCTATATTTTTCTCACAACTCAAGTGATTTAACTTCTTTTCATATAAGAAAAATTCCATAGAAAATAAAAGTTGAAAAGATTTTATATGAAATAAAATGAAGTCAAATTTCATATGAAATGAAGTAAACTCACAAAACATATGAAAATTTCATTTGAAATTTTAAACTGGTAAAATTTTCAATTGACTTCGACTACTTTATCAATTTTCATGTATTTCATGTAAAATACAATTTAAATAACTTAATTATTTTTGCCTTCATAATAAAAGTTAAGAAAAATTTCATATGAAATAAAGTGAAGTCAAATATCATATGAAATGAAGTTAACTCACATAAGATATGAAAAATTTGATTGTCAAATTTCAAAAGTTAAGTCAAATTTCATTTGAAATGAAGTTAAATCCCATTAGAATTTTTTTTTGTCAAATTTGCAAAGCTATATTCAATTTTCATGAAATGAAGTTAAATCACATATCAACAAAATTTCATATGAGAAATTTGTTTAACAAATTTCCAAAGACAAATTTCATATGAAATGAAGTTAAATCACATAACATATGAAAATTTCAAATGAAAAAATTTTAAAAGTGGTCAAGTTTTCCATTGACTCCCAATAATTAATCAATTTTTATGTATTTCATGTAAAATACACCTTAAATAACTTCATTATTTTTGCCATCATATATTAAAATAACATTGCCGGCAAGGCAACACTCCACAGTCAATGAAATTTCACTTTTTGCGCAACATCACTCTTCCTATAGAGGTTTTCCGCAAACTGGTCAAATTTTCCATAAGAAATTTATAACCTTTTTCTTTTCTCTCTCTTTGTTTCTGCATTCACTCGCGCGATGTCCCGGTTTTTGGCAATTGTAGCATTTTCCTTTGAACTTATCTTTGTCTTTTTGGCGATTGTCTTTCTGCTTACTGTTGTTCTGCTTTGTGCATGTGTACACAGCTTCTGTTTCTTCTAGTTTCTCTTCTTTTCTGGCGCCTTCTTCGGGAAATTTGATTTTTCCGTTTCAAATGGCGGCATCTCGTCGCGTGTTTCTATTGCGACTACAAAATTTTCCCAAGAATCAGGCAAACTAGATAAAAACATTATGACTTTTAACTCATCTTTCAAAGTTATTGCTAGCTCTGCCAATTTATCAGTTATGTTTACAAACGAATTAACATATTGAGAGGCAGTATCTCCAGGTTGCATTTTCAATCTCACTAGTTTTTGATACAACTGAGTTTTTCTAATTGGTCCTGCCGACATATGAATGCTGCGCAATTTTTTCCATGCTTCTGCCGATGTTGTGCACGACATTACTTGCATCAACTGCGTGGGCTTAACATTCAATTTCAAACTAGCTAAAGCCTTTTGATCAATTGTTTCCCATCTCGCCGCCTGCAACATTCCACATATCCGATGTAATTAATAAGCTCCGCATAGACAAACTCCACATGTCATAATTCCCGTCATCCAGTTCTTCTATTTGAATGACATACTCATTACGAATTCTTCTCTGACGTTTTTTAGTCTTTTTCACAATTCACGAGGGATCTGGGCCCATAACCTTTGTTGGTTATTTCAGATAGTAAAACACACACGCAATGTTGAATTGTGAACGTTTAATGAAGAACTGACTTAAGTGAGAGAACATAAGAATGTGAAGTTAAAGCATAATAGAATACATGGTTGCCAAATAGTTAGTATGAAGCTTATAAAGAAAAGATACTCGATATTTATTATAATCGATATTCAACATTTTCCATAAGAAAATTCAAAATTTCATGATTTTATATGAAATTGCACCTATATTCTTCTCACAACTCAAGTGATTTAACCTCTTTTCGTTACATATAAATTAATATAATAAAAATTTCATAGAAAATAAAAGTTTAAAAGATTTTATATGAAATAAAGTGAAGTCAAATTTCATATAAAATGAAGTAAACTCACAAAACATATGAAAATTTCATTAAAAAAAAATTTTAAACTGGTCAAATTTTCGATGAAATTAAGTTAAATCACATAACATATGAAAATTTCATATGAAAAAATTTTCAAAGTGGTCAAGTATTCCATTGACTCCTAATAATTTATCAATTTTAATGCATTTCATATAAAATACACTTTAAATAACTTCATTCTTTTTGCATTCATATATTTAAATAATATTGCCGACAAGACAACACTCCACAGTCAATGAAATTTCACTTTTTGCGCAACATCACTCTACCTATAGAGGTTTTTTTTCACGCCTTCCGCAAACTGGTCAAATTTTCCATAAAAAAATCCAATTTTTCATGATTTCATATGAAATTTTATCTATATTCTTCTCACAACTCAAGTGATTTAACTTCTTTTTGTTACATATAAACTAATATAAAAAAAATTTATTCAAGTCAAATTTTATATCAAATAAAGTTAAATCCCATAAAAAAATTTTCATAAGAAATGAAGTTAAATCACATATCAATAAAAGTATTTTCGCGCAGAGTATTGCCTGTACTGGACGAGGCCGGTTTGATCCCCGATCACCAGCTTGGCTTCAGACACACTAAACTGTGCTGTCAGTAGTAATCGCCCGAAAGCCTTACCGGTCTGTGTATAACGGCAAGAGCGCGCGTCGTCAACAAATATAACTCTAATTAGACCTTGTAAACCCTTTTACTCAATAAACCTTAAAATACCAACAGGTTATGGGCCCAGCACGCTTCCACTGCGCGGGTGTAAAAGGTTTAAAATGAACAGTTTGCAATTTTCGCTTGTGTAGCTTAATTGCATAAAGTCGTGTGCAAGAATAGAGATCGGTGGTGAAATTCAAATCGAAGAATTTACCAAGAACTTCTGTGTGTGTAAGTGGCGCCAGAAAGATCGTCTGTACGTTGTATTGGTGTTGTTGTCGGTCGCGTCGGTTTTGTGTGCGTGTGTCGCCACAGTAACGGTTTTGAATGCTTGTGTAGCATAGGAACAGTTATTTGCTTGTGTAGCAAACGTGCGGTAAAAATTTCAGAAGTATCGAGTTCTGAAATAGAAACATTAGTTAACATGAGTGTTAACAATGTTCGAATCGAGCCTTTGGGCAAAGACAATTTTGATACTTGGAAAATACAAATTCAAGCGCTGCTAATAAAAAATGACAATTGGAAATATGTTAACGGATCATATGTTAAAGCCGAAGAAAACAGTGCACAGTGGGACAATCAAGATGCGAAGGCAAAAGCAGACTTGATTCTGTCTATGTCAACTACAGAAGTGAAGCAAGTGAAGAACTGTGACACGTCATGTGAAGTATGAAGAAATCTGCATGATATTTACCAATCTAAAGGGCCAGCTCGTAAAGCATCCCTATTGAAGTCGCTAATTTTGGGTAAATTAAGCAACGGCGGTGATATGAGAAATCACATCGATAAGTTTTTCGATATCGTTGATAAACTAAACGAAGTAGAGTTTGTAAATATAAACGACTTGCTAGCCATACTATTGTTGTATAGCATTCCCGAAGAATACGAGCCGTTTCGTGTAGCGATCGAAACGCAGGACACCTTATTGTCACCGGAAGCTCTCAATATCAAATTGCTTGACGAGTATGAAGCTCGGTGAGTAGTAGTCTACTCCTGGAGCATTGTTTGTGAACAAAAAGGGCAAGAACAATAAAAAACAGGAAAGGAAAACTGAACAGAAGATTAAGTTCAGATGCTATGAATGCGGAAAAATTGGTCATAAAGCAGCTGAGTGTAAATCAAAAAGCCAAAGCAGTAATGAAAAGTCCAGCATGAAGGCAGAAATAGCAATATCTGTCAATAGCGAGCAGAAAGGCTGGTGTTTGGATTCTGGAGCAACATCACACATGTGCTCGCAGAAAGACCGATTTGAAAAGGTCAGTACAGCAGAGTGTTCAAATCTAAATCTCGCGAACAGTGACTCTACAGAAATAGAGGGTTGTGGATTAGTACCGTTTAATCCAACGAATCCGTTAACCTAGTGAACACGCTGTACGTAACTGATTTAAGAGAGAATCTGTTGTCCGTCTCAAAGATATGTGATCATGGCTATAATGTTTTGTTTAAGAATGACGGAGCAGAAATAGTAAGAGCATCAAATGGCCAAGTTGTGTTTAGAGCCAAACGTAAGTTAGATCTCTACTATACGGAAGAAATAAGTGAGAGCTGCCAAGTATCAAGTCACAGGCAAAACGACATTAAGGATTGGCATGAGCGTTTTGGCCATCTCAATGAAAAGGACCTCAAAGCCGCCATACAGCAAGGTATGGTCCAGGGAGTAAAGGTAATCTTAAGCGGAAGTTTACCACAATGCGAAGTCTGCATTAAGGGGAAGCAATCTCAGATACCGTTCCCAACGTCATACTCCAGATCCAGAGAAGTGTTAGAATTAGTGCACAGCGACGTGTGTGGTCCCATGCGTGTGCACCATCATGGTGGCAGCCGTTATTTCGTAACATTTATAGACGACCATTCCAAGTGGTGCGAACTATATACGATCAAAGCAAAATCGGAAGTTTTTGAAAAATTCAAGGAGTTTCAAAACTTTGCCGAACGGAAGACTGGAAAGAAGTGTAAGACATTGCGATCAGACAATGGCACGGAATATACGAACAACGAATTCAAGAAGCACCTAGCGGCTGCAGGTATTCAGCACGAATTCACAGTCGAGTATACCCCACAGCAAAACGGAGTAGCTGAGCGTAAGAATAGGACGCTAGTGGAAATGGCACGCTGTATGATGATACAGGCAGCACTTCCTCCAAGCTATTGGGCTGAAGCAGTCAACACTGCAAACTACATAAGGAACAGATGTCCGTCGAGTAGCCTGTGTGGCGAAACACCGTTTAAACTGTGGTATAGACGTATTCCAGTAGTGAAACATCTACGCACGTTTGGGCAAATTGTGTATTCGCTCAACAAGCGGCCAAAAGACAAGTTCACTGCAAAATCAAGGAAATGCATATTTATAGGATACTGCACTTATGCAAAGGCATACAGGCTGTATGACCTGGAAGCAAGAACCGTGCTGAAGAGTCGTAACGTGGTCTTTACAAATCAATTTGGTAAAGACAGCACCTATGATGAATTTACAGAATCGGATGGAATAAACGTAGAGAGCGTACCGACGAGTCAAAAGGAAACTGATAGCGAGAGTGAAAGTTCATCAGAGCAAGTCTATCCGGAGGTGCAAATGAGGCGTGGACCTGGCAGGCCAAGGAAACAGCGTACAGGTAAAGCTGGCAGACCAAAACTAATCCACAATCAGATCGTTGCAGCTACAAACGATGAGTCGGAATCCACGTGTTTAGTAAGAAGTAGCGACGAGATTACAGCGTGCGACGCTCTCGAAGGAGCACATGGTCCTGAGTGGAAAGACGCCATGTTGAGCGAATACAGGGCTCTCCAAAAGAGTGGCACTTGTCAAGTTGTAAAACGCCAACCTGGAATGAAAGTCATCGATACCAAATGGGTTCTACGGACCAAGTACAAGTCGAGTTGTGAAGTGGATTGTCGCAAAGCGCGACTGGTAGCCAGAGGATTCACGCAGAAAGAGGGGATCGACTACAATGAAACGTATTCCCCAGTAGCCCGAATCGGTTCCGTACGGGCAGTAATAGTTCTTGCTGTAGAGCTAGAACTTGATGTATACCAATTGGACTTCAACAGCACATACTTGAATGGATACATAGAGGAGCTACTCTACATAAGCGTCCCAGCAGAGTTTGGCCAATGCCACCCAATGAAAGGGAAAAGTAGGGTCAAGGATATGTATGCAGGCTGCAAAAGGCTTTATATGGATTGAAGCAGAGTGGTCGCCAATGGTATAAAAAACTGGACAGCAAATTGAAGGACGAGGGCCTACGGACACTTGCAGCAGATAAATGTGTTTATTTTAATAAAAAGGGAGACAGGATCATCATAGTGGCACTGTATGTGGATGACCTGTTCGTCGCTGCAAATGATGAGCATATGGTGGCTCATTTAAAATCCGAATTATCAAAGAAGTTTGACATGAAAGACCTTGGAAAGCTGTCGTATTGTTTGGTAATCGAGTTTTCCCAAAACAAAGAAGAGAAGAGTTTTTCGATGTGCCAGTTGAAATACGTGAAGGATGTTTTGAAGCAATTCAACATGGAGAATTGCAAACCAGCGAGAACACCAATAAACGTGAATGAGAAGCTATCAGTCGAGATGTGCCCGCAGACTGAAGAAGAGAAAGCTGAGTTATTGAACAACCCGTACCAGAGTTTGGTTGGAGCCCTGATGTGGCTGGCAGTAACTTCCCGTCCAGATATTGCACACGCCGTCAGTGTCCTGAGCCAATGCAACACGTCTTACAGCAAACAACACTGGGTTGCAGCTAAGAGGGTATTGCGTTATTTGAAGGGGACTCCAAACCATGGATTATTGTTCGCGCAAACCGATGAACAATTGGTCGGCTATGCAGATGCCGACTGGGCAGCAAATCCTAACGATCGTAGATCTTTTACAGGTTTTGCATTCAAGGTGTCCAATGCGGCGATATCCTGGGAATGCCGCAAACAACGAACTGTTGCGTTGTCAAGTACTGAAGCAGAATACATGGCGCTGTCCGAATCGTCGAAGGAAGCCGTCCACCTACGAAGTTTTCTGCAAGAGATTATGGGGCAACGGGTGTCACCACAATCTACAACGACAAACAGGGAGCTGGTCAGCTCACAAGGAATCCGGTATTCCACAAACGGACGAAGCACATTGACATCCGTTACCACTTTGTGCGAGAACTGGTTGAGAAGAATGACATCAATGTGAAATACATCCCGACAGACGAGATGCCGGCAGATGTATTGACCAAAGGACTATCGAGTCCAAAGCATTTCTCATGCATTGAAGCGTTAGGCATGAGACAGATCCATAAGTAAGGTGCCATCTGAGGGGAAGTGTTGGAAATGCATCTGGCAACCCTACTTGTCCGTGTCCTCTGGTCACACTAAACTGTGCTGTCAGTAGTAATCGCCCGAAAGCCTTACAGGTCTGTGTATAACGGCAAGAGCGCGCGTCGTCAACAAATATAACTCTTATTAAACCTTGTAAACCCTTTTACTCGAGGCATTCGAGCAGTAGAAATACTGCTGCGCTGTAATGTTCGACGTGAAGCAGGCATTTGACAGAGTTTGGCATCCTGGACTCCTCCATAAACTTAAATTCTGCCTCCCAAGCCCCCTTTTTACCCTCCTTTAATCCTACACTGAGGGAAGAGCATTCCAAGTCAGATGCGGAAGTGCAATAAGCCTACCCAGACTGATCAGAGCTGGAGTTCCGCAATGCAGTGTGCTCGGACCAATCCTCTACACCCTTACACCGCAAACCTTCCCATAATCCCCTCCAGGAGCCTAACGATAGCGACATATGCAGACGACACTGCTTTCCTCGCCTCTTCATCTGACCCACGAGAAGCCTCCGAAACAATCCAAAGGCAAATGGACGCACTACATCCCTGACTCAGCAGATGGAATATCGTAGTGAACGCGGAAAAATCTACCCAAACAACGATCTCACTCAGAAGAGGAGACTGCCCACCGGTCACGCTGAACGGAGTTAACATTCACAACGCGCCCGCACCCAAATACCTAGGACTGACCCTGGACCGCAGGCTCACATGGCGTCCCCACATTGTCAGCAAACGCACACAGGCCGATGCGCGCCTGAGGCAGATGCAATGGGTCATTGGGAGAAGGTCCAAGCTGAGGCGGAGCCTCAAAATCCTGGTTTACAAGGCAATTCTCAAGCCCATCTGGATACAGCTGTGGGGCACGGCAAGCCACACGAATCGCCTGCGAATAGAGCGGTTCCAGAACAGGTCCTTGAGAATTGCCTGTAATGCGCATCCCTACCATGAGAATGTCGCCATACACAGAGAACTTGGAATCCCGCAAGTCACAGATGAAATCTCCAGGCTCAGCGAGAGATACCTGAAAAGGCTCGAGAACCACCCCAACCACCTCGCCATCAACCTATTGGACAACAGCCAGACAAGCAGACGTCTAATGAGGAGACATCCCCTTGATCTACCACAGCAATAACAAGCAAATTTTAAACCCGCCCCAAATACATGTACAATAGTATCCCTTAAGTCAATGATTACCCGCAAAACCATTAAATTATTGTCCATTAGGACAGATTTTAAATAAATAAACGCACGCTACAACAAAAAAAAAAAAAACAACAACAACAAAAACAAAAAAACAAGATATAAAAAATTTGTTTGTCAAATTTCAAAAGTTAAGTCAAATTTCATATGAAATGAAGTTAAATCCCATAAGAAATTTTTTGTTGTCAAATTTGCAAAGCTAGATTCAATTTTCATGAAAGTTAAATCACATATCAATAAAATTTCATATGAAAAATTTATTTGACAAATTTCCAAAGACAAATTTCATATGAAGTGAAGTTAAATCACATAACATATGAAAATTTCATATGAAAAAATTTTCAAAGCGGTCAAGTTTTCCATTGACTCCTAATAATTAATCAATTTAAATGTATTTCATGTAAAATACACTTTAAATAAATTCATTATTTTTGCCTTCATATATATAAATAACATTGCCGGGAAGACAACACTCCACAGTCAATGAAATTTCACTTTCATCCGAAAACTGGTCAAATTTTCCATGAAAAAATTCCAATTTTCATAATTTTTTATGAAATTTTATCTATATTTTTCTCACAACTCAAGTGATTTAACTTCTTTTCATTACATATAAATTAATATAAGAAAAATTTCATAGGAAATAAAAGTTGAAAGGATTTTATATGAAATAAAATGAAGTCAACTCACAAAACATATGAAAATTTCATTTGAAATTTTAAACTGGTAAAATTGTCAATTGACTTCGACTACTTTATCAATTTTCATGTATTTCATGTAAAATACACTTTTATTATTATTATTTGAACGAGGGAGTCTCCCAGCAGAGAAGGCGCGAGGCACTGCGACCAGAATGGTCTTTTGTGCCTAAATGCTCTCCCTATCTTGACAAAAGCCGCTCTGCTTCCCTGATGAAGCCAAGCAGGTCTTTCGTCGAGGAACGGACAATTTGCTCGGGAACTGCGATTTCCACGTGCAAATGTTTCCTCCTACTCCAAACCAAGGCTGGACAGTCACACAGTATGTGTTTGGTGGTTTCATCGTCCTCTTTACAGAGCCTGCACTCTGCATCAGAGGATAGACGCATTTTCGTTAGGTGATAGTTCACCAGATGGTGGCCACTGAGATAGCCAACAAGGAGATAGAGATCTCTCCTGGAGAGTAAGTCTGTTCTGCGTTTAACCGAGGGATTTGTAAGCTCTCTAGCCTGCCTCATCCCTGGTTGGAAGAACCAATAGCGTTCGGTCAACCTATCTGCCCAAGTTTTCACAAGGGATGAGATGGTTGACCACCCCACGCCGCAGAAGGGTTCGGGGCGAAGCATAGGGGCTGATGACCCCGCCCTCGCTAGTTCATCCGCTAGCTCGTTGCCCTGGAACCCAGAGTGTCCAGGTACCCAAAGGAGGGTAACTTTGTTTCTTTTGGACAGCCTCTGGAGGCAGTTCCAGCAGTCAGCCACCATACGTGAGCTTACTCTCTTTGAGGAGAGGGCTAGTATGGCAGCTTGGCTGTCCGAGAAGATGTAAATGTTCGCTCCTCTCATCCCCTTCTCAAGGATAAGACGGCAGCAGAACTCAATGGCATGAACCTCGGATTGAAAGACCGTGGGCCACTTGCCCATGGCAATCGAGGTTTTGGAGTTGGGACCATGTATCCCGGCTCCAACCCCCTGATCAGTTTTAGACCCGTCGGTATACCAGTGTATGCCGTGAGGGTCGCTGATGGGGTTGCCAGCATCCCAGTCCTTCCGGTCTGGGATGAGAGTCCTGAACTTTGCACCAAAGAGGAGTTCCTTGGTCATAGAATCTGATCTAGTGCAGATCTCTAGGCCAGGAATATCTTTGATAAGTCTAGCATGCCCTGATTCGGTAGCTAGAAGCCCAGATTGGAGCTTGATTCTAAGAAGACTCATTGCAGCGACTTCTTTTATTTTGATATGCAGCGGAGTCAAGTTGAGGATTGACTCCATTGCTGCTGTGGGACAGGTGCGGAGTGCACCCGTCAGAGAAAGGCAAAGTAGCCTATGCAATTTATTGCATTTGTTGATGGCAGTGACCTGCGTCACCTTTGGCCACCACACAATTGCAGCGTAGGTGACGATGGGTCTTACCATCATCTCAAATAGCAACCGGATGTTACAGGATTTGAGACCCCAGGTTCTACCAAAGAATCTTCTGCATGCCCACATGGCATGAGTTGCCTTTGATAGAGTGTTATTTAGGTGGGAATTCCAGTTTAGTCTTTTGTCAAGGGTCACCCCTAGATACTTGACTTCGCTGGAAAGACCCACAGGGGAGCCGCCTATGTTCAATTGACCTATGTCAATAGAATAGCGCTTAGTGAAGGGAACAATAATTGCCTTTTGGGGATTGATGCTGAGACCTACATCTTCGCACCATCTGCCAACCGTGTTCAGAGCAGATTGCATTAGCTCTGTCACGGTGTTGGCAAATTTCCCGTTCACTATTAGAGCCAGGTCGTCCGCGTAGCCGATTGCTTGCACGCCCTGGTCTGCGAGAATGCTTAGTAGTTCATCAACTACTAAAGACCAGAGTAGGGGGGATAAGACCCCTCCCTGGGGACATCCTTTAACCGCACTGATAAAGGCAGTCGTGGTGTCCAAGGTAGAGGAAATGATCCGGTGTTTGAGCATAGCCTCAATCCACCGGATTAGGGGACGGGCAATATTTCTGCGCTCTAGCGCAGCAGAAATAGAGCCGTAGCCGGTATTATCGAAGGCACCCTCTATATCAAGAAAAGAGCACAAGGCAATGTTCTTGCATGCGAGGGCTTCTTCGATTTTACCTACTAATTTGTGGAGGGCGACCTCAGTCGACCTTCCGGCTATATACGCAAACTGCGTGGGATGCAGAGGATAAGTTTCCTGCAGAGAGCACCGTATGTGCAGGTCTATGAGCCTTTCCGCTGTCTTAAGCAGGAAGGAGGTGAGACTGATCGGCCGATATGATTTGGGCTGGTCCTGGGGACGATTCCCCTGTTTGGGAATGAATACCACATTGACTCTCCTCCAAGAGACGGGTATGTATCCCCAAGTGAGACTAGCTCTAAACAGGCCGACCAGCGGATCGAGAATATGATACAGGCTGTTTTGTAAAAGGGCTGGGAAGATTTCAGGGTCGAAGATGGTTCCCGATAAACTGGAGCCACGTGAGTCCGGTGACGTGATGACGTCATCTTGACTGGATGGATCTGGGTTCGCCACCGAACCTGGGAAGTGGACTTGAAGCAGAAGATCAAGTGCCTCCCTGCGATCTTGGGTGAAAGAGCCATCTGCTCTTTTAAGAAGCCCTATACCATTAGACGACCCTTTAGCTAATACTTTGTGGAGTCTCGCTGCCTCCGGTAGCGATTCAATGCTACCACAGTAGCTGCGCCACGTATCGCGTTTGGCACGTCTAATGTTTTTATTATAATTAGTTAGGGCGTCCCTATAGACGTCCCAGCTGACACGATTAGCTTTGGCCCTATTGAAAAGGCTTCTAACCTTCCTTCGTTGTGCGGATAGTTCCTCGTTCCACCATGGAACTTTACGGTTGACCTCTAGGGTCTTCCGAACAGAGCTGTCCTCGAAGGATGTGATGAGCACATCTTGAAGCAGGTTGGCAGCAAGATCTATCTCACTAATAGAACTTGGGTTGCTGATCAACAAATCTGCTTTAAAAGCCACAGAGGCTTTAAAAAGATCCCACTTGGTCTTTTTGGGGCAGAAGGAGTTCTGACGGATCTCGACTTGGCCAGGTAGGTCGAACCTGATGTGCTGATGGTCCGACAACGTGGCTTCGTCTGTGACCCGCCAGTTCACCAGTGAACTCCCAATAGAGTTACTGACTAGGGTAAGATCCAGAACCTCTTCCCTAATGGCATTAATGAATGTTGGCTTACACCCTATGTTAGCAACATCTAATTGACAACACAATAGATATTCTAAAAGGGACTCACCACGTTTGTTGACGTCACTGCTTCCCCAGATCGTGTGATGCGCGTTGGCATCACAGCCGATCACGAGCGGCTTGTTGTTTAAGCGGCAGAACTCCACCAGCCGCTGAACCTCTGTGGGGGAACGTCATCCACGTCGCCCGGGAAGTAGGCAGAGGCGATCACAACCTCCCGGACGCCCTCAGCCGTGGCTACCTCAATAGCCGTTGCCACCAGGTCTCTGTGGATGAAATTTGTTAAAGGGAAGTGTCTCACATTGCTATTAACAATAATAGCAGTGCGAGGGGCACCTCCCAACTTACATGATCCGCATGATAGTCGGTGGCCACCGATCAACCATGGCTCCTGGACGAGAGCCAGGTTGATTTCCTCTTCGCAGACGACCCTGCACAGGGTGGCAGACGCCCTCTGGCGTGGTGCAGGTTCGCCTGGAGCACCTTAATGGCGCTCGGCATCCTCCTTTAGGGCCTTTTTAAAAGGCCACCTGCCTTGCCCCCCGGGAGTCGTTGCCTCGGATGCCCTTCGGCAATCTGGAGGAACCACTCGGGGAGGTCGCCTTGCGACCACGGTCGCCGGAGGGGCCCTTGGGGGTCTCCGCACTATGCCAGTGGAGGGCCTGGTATGGACGACGGGGCGTCCGCTGCCAACCACCGGCTTAGTACGGTCCGCTGTGGGCTTGGGGGCGTCACCACTATGACTGGGGGTTGGGGGTGGGTTTTGTCAGCGCCACTGCAGCTGCGGCGCTGGTGGACGCCACCGGAGCGTTAGCCACAGCTGTCACGCCGGTCGGGCCCTAGTCATCGCTCGGGAGGGGTGAGGTGGGTTTTTTAGGAGCCTTATACGACTTCTCGTCGACCATCATCGCGAGGTGTGTCGTATTGCCGTTGAGGCTGTGTTGCACCACCCCCCCCCAGCTCCGTAGAGAGCTCTCGATTTTGGATACCCAAGTATTCTACAATCTCGGCGGGTGTGTATTGCGCGCTGTTGGGGAAGTAACCTCTAATGAGGTGAGCTCTTGGGAACTCTGCTTCCTCCAACAACTTTAAATCAAGGCCGCTGATGGACTTGATATGTCCAAAAGCTTCCTTGACCCAATCGGCAGTGCTGCTGTTCTCGCACACCAGGAGCAGCCACTTGTTTCGGGGTATACAACCCTCGAAACCTGGGCCGACTTCTGATGTGAAAGGCAGCCGCATCGCCTTTAGGATGCTCTCTTGCACCGTGGCCATATGCTCCGGTGTAAGAGGTTTAGTGGGGTCAGCCGAAGTGAAGCCCAATTTCACCCTGCTTGCCACTTGGCTGAAGAGTGGCTTTGTGGACTCCACATGAGTCTTTTTGGGCTTCTTTGAGGACCCTTGGGGTTCGGGGATGGTATCGTCACCGCGCATCCGCTTAGCCTTGGTTTCCACGGGGGGCGCAGTGGCGATAGCCAGAGCCTCTGCTCTGCTCGAACCCTTTGCGAGTGCAGCTTTGAAGAGCTTCTTCTCGCGGGTCTTCAGTTTGACGAAGGCGTTCCCCGAGTCCAGTCGCAGAGTCTGGATTTGGGAGCCAGCTTCCGTGAGACCTGACCTCTGAGAGGCCACGGAAGCGTCGTCAGCAAAGCTGATCAGGTCACCCTCAGCTTCGGCGTCGGAGGACATCACCTCGACGGTCTGCTGCGTGACTGAGCAGTTGTTGGACGAGAAGGCAGCACTAGCGAACTCAGTGTCCAAGGGAGTTCGTGGCCTGTCCGAGTCCCCCGGAGTACCAGGGTCGAGACCCGTGGTATTGGGGGTGGATGCCAGCAGCCCAACAGCTGCAGTGCTGGTATTGGGGTCGGCCGTGAAGGCTTCGCCCTGGGTTGATGCGTTCAAAGCCGCATCAGGCTTGTTTTTTAAGTTATAAAGATCCATAAAATTGATCCCACGAGTAGGCGGGAAGAGAAGGTCACCCACGACATAGCCCGCTTGCCGTGGGAAGTCTAAATGAAACTGGAGGGCGACAGGTATCCAGAGTCCGCATACTAGAGACCGGGCTACCCCCCGGCCATGCATCCATTAGCGTATGCTGTTCCGCCTTGGATTGGGGTGATTTATAGATTCACGATCTTCGCCCGACTACAATTAGTCAGCACCCCTAGCAGAGACATGACCGTGCTAGGGGCCTGCTTCCAGCCGCCCTCACGTGGAGAGTATAGCCGCACTTCCGTCAGTAGGAGCAAGGACGGCACTTACCTCAGCCAGAGCTGTGGTTAAATTTAATTCCCCTTGCTCTCTCTGACGGCTGACGGCCAAAAAAAAAAATACACTTTAAACAACTTAATTATTTTTGCCTTCATAATAAAAGTTAAGAAAAATTTCATATGAAATAAAGTGAAGTCAAATTTCATATGAAATGAAGTTAACTCACATAAGATATGAAAAATTTGATTGTCAAATTTCAAAAGTTAAGTCAAATTTCATTTGAAATGAAGTTAAATCCCATTAGATTTTTTTTTTTTTGTCAAATTTCATGAAATGAAGTTAAATCATATATCAACAAAATTTCATATGAGAAATTTGTTTAACAAATTTCCAAAGACAAATTTCATATGAAATGAAGTTAAATCACATAACATATGAAAATTTCATATGAAAAAATTTTCAAAGTGGTCAAGTTTTCCATTGACTCCCAATAATTAATCAATTTTTTTGTTTTTCATGTAAAATACACTTTAAATAACTTAATTATTTTTGCCTTCATATTAAAAGTTAAGAAAAATTTCATATGAAATAAAATGAAGTCAAATTTCATATGAAATGAAGTAAACTCACAAAACATATGAAAATTTCATTTGAAAAAATTTTTAAACTGGTAAAATTTTCAATTGAGTTCGACTACTTTATTTATTTCATGTAAAATACACTTTAAATAACTTCATTATTTTTGCCATCATATATTTAAATAACATTGCCGGGAAGACAACACTCCACAGTCAATGAAATTTAACTTTTTGCGCAACATCACTCTACCTATAGAGGTTTTTTTTCACGCCTTCCGCAAACTGGTCAAATTTTCCATAAAAAATTCCAATTTTCATGATTTTATATGAAATTATATCTATATTCTTCTCACAACTCAAGTGATTTAACTTCTTTTTGTTACATATAAACTAATATAAGAACAATTTATTTAAGTCAAATTTTGTATCAAATAAAGTTAAATCCCATAAAAAATTTTTTTTTATCAAATTTGTAAAACTATATTCACTTTTCATATGAAATGAAGTTAACTCATATATCAATAAAAGTATTTTTGCGCAGAGTATTGCCTGTACTGGACGAGGCCGGTTTGATCCCCGATCACCAGTTTGGCTTCAGACGCTGCCATGGAACACCGGAGCAGTGCCACCGGCTTGTCGAACGCATCCTCGAGGCATTCGAGCAGAGGAAATACTGCTGCGCTGTAATGCTCGACGAAAAGCAGGCATTTGACAGAGTTTGGCATCCTGGACTCCTCCATAAACTTAAATCCTGCCTCCCAAGCCCCCATTTTACGCTCCTTAAATCCTACACTGAGGGAAGAGCATTCCAAGTCAGATGCGGAAGTGCATAATCAAGTCCCATAATCCCCTCCAGGAGCCTAACGATAGCGACATATGCAGACGACACTGCTTTCCTCGCCTCTTCATCTGACCCACGAGAAGCCTCCGAAACAATCCAAAGGCAAATGGACGCGCTACATCCCTGGCTCAGCAGATGGAATATCGTAGTGAACGCGGAAAAATCTACCCAAACAACGTTCTCACTCTACTCAGAAGAGGAGACTGCCCACCGGTCACGCTGAACGGAGTCAACATTCCCAACGCGCCCGCACCCAAATACCTAGGACTGACCCTGGACCGCAGGCTCACATGGCGTCCCCACATTGTCAGCAAACGCATACAGGCCGATGCGCGCCTGAGGCAGATGCAATGGCTCATTGGGAGAAGGTCTAAGCTGAGGCAGAGCCTCAAAATACTGGTTTACAAGGCAATTCTCAAGCCCATCTGGACCTACGGGATACAGCTGTGGGGCATGGCAACCCCACACGAATCGCCTGCGAATACAGCGGTTCCAGAACAGGTCCTTGAGAATTGCCTGTAATGCGCATCCCTACCATGAGAATGTCGCCATACACAGAGAACTTGGAATCCCGCAAGTCACAGATGAAATCTCCAGGCTCAGCGAGAGATACCTGAAAAGGCTCGAGAACCACCCCAACCACCTCGCCATCAACCTATTGGACAACAGCCAGACAAGCAGACGTCTAATGAGGAGACATCCCCTTGATCTACCACAGCAATAACAAGCAAATTTTAAACCCGCCCCAAATACATGTACAATAGTATCCCTTAAGTCAATGTTCACCCGCAAAACCATTTAATTATTTTCCACTAGGACAAAAAAAAATAACAACAACAACAACAAAAACAAAAAAACAAGATATAAAAAATTTGTTTGTCAAATTTCAAAAGTTAAGTCAAATTTCACATGAAATGAAGTTGAATCCCATAAGAAATTTTTTGTTGTCAAATTTGCAAAGCTAGATTCAATTTTCATGAAAGTTAAATCACATATCAATAAAATTTCATATGAAAAATTTATTTGACAAATTTCTAAAGACAAATTTCATATGAAGTGAAGTTAAAAAAACATAACATATGAAAAAAAATTGAAAGCGGTCAAGTTTTCCATTGACTCCTAATAATTAATCAATTTTTATGTATTTCATGTAAAATACACTTTAAATAACTTCATTATTTTTACCATCATATATTAAAATAACATTGCTGGCAAGGAAACCCCCCCAAAAAAAAAAAATTTAATTTTTAAAAAAAAAAACCCCACCTATAAATTTTTTTTTTCACCCCACCCAAAAAAAAAAAAAATTTTCAAAAAAAAAAAAAAAAATAAAAATTTTTTAAAAAAAAATTTTTTTTTTTTTAAAAAAAAAAAAAAAAAAAATTTTTTTTACATATAAATTAATATAAGAAAATTCCAAAGAAAATAAAAGTTGAAAAGATTTTATATGAAATAAATTGAAGCCAAATTTCGTATGGAATGAAGTAATTTCACAAAACATATGAAAATTTCATTTGAAAAAATTTTTAAACTGGTAAAATTTTCAATTGACTTCGACTACTTTATCAATTTTCATATATTTCATGTAAAATACACTTTAAATAACTTAATTATTTTTGCCTTCATAATAAAAGTTAAGAAAAATTTCATATGAAATAAAGTGAAGTCAAATTTCATATGAAATGAAGTTAACTCACATAAGATACGAAAAATTTGATTGTCAAATTTCAAAAGTTAATTCAAATTTCATTTGAAATGAAGTTAAATCCCATTAAAATTTTTTTTTTGTCAAATTTGCAAAGCTAGATTCAATTTTCATGAAATGAAGTTAAATCACATATCAATAAAATTTCATATGAAAAATTTGTTTGACAAATTACCAAAGACAAATTTCATATGAAATGAAGTTAAATCACATAACATATGAAAATTTCATATGAAAAAATTTTCAAAGTGGTCAAGTTTTCCATTGACTTCCAATAATTAATCAATTTTTCTGTATTTCATGTAAAATACAATTTATATAACTTCATTATTTTCGCCATCATATAACATTGCCGGGAAGACAACACTCCACAGTCAATGAAATTTCACTTGTTAAGCAACATCACTCTACCTATAGATGTTTTTTGTCACGCCATCCGCAAACTGGTCAAATTTTCCATGAGAACATTACAATTTTCATAATTTTTTATGAAATTTTACCTATATAATTCTCATAACTCAAGTGATTTAGCTTCTTTTCCTTACATATAAAGTAATATAAAAAAAATTTCAAAGAAAATAAAAGTTGAAAAGATTTCATATGAAATAAATTGAAGTCAAATTTCATATGAAATGAAGTAAACTCACAAAACATATAAAAATTTCATTTGAAAACATTTTTAAACTGGTAAAATTTTCAATTGACTTCGACTACTTTATCAATTTTCATGTATTTCATGTAAAATACACTTTAAATAACTTAATTATTTTTGTCTTCATAATAAATGTTAAGAAAAATTTCATATGAAATAAAATGAAGTCAAATTTCATATGAAATGAAGTAAACTCACCAAACATATGAAAATTTTATTTGAAAAAATTTTTTAACTGGTCAAATTTTCGATTGACTCCGACTACTTTATTTATTTCATGTAAAATACACTTTAAATAACTTCATTATTTTTGCCTTCATATATATAAATAACATTGCCGGGAAGACAACACTCCACAGTCAATGAAATTTCACTTTTTGAGCAACATCACTCTACCTTTAGAGGTTTTTTGTCACGCCATCCGCAAACTGGTCAAATTTTCCATAAGAAAATTCCAATTTTCATGATTTTATATGAAATTTTACCTATTTTCTTCTCATAACTCAAGTGATTTAACTTCTTTTCATTACATATAAATTAAAATAAGAAAAATTTCATAGCAAATAAAATTGAAAAGATTTTATATGAAATAAAATGAAGTCAAATTTCATATGAAATGAAGTAAACTCACAAAACATATGAAAATTTCATTTGAAAAAATTTTTCAACTGGTCAAATTTTTGATTGACTCCGACTACTTTATTTATTTCATGTAAAATACACTTTAAATAACTTCATTATTTTTGCCATCATATATTTAAATAATATTGCTGGCCTGGCAACACTCCATAGTCAATGAAATTTCACTTTTTGCGCAACATCACTCTACCTATAGAGGTTTTTCGTCACACCATCCGCAAACTGGTCAAATTTTCCATGAGAAAATTCCAATTTTCATAATTTTTTATGAAATTTTAACTATATAATTCTCACAACTCAAGTGATTTAACTTCTTTTCCTTACATATAAAATAATATAAGAAAAATTTCAAAGAAAATAAAAGTTGAAAAGATTTCATATGAAATAAATTGAAGTCAAATTTCATATGAAATGAAGTAAACTCACAAAACATATGAAAATTTCATTTGAAAACATTTTTAAACTGGTAAAATTTTCAATCGACTTCGACTACTTTATCAATTTTCATATATTTCATGTAAAATACACTTTAAATAACTTAATTATTTTTGCCTTCATAATAAAAGTTAAGAAAAATTTCATATGAAATAAAGTGAAGTCAAATTTCATATGAAATGAAGTTAACTCACATAAGATACGAAAAATTTGATTGTCAAATTTCAAAAGTTAATTCAAATTTCATTTGAAATGAAGTTAAATCCCATTAAAATTTTTTTTTTGTCAAATTTGCAAAGCTAGATTCAATTTTCATGAAATGAAGTTAAATCACATATCAATAAAATTTCATATGAAAAATTTGTTTGACAAATTACCAAAGACAAATTTAATATGAAATGAAGTTAAATCACATAACATATGAAAATTTCATATGAAAAAATTTTCAAAGTGGTCAAGTTTTCCATTGACTTCCAATAATTAATCAATTTTTCTGTATTTCATGTAAAATACAATTTATATAACTTCATTATTTTCGCCATCATATAACATTGCCGGGAAGACAACACTCCACAGTCAATGAAATTTCACTTGTTAAGCAACATCACTCTACCTATAGATGTTTTTTGTCACGCCATCCGCAAACTGGTCAAATTTTCCATGAGAACATTACAATTTTCATAATTTTTTATGAAATTTTACCTATATAATTCTCATAACTCAAGTGATTTAACTTCTTTTCCTTACATATAAAGTAATATAAAAAAAATTTCAAAGAAAATAAAAGTTGAAAAGATTTCATATGAAATAAATTGAAGTCAAATTTCATATGAAATGAAGTAAACTCACAAAACATTTGAAAAAATTTTTAAACTGGTAAAATTTTCAATTGACTTCGACTACTTTATCAATTTTCATGTATTTCATGTAAAATACACTTTAAATAACTTAATTATTTTTGTCTTCATAATAAATGTTAAGAAAAATTTCATATGAAATAAAATGAAGTCAAATTTCATATGAAATGAAGTAAACTCACCAAACATATGAAAATTTTATTTGAAAAAATTTTTTAACTGGTCAAATTTTCGATTGACTCCGACTACTTTATTTATTTCATGTAAAATACACTTTAAATAACTTCATTATTTTTGCCTTCATATATATAAATAACATTGCCGGGAAGACAACACTCCACAGTCAATGAAATTTCACTTTTTGAGCAACATCACTCTACCTTTAGAGGTTTTTTGTCACGCCATCCGCAAACTGGTCAAATTTTCCATAAGAAAATTCCAATTTTCATGATTTTATATGAAATTTTACCTATTTTCTTCTCATAACTCAAGTGATTTAACTTCTTTTCATTACATATAAATTAAAATAAGAAAAATTTCATAGCAAATAAAATTGAAAAGATTTTATATGAAATAAAATGAAGTCAAATTTCATATGAAATGAAGTAAACTCACAAAACATATGAAAATTTCATTTGAAAAAGTTTTTCAACTGGTCAAATTTTTGATTGACTCCGACTACTTTATTTATTTCATGTAAAATACACTTTAAATAACTTCATTATTTTTGCCATCATATATTTAAATAATATTGCTGGCCTGGCAACACTCCATAGTCAATGAAATTTCACTTTTTGAGCAACATCACTCTACCTATAGAATTTTGGCACGCCATCCGCAAACTGGTCAAATTTTCCATGAGAAAATTCCAATTTTCATAATTTTTTATGAAATTTTAACTATATAATTCTCACAACTCAAGTGATTTAACTTCTTTTCCTTACATATAAAATAATATAAGAAAAATTTCAAAGAAAATAAAAGGTGAAAAGATTTCATATGAAATAAATTGAAGTCAAATTTCATATGAAATGAAGTAAACTCACAAAACATATGAAAATTTCATTTGAAAACATTTTTAAACTGGTAAAATTTTCAATCGACTTCGACTACTTTATCAATTTTCATATATTTCATGTAAAATACACTTTAAATAACTTAATTATTTTTGCCTTCATAATAAAAGTTAAGAAAAATTTCATATGAAATAAAGTGAAGTCAAATTTCATATGAAATGAAGTTAACTCACATAAGATACGAAAAATTTGATTGTCAAATTTCAAAAGTTAATTCAAATTTCATTTGAAATGAAGTTAAATCCCATTAAAATTTTTTTTTTTGTCAAATTTGCAAAGCTAGATTCAATTTTCATGAAATGAAGTTAAATCACATATCAATAAAATTTCATATGAAAAATTTGTTTGACAAATTACCAAAGACAAATTTCATATGAAATGAAGTTAAATCACATAACATATGAAAATTTCATATGAAAAAATTTTCAAAGTGGTCAAGTTTTCCATTGACTTCCAATAATTAATCAATTTTTCTGTATTTCATGTAAAATACAATTTAAATAACTTCATTATTTTCGCCATCATATAACATTGCCGGGAAGACAACACTCCACAGTCAATGAAATTTCACTTGTTAAGCAACATCACTCTACCTATAGATGTTTTTTGTCACGCCATCCGCAAACTGGTCAAATTTTCCATGAGAAAATTACAATTTTCATAATTTTTTATGAAATTTTACCTATATAATTCTCATAACTCAAGTGATTTAACTTCTTTTCCTTACATATAAAATAATATAAAAAAAATTTCAAAGAAAATAAAAGTTGAAAAGATTTCATATGAAATAAATTGAAGTCAAATTTCATATGAAATGAAGTAAACTCACAAAACATATGAAAATTTCATTTGAAAACATTTTTAAACTGGTAAAATTTTCAATTGACTTCGACTACTTTATCAATTTTCATGTATTTCATGTAAAATACACTTTAAATAACTTAATTATTTTTGTCTTCATAATAAATGTTAAGAAAAATTTCATATGAAATAAAACTAAGTTAAATTTCATATGAAATGAAGTAAACTCACCAAACATATGAAAATTTTATTTGAAAAAATTTATCAACTGGTCAAATTTTCGATTGACTCCGACTACTTTATTTATTTCATGTAAAATACACTTTAAATAACTTCATTATTTTTGCCTTCATATATATAAATAACATTGCCGGGAAGACAACAATCCACAGTCAATGAAATTTTACTTTTTGAGCAACAGCACTCTACCTATAGAGGTTTTTTGTCACGCCATCCGCAAACTGGTCAAATTTTCCATAAAAAAATTCCAATTTTCATGATTTTATATGAAATTTCACCTATATTCTTCTCACAACTCAAGTGATTTATCTTCTTTTCATTACATATAAATTAATATAAGAAAAATTTCAAAGAAAATAAAAGTTGAAAAGATTTTATATGAAATAAAGTGAAGTCAAATTTTATATGAAATGAAGTAAACTCACAAAACATATGAAAATTTCATTTGAAAATATTTTTCAACTGGTCTAATTTTCGATTGACTTCGACTACTTTATCAATTTTTATGTATTTCATGTAAAATACACTTTAAACAACTTAATTATTTTTGCCTTCCTATTAAAAGTTAAGAAAAATTTCATATGAAATAAAATGAAGTCAAATTTCATATGAAATAAAGTAAACTCACAAAACATATGAAAATTTCATTTGAAAAAATTTTTCAACTGGTCAAATTTTCGATTGACTCCGACTACTTTATTTATTTCATGTACAATACACTTTAAATAACTTCATTATTTTTGCCATCATATATTTAAATAACATTGCCGGGAAGACAACACTCCACAGTCAATGAAATTTCACTTTTTGCGCAACATCACTCTACCTATAGAGGTTTTTTTCACGCCTTCCGCAAACTGGTCAAATTTTCCATAAAAAATTCCAATTTTCATGATGTTATATGAAATTATATCTATATTCTTCTCACAACTCAAGTGATTTAACTTCTTTTTGTTACATATAAACTAATATAAGAAAAATTTATTTAAGTAAAATTTTATATCAAATAAAGTTAAATCCCATAAAAAAAAAAAAAAATTTTTTTATCAAATTTGCAAAACTAGATTCACTTTTCATATGAAATGAAGTTAACTCATATATCAATAAAAGTATTTTTCCGCAGAGTATTGCCTGTACTGGACGAGGCCGGTTTGATCCCCTATCACCAGTTTGGCTTCAGAAGCTGCCATGGAACACCGGAGCGGTGCCACCGGCTTGTCGAACGCATCCTCGAGGCATTCGAGCAGAAGAAATACCGCTGTAATGCTCGACGTGAAGCAGGCATTTGACAGAGTTTGGCATCCTGGACTCCTCCATAAACTTAAATCCTGCCTCCCAAGCCCCCATTTTACGCTCCTTAAATCCTACACTGAGGGAAGAGCATTCCAAGTCAGATGCGGAAGTGCATAATCAAGTCCCATAATCCCCTCCAGGAGCCTAACGATAGCGACATATGCAGACGACACTGCTTTCCTCGCCTCTTCATCTGACCCACGAGAAGCCTCCGAAACAATCCAAAGGCAAATGGACGCGCTACATCCCTGGCTCAGCAGATGGAATATCGTAGTGAACGCGGAAAAATCTACCCAAACAACGTTCTCACTAAGAAGTGGAGACTGCCCACCGGTCACGCTGAACGTAGTCAACATTCCCAACGCGCCCGCACCCAAATACCTAGCACTGACCCTGGACCGCACGCTCACATGGCGTCCCCACATTGTCAGCAAACGCATACAGGCCGATGCGCGCCTGAGGCAGATGCAATGGGTCATTGGGAGAAGGTCCAAGCTGAGGCAGAGCCTCAAAATCCTGGTTTACAAGGCAATTCTCAAGCCCATCTGGACCTACGGGATACAGCTGTGGGGCACGGCAAACCCACACGTATCGCCTGCGAATACAGCGGTTCCAGAACAGGTCCTTGAGAATTGCCTGTTATGCGCATGCCTACCACGAGAATGTCGCCATACACAGAGAACTTGGAATCCCGCAAGTCACAGATGAAATCTCCAGGCTCAGCGAGAGATACCTGAAAAGGCTCGAGAACCACCCCAACCACCTCGCCATCAACCTATTGGACAACAGCTAGACAAGCAGACGTCTAATGAGGAGACATCCCCTTGATCTACCACAGCAATAACAAGCAAATTTCAAACCCGCCCCAAATACATGTAGAATAGTATCCCTTAAGTCAAGGTTCACCCGCAAAACCATTTAATTATTGTCCACTAGGACACATTTTAAATAAATAAACGCACGCTACAACAAAAAAAAAAAAAAAAACATAGGATATAAAAAATTTGTTTGTCAAATTTCAAAAGTTAAGTCAAATTTCATATAAAATGAAGTTAAATCCCATAAGAAATTTTTTTTTGTCAAATTTGCAAAGCTAGATTCAATTTTCATGAAATGAAATTAAATCACATATCAATAAAATTTCATATGAAAAATTTATTTGACAAATTTCCAAAGACAAATTTCATATGAAATGAAGTTAAATCACATAACATATTTCATATGAAAAAATTTTCAAAGTGGTCAAGTTTTCCATTGACTCCTAAAAATTAATCAATTTTAATGTATCTCATGTAAAATACACTTAAAATAACTTCATTATTTTTGCCTTCATATATATAAAAAACATTGCTGGGAAGACAACACTCCACAGTCAATGAAATTTCACTTTTTGAGCAACATCACTCTACCTATAGAGGTTTTTTGTCACGCCATCCGCAAACTGGTCAAATTTTCCATAAGAAAATTCCAATTTTCATGATTTTATATGAAATTTTACCTATATTCTTCTCATAACTCAAGTGATTTAACTTCTTTTCATTACATATAAATTAAAATAAGAAAAATTTCATAGCAAATAAAATTGAAAAGATTTTATATGAAATAAAATGAAGTCAAATTTCATATGAAATGAAGTAAACTCACAAAACATATGAAAATTTCATTTGAAAAAATTTTTCAACTGGTCAAATTTTCGATTGACTCCGACTTTATTTATTTCATGTAAAATACACTTTAAATAACTTCATTATTTTTGCCATCATATATTTAAATAATATTGCTGGCCTGGCAACACTCCATAGTCAATGAAATTTCACTTTTTGCGCAACATCACTCTACCTATAGAGGTTTTTCGTCACGCCATCCGCAAACTAGTCAAATTTTCCATGAGAAAATTCCAATTTTCATAATTTTTTGTGAAATTTTACCTATATAATTCTCACAACTCAAGTGATTTAACTTCTTTTCCTTACATATAAAATAATATAAGAAACATTTCAAATAAAATAAAAGTTGAAAAGATTTCATATGAAATAAATTGAAGTCAAATTTCATATGAAATGAAGTAAACTCAAAAAACATATGAAAATTTCATTTGAAAAAATTTTTAAACTGGTAAAATTTTCAATTGACTTCGACTACTTTATCAATTTTCATGTTTTTCATGTAAAATACACTTTAAATAACTTAATTATTTTTGCCTTCATAATAAAAGTTAAGAAAAATTTCATATGAAATAAAGTAAACTCACAAAACATATAGTCGCGATTGAACACTCGACGAGTGCAGACGTGCCTGCGGATCGACAGCAAAATGTTTACAGTTTTAAGTCCCGTTACTTGTGCTCAGCCACTTCGCGTCGCGTGATCTTGTCGCTCGTTTTGATTGGCCCAGCCAACGTACCTAACGGTAGTTCGCACCAACACAATCGCACACCCGAGTGTGCGTGTTATCAGCGCAAAAAAAAAAAAAAAACCCAGTGCTCGAAGCAGCGGTATTTTTGCAAAGCAGCAGCCACGTGCTGCCTGGCTCACCGGCTTACGGTGCCCAGCTTCCCCCCCCTCCTCACTCCTTATCAACTTTGGAGAAGATGGACTGGCAGGCCCCCCCGCGCACCCACAAACATGGAACAACACCATACAAAAAGGCTCTGAGAACACGCAAGAGCAGCTCCAGTAGCGAGGGAAGCACCTCGCATTCAGAGCCGGGCGAGATAAAGCGAAAACCGGCAAAGAAAGCACAGGGAGAGGAGCTGGATGAGAAGCCAAGCACTAGCGCAGCTCTGCGCAAGAAGCTGGCCAACAACGCCTTCGCTTTACTCTCGAGCGAAGAAGACGAGGACGACCAAGAGAGCTCTGATGACGAACCCGGACCTAAAGACTATTCCAAGCCCAAGACCCCCGAGAAACCAAAGCCCACCCCGAAGACCATCAAGCCACCTCCGATTTTTATTCCCGATGTGACCAACATCTCGGCACTCGTCAAGATGATCACGACTCTTGTAGGCCCGAAGAACAATTTTACCTACAAGACCGTGAATGGCAACAATGTACGTGTCATGATGCCGGACAAAGAGTCCTATACAGCTCTGCGTCTCCAACTTGTGGCCCAAAACAAGAGGCATCGGACTTTCCAGCCGAAAGATGAACGTGCATACAAGGTTGTCATCAAAGGACTCCACCACTCCACCGATCGTGAGGAAATCATTGAAGACCTTCGCAGACAAGGGCACGCTGTTAGAGATCTGCACAATCCCATTGGCAGAAGAACTAAAGAACCGCTGGGAATATTCTTCGCCAACCTGGAGCCTTCCAGCAACAACAAAGACGTCTACCAAGTCAAGCGGATCTGCAGGTCGGTAGTAACCATTGAACCGCCGCAGAAGTTCAACGACGTGCCTCAATGCTTCAGGTGCCAAGGATTCGGTCATACACAGCGTTACTGCTTCCTGGAATACCGATGTGTAAAATGTGGAGGCCCTCATGAATCGAGGGCATGTGAGAAAAAGGAGGACGACAAAGCGTGCTGCTTCCACTGCCAGGCGGACCACCCTGCGTCATTCAAGGGATGCCCTGCATACAAAAAGGCCAAAGCACTCGCTGCTCCGAAAACAAGGCCCGTCGCTAATGTTAACAAGGCGCCGCCCGTGGCATCGCCAAACGTCACCTCTGGCAGGAGCTACCGAGACGCCCTCAACGGAGTGCACGCAACACCGCAGAATCCCACAACCCCAGTCCAAACCCAAACAGAAACCCCACACTCCGGTCAGATAGAAGCGATGTTCGCTCGTATGGAAGGAATGATGGAGAGGATGATGGAGCGCATGTTCACCCAGATGACACAGCTGGTGGCCACCATTCTCAACAGCAAGTCATGCAATTAAAGCTCCACCTAGTCGTCTGGAATGCGAACGGCCTGCAGAACAGCAAGGCCATAGTCGAGCACCATCTGAAGACCCACCAGATCGATATCCTACTCGTAGCCGAAACCCACTTCTCCCCCAGATCCCACTTTAATATCAGCGGATATGACCTCATCCATGCAGACCATCCTTCTGGCAGAGCACGCGGTGGAGCAGCCATCCTCATCAGGAGCGGTATTCAATACCTAGAGCTGCCCGCGTTTCAGCAAGACTGGGCACAATGTCCTGTCATCAGGATTGCCAGCCCGCAAGGAGATTTAGACATTGGAGCGGTCTACTTTCCCCCCAGATACCGCATAACAGCATCTCACCTCAGTGAGTTCTTCGAGCATTTTGGGCCCCGCTTCATAGCAGCTGGAGATTATAACGCCAAACATTCTTGGTGGGGATCGCGCGCCAACAACCCCAAAGGGAAAACTCTGTTTGGGTACCTGCAACGCCACCGACTGGACTGCCACTCCACTGGCGAGCCCACTCACTGGCCAACGGATCCCCTCAAGACTCCAGACCTGCTGGACTTTGCTGTGTCGAAAGGCATAGGGCATGCGAAGATTAGCTGCACAACAAATGCTGATCTCCTGTCAGACCACTGTGCAATAAACGTGCTAATCAACACGCCAGTCCTCAGGAAAACCCCGCTCAGAAGGCTCACTGGAAAATATACCGACGCCGCCAAGTTCGCGTCCTGGATGCTCTCCACCGTCAATCCGAACCCCATCCTCAACACACCCAGGGACATTGATGAAGCTATCGGGAATCTCACCAGGCAGATGCAAAACGCTGCGGAATTCGCAAGCCCACCGCCACCAAAGACTGCGAGAACACCTAGCAGGGACCTCCACCTCTGGTCCCCGGAAATTGCGGCACTCGTGACTGAGAAGAGGCGTCTCAGGAGAGTTTGGTTCTTGACGCGCAATCCAAGAGACAAAACAGCGCTCAATCACGCCACAAAGGAGTTGAAGGACAAGATCTCCAGCCTACGCCAGGACTCCTTCCTCAGATTCCTCGAGGAACTCTCTCCCGGGGACCCAGACCACAATCTGTGGAACGTCACCCGCCACATTAAACGACCAGCCAAAAAGGTTTCCGCAGTGCGCAAAGCAGATGGATCCTGGTGCCGTTCGGATGCTGAAAGAGCAGAAGCTTTCGCCGAACACCTTTACAACGCCTTCTCTCCGTTCGACTGCTGCACTGCCGAAGAACATGCTGAAACAGCCCGGTTTCTCAATAGCCCAAGCTCTCCCGGTCCCCCGTTGGAACCAGTCGACCCTGAGGAAGTTGCGCAGGAGATTGCTCTACTGAAGAACAACAAATCTCCAGGCCTGGATCGTATAGATGCGGCGGCCCTAAAAATGCTCCCATTCCGCTGCACACAAATGCTGGCCAGCATTTACAACAGCTGCTTCCGGCTAGGGTACTTCCCGGAAGAGTGGAAAAGAGCAGAGGTGATTGTCCTCCTCAAGCCTGGTAAGCCTGAAGCCAATCTCGCCTCCTATCGTCCGATTAGTTTGCTGGCAATCCTCTCCAAAATACTCGAAAGAGTATTTTTGCGCAGAGTATTGCCTGTACTGGATGAGGCTGGTTTGATCCCCGATCACCAGTTTGGCTTCAGGCGCTCCCACGGAACACCAGAGCAATGCCACCGGCTAGTCGAACGGATCCTCGAGGCATTCGAGCAAAAGAAATACTGCTGCGCTGTAATGCTCGACGTGAAGCAGGCATTCGACAGAGTTTGGCATCCTGGACTCCTCCATAAACTCAAATCCTACCTCCCAAGCCCCCATTTTACCCTCCTCAAATCCTACACTGAGGGAAGAGCATTCCAAGTCAGATGCGGAAGTGCAATAAGCCTACCCAGACTGATCAGAGCTGGAGTTCCGCAAGGCAGTGTGCTCGGACCAATCCTCTACACCCTTTACACCGCAGACCTTCCCATAATCCCCTCCAGGAGCCTAACTATAGCGACATATGCAGATGACACGGCTTTCCTCGCCTCTTCATCCGACCCACGAGAAGCCTCCGAAACAATCCAAAGGCAAATGGACGCGCTACATCCCTGGCTCAGCAGGTGGAACATCGTAGTGAACGCGGAAAAATCTACCCAAACAACATTCGCACTAAGGAGAGGAGACTGCCCACCGGTCACGCTAAACGGAGTCATCATTCCCAACGCGCCCGCACCCAAGTACCTAGGACTTACCCTGGACCGCAGGCTCACTTGGCGTCCCCACATCGTCAGCAAACGCATACAGGCCGATGCGCGTCTGAGGCAGATGCAATGGCTTATTGGGAGAAGGTCCAAGCTAAGGCAGAACCACAAAATCCTGGTGTACAAGGCAATTCTCAAGCCCATCTGGACCTACGGGATACAGCTGTGGGGCACGGCAAGCCACACGAATCGCCTGCGTATACAGCGATTCCAGAATAGGTGCTTGAGAATTGCCTGTAATGCGCATCCCTACCACGAGAATGTCGCCATACATAGGGAACTTGGAATCCCACAAGTCGCTGATGAAATCTCCAGGCTCAGCGAGAGATACCTGAAAAGGCTCGAAAACCACCCTAACCACCTCGCCACCAACCTGTTAGACAATAGCCAAACAAGCAGACGTCTCATGAGGAGACACCCTCTCGATCTTCCACAACAATAGAGAACAGATATAAAACCCGCCACAAATACATGTACAATAGTATCCCTTAAGTTAATGTTCCCCCGCAAAACCATTTAATTATTGTCCACTAGGACAGATTTTAAATAACTAAACACACGCTACAACAAAAAAAAAAAAAAAAAAAAAAAAAACAAAACATATGAAAATTTCATTTGAAAAAATTTTTTAACTGGTCAAATTTTTGATTGACTCCGACTACTCTTTATTTATTTCATGTACAATACACTTTAAATAACTTCATTATTTTTGCCATCATATATTTAAATAACATTGCCGGGAAGACAACACTCCACAGTCAATGAAATTTCACTTTTTGCGCAACATCACTCTACCTATAGGGTTTTTTTCACGCCTTCCGCAAACTGGTCAAATTTTCCATAAAAAATTCAAATTTTCATGATTTTATATGAAATTATATCTATATTCTTCTCACAACTCAAGTGATTTAACTTCTTTTTGTTACATATAAACTAATATAAGAAAAATTTATTTAAGTCAAATTTTATATCAAATAAAGTTAAATCCCATAAAAATTTTTTTTATCAAATTTGCAAAACTAGATTCACTTTTCATATGAGATGAAGTTAAATCATATATCAATAAATGTATTTTTGCACAGAGTATTGCCTGTACTGGACGAGGCCGGTTTGATCCCCGATCACCAGTTTGGCTTCAGACGCTGCCATGGAACACCGGAGCAGTGCCACCGGCTTGTCGAACGCATCCTCGAGGCATTCGAGCAGAAGAAATACTGCTGCGCTGTAATGCTCGACGTGAAGCAGGCATTTGACAGAGTTTGGCATCCTGGACTCCTCCATAAACTTAAATCGTGCCTCCCTAGCCCCCATTTTACCCTCCTTAAATCCTACACTGAGGGAAGAGCATTCCAAGTCAGATGCGGAAGTGCAATAAGCCTACCCAGACTGATCAGAGCTGGAGTTCCGCAAGGCAGTGTGCTCGGACCAATCCTCTACACCCTATACACCGCAGACCTTCCCATAATCCCCTCCAGGAGCCTAACGATAGCGACATATGCAGACGACACTGCTTTCCTCGCCTCTTCATCTGACCCACGAGAAGCCTCCGAAACAATCCAAAGGCAAATGGACGCGCTACATCCCTGGCTCAGCAGATGGAATATCGTAGTGAACGCGGAAAAATCTACCCAAACAACGTTCTCACTCTACTCAGAAGAGGAGACTGCCCACCTGTCACGCTGAACGGAGTCAACATTCCCAACGCGCCCGCACCCAAATACCTAGGACTGACCCTGGACCGCAGGCTCACATGGCGTCCCCACATTGTCAGCAAACGCATACAGGCCGATGCGCGCCTGAGGCAGATGCAATGGCTCATTGGGAGAAGTTCTAAGCTGAGGCAGAGCCTCAAAATACTGGTTTACAAGGCAATTCTCAAGCCCATCTGGACCTACGGGATACAGCTGTGGGGCATGGCAACCCCACACGAATCGCCTGCGAATACAGCGGTTCCAGAACAGGTCCTTGAGAATTGCCTGTAATGCGCATCCCTACCATGAGAATGTCGCCATACACAGAGAACTTGGAATCCCGCAAGTCACAGATGAAATCTCCAGGCTCAGCGAGAGATACCTGAAAAGGCTCGAGAACCACCCCAACCACCTCGCCATCAACCTATTGGACAACAGCCAGACAAGCAGACGTCTAATGAGGAGACATCCCCTTGATCTACCACAGCAATAACAAGCAAATTTCAAACCCGCCCCATATACATGTACAATAGTATCTCTGAAGTCAATGTTCACCCGCAAAACCATTTAATTATTGTCCACTAGGACAGATTTTAAATAAATAAACGCACGCTAAAACAAAAAAAAAAAAAAAAATCATGATATAAAAAATTTGTTTCTCAAATTTCAAAAGTTAAGTCAAATTTCATATGAAATGAAGTTAAATCCCATAAGAAATTTTTTTTTGTCAAATTTGCAAAGCTAGATTCAATTTTCATGAAATGAAATTAAATCACATATCAATAAAATTTCATATGAAAAATTTATTTGACAAATTTCCAAAGACAAATTTCATATGAAATGAAGTTAAATCACATAACATATGAAAATTTCATATGAAAAAATTTTCAAAGTGGTCAAGTTTTCCATTGACTCCTAAATATTAATCAATTTTAATGTATTTCTTGTAAAATACACTTTAAATAACTTCATTATTTTTGCCTTCATATATATAAAAAACATTGCCGGGAAGGCAACACTCCACAGTCAATGAAATTTTACTTTTTGCGCAACATCACTCTACCTATAGAGGTTTTTTTCACGCCATCCGCAAACTGGTCAAATTTTCCATGAGAAAATTCCAATTTTCATAATTTTTTATGAAATTTTACCTATATAATTGTTGGAAATGCATCTGGCAACCCTACTTGTCCGTGTCCTCTGGTCACACTAAACTGTGCTGTCAGTAGTAATCGCCCGAAAATATAACTCTAATTAAACCTTGTAAACCCTTTTACTCAATAAACCTTAAAATACCAACAGGTTATGGGCCCAGCACGCTTCCACTGCGCGGGTGTAAAATTTTTAAAATGAACAGTTTGCAATTTTCGCTTGTGTAGCTTAATTTCATAAAGTCGTGTGCAAGAATAGAGATCGGTGGTGAAATTCAAATCGAAGAATTTACCAAGAACTTCTGTGTGTGTAAGCGGCGCCAGAAAGATCGTTTGTACGTTGTATTGCTGTTGTTGTCGGTTGCGTCGGTTTTGTGTGCGTGTGTCCCCACAGTAACGGTTTTGAATGTTTGTGTAGCATAGGAACAGTTATTTGCTTGTGTAGCAAACGTGCAGTAGAAATTTCAGAAGTATCGAGTTCTGAAATAGAAACATTAGTTAACATGAGTGTTAACAATGTTCGAATCGAGCCTTTGGGTAAAGACAATTTTGATACTTGGAAAATACAAATGCAAGCGCTGCTAATAAAAAATGACAATTGGAAATATGTTAACGGATCATATGTTAAAACCGAAGAAAACAGTGCACAGTGGGACAATCAAGATGCGAAGGCAAAAGCAGACTTGATTCTGTTTATGTCAACTACAGAACTGAAGCAAGTGAAGAACTGTGACACGTCATGTGAAGTATGGAGAAAGCTGCATGTAATTTACCAATCTAAAGGGCCAGCTCGTAAAGCATCCCTATTGAAGTCGCTAATTTTGTGTAAATTAAGCAACGGCGGTGATATGAGAAATCACATCGATAAGTTTTTCGATATCGTTGATAAACTAAACGAAGTAGAGTTGGGAATTATAAACGACTTGCTAGCCATACTATTGTTGTATAGCATTCCTGAAGACCGGAAGCTCTCAAGATCAAATTGCTTGACGAGTATGAAGCCCGGAAAAGAAATAGTAGTGAGTCTACTCCTGGAGCATTGTTTGTGAACAAAAGGGGCAAGAACAATAAGGAAAAGGAAAGGAAAACTGAACAGAAGATTAAGTTCAGATGCTATGAATGCGGAAAAATTGGTCATAAAGCAGTAAATCAAAAAGCCAAAGCAGTAATGAAAAGTCCAGCATGAAGGCAGAAATAGCAAGATCTGTCAATAGCGAGCAGAAAGGCTGGTGTTTGGATTCTGGAGCAACATCACACATGTGCTCACAGAAAGACCGATTTGAAAAGGTCAGTACAGCAGAGTGTTCAAATCTAAAGCTCGCGAACAGTGACTCTACAGAAATAGAGGGTTGTGGATTAGTACCGTTTAATCCAATGAAAAGGTTTTCCGTTAACCTAGTGAACACGCTGTACGTCCCTGATTTAAGAGAGAATCTGTTGTTCGTCTCAAAGATATGTGATCATGGCTATAATGTTTTGTTTAGGAAGGACGGAGCAGAAATAGTAAGAGCATCAAATGGCCAAGTTGTGTTTAGAGCCAAACGTAAGTTAGATCTCTACTATACGGAAGAAATAAGTGGGAGCTGCCAAGTATCAAGTCACAGGGAAAACGACATTAAAGAATGGCATGAGCGTTTTGGCCATCTCAATGAAAAGGACCTCAAAGCCGCCATACAGCAAGGTATGGTCCAGGGAGTAAAGGTAACCTTAAGCGGAAGTTTACCACAATGCGAAGTCTGCATTAAGGGGAAGCAATCTCAGATGCCGTTCCCAACGTCATACTCCAGATCCAGAGAAGTCTTAGAATTAGTGCACAGCGACGTGTGTGGTCCCATGCGTGTGCACCATCATGGTGGCAGCCGTTATTTCGTAACATTTATAGACGACCATTCCAAGTGGTTTGAACTATATACGATCAAAGCAAAATCGGAAGTTTTTGAAAAATTCAAGGAGTTTCAAAACTTTGCCGAACGGAAGACTGGAAAGAAGCTGAAGACATTGCGATCAGACAATGGCACGGAATATACGAACAACGAATTCAAGAAGCACCTAGCGGGTGCAGGTATTCAGCACGAATTCACAGTCGAGTATACCCCACAGCAAAACGGAGTAGCTGAGCGTAAGAATAGGACGCTAGTGGAAATGGCACGCTGTATGATGATACAGGCAGCACTTCCTCCAAGCTATTGGGCTGAAGCAGTCAACACTGCAAACTACATAAGGAACAGATGTATGTCGAGTAGCCTGTGTGGCGAAACACCGTTTAAACTGTGGTATAGACGTATTCCAGTAGTGAAACATCTGCGCACGTTTGGGCAAATTGTGCATTCGCTCAACAAAACGGCCAAAAGGCAAGTTCACTGCAAAATCAAGGAAATGCATATTTATAGGATACTGCAGTTATGCAAAGGCATACAGGCTGTATGACCCGGAAGCAAGAACTGTGCTGAAGAGTCGTGACGTGGTCTTTACAACTCAATTTGGTAAAGACAGCACCTATGATGGATTTACAGAATCGGATGGAATAAACGAAGAGAGCGTACCTACGAGTCAAAAGGAAACTGATAGCGAGAGTGAAAGTTCATCAGTGGAAGTCCATCCGGAGGTGCAAATGAAGCGTGGACCCGGCAGGCCAAGGAAACAGCGTACAGGTAAACCTGGCAGACCGAAACTAATCCACAATCAGATCGTTGCACGATTCTGAGTCGGAAGATGAGTTCTTCGAATCTACGTGTTTAGTAAGAAGCAGCGACGAGATTACAGCGTGCGACGCTCTCGAAGGAGCACATGGTCCTGAGTGGAAAGACGCCATGTTGAGCGAATACAGGGCTCTCCAAAAGAGTGGCACTTGGCAAGTTGTAAGACGCCAACCTGGAATGAAAGTCATCGATACCAAATGGGTGCTACGGACCAAGTACAAGTCGAGTGGTGAAGTGGATTGTCGCAAAGCGCGACTGGTAGCTAGAGGATTCACGCAGAGAGAGGGGATAGACTACAATGAAAAGTATACCCCAGTAGCCCGAATCGGTTCCATACGGGCAGTAATAGCTCTTGCTGTAGAGCTAGAACTTGATGTATACCAATTGGACTTCAACAGCACATACTTGAATGGCGACATAGAGGAGGAACTCTACATCAGCGTCCCAGCATGGTTTGGCCAAATATTGCCACCCAATGAAAGGCAAAAGTATGGTCAAGGATATGTATGCAGGCTGCAAAAGGCTTTATATGGATTGAAGCAGAGTGGTCGCCAATGGTATAAGAAACTGGACAGCAAATTGAAGGACGAGGGCCTACGGACAGTTGCAGCAGATGAATGTGTTTATTTTAATAAAAAGGGAGACAGGATCATCATAGTGGCACTGTATGTGGATGACCTGATCGTCGCTGCAAATGATGAGCATATGGTGGTGAAATCCGAATTGTCAAAGAAGTTTGACATGAAAGACCTTGGAAAGCTGTCGTATTGTTTGGGAATCGACTTTTCCCAAAACAAAGAAAAGAAGAGTTTTTCGATGTGCCAGTCGAAATACGTGAAGGGTGTTTTGAAGCAATTCAACATGGAGAATTGCAAACCAGCGAGAACACCAATAAACGTGAATGAGAAGCTATCAGTCGAGATTTGCCCGCAGACTGAAGAAGAGAAAGCTGAGTTATTGAACATCCCGTACCAGAGTTTGGTTGGAGCCCTGATGTGGCTGGCAGTAACTTCCCGTCCAGATATTGCACACGCCGACAGTGTCCTGAACAAATACAACACGTCTTACAGCAAACAACACTGGGTTGGAGCTAAGAGGGTATTGCGTTATTTGAAGGGGACTCCAAACCATGGATTATTGTTCACGCAAACCGGTGAACAATTGGTCGGCTATGCAGATGCCGACTGGGCAGCAAATCCTAACGATCGTAGATCTTTTACAGATTTTGCATTCAAGATGTCCAATGCGGCGATATCCTGGGAATGCCGCAAACAACGAACTGTTGCGTTCTCAAGTACTGAAGCAGAATACATGGCGCTATCCGAATCGTCGAAGGAAGCCATCCACCTACGAAGTTTTCTGCAAGAGATTATGGGGCAACTGGGTGTCACACAATCTACAACGACAACCAGGGAGCTGGTCAGCTCACAAGGAATCCGGTATTCCACAAACGGACGAAGCACATTGACATCCGTTACCACTTTGTGCGAGAACTGGTTGAGAAGAATGACATCAATGTGAAATACATCCCGACAGACGAGATGCCGGCAGATGTATTGACCAAAGGACTGTCGAGTCCAAAGCATTTCTCATGCATTGAAGCGTTAGGCATGAGGCAGATCCATAAGTAAGGTGCCATCTGAGGGGAAGTGTTGGAAATGCATCTGGCAACCCTACTTGTCCGTGTCCTCTGGTCACACTAAACTGTGCTGTCAGTAGTAATCGCCCGAAAGCCTTACCGGTCTGTGTATAACGGCAAGAGCGCGCGTCGTCAACAAATATAACTCTAATTAAACCTTGTAAACCCTTTTACTCAATAAACCTTAAAATACCAACAATAATTCTCACAACACAAGTGATTTAACTTATTTTCCTTACATATAAAATAATATAAGAAAAATTTCAAAGAAAAAAATTTGAAAAGATTTCATATGAAATAAATTGAAGTCAAATTTCATATGAAATGAAGTAAACTCACAAAACATGAAAATTTCATTTGAAAAAATTGTTAAACTGGTAAAATTTTAAATTGACTTCGACTACTTTATCAATTTTCATGTATTTCATGTAAAATACACTTTAAATAACTTAATTATTTTTGCCTTCATAATAAAAGTTAAGAAAAATTTCATATGAAATAAAGTGAAGTCAAATTTTAAATGAAATGAAGTTAACTCACATAAGATACGAAAAATTTGTTTGTCAAATTTCAAAAGTTAAGTCAAATTTGCAAAGCTAGATTCAATTTTCATGAAATGAAGTTAAATCACATATTAATAAAATTTCATATGAAAAATTTATTTGACAAATTTCCAAAGACAAATTGCATATGAAATGAAGTTTAATCACATAACATATGAAAATTTCATATGAAAAAATTTTCAAAGTAGTCAAGTTTCCCAATGACTCCTAATAATAATTAATCAATTTTTATGTATTTAATGTAAAATACACTTTAAATAACTTCATTATTTTTGCCTTCATATATATAAATCACATTGCCGGGAAGACAACACTCCACAGTCAATGAGGTTTTTATAGAGGTTTTTTGTCACGCCATCCGCAAATTGGTCAAATTTTCTGTTGGTTATTTCAGATAGTAAAACAATTGTGAACGTTTATGAAGAACTGACTTAAGTAAGAGAACATAAGAATGTGAAGTTAAAGCATAATAGAATACATGGTTGCCAGATAGTTGGTATGATGCTTATAAACAAAAGATACTCGATATTTATTATAATCGATATTCAACACTTCCTATTAAGCTACATTCATTTATTTTGATTTAATCCAAGATAGTTAATTAATTCATAATGCTTTTTCTTTCCTAAGCCTTTTGTAAAGATATCAGCAACAGTTTCATTAGTTGATACATATTTTAATTCAATTTCTTTACATTCGACTTTCTCTTTTACGAAATGATACTTAATATCTATGTGTTTAGTGCGCTTGTGGTGTACAGGGTTATTAGCGATATGCTGCGCACTTACATTGTCACCTAATAAGACAATTTTATTTTGGTCTAAACAGCCAATCTCTTTTTGCAGTCTGCGAAGATAAACGGCTTCTTTGGCTGCAGTCGACAAAGCGATATACTCTGCTTCAGTGCTGCTTTGGGCAACTACGCTTTGTTTTAAAGATGCCCAGGAAAACGCGCTGCCTCCCAGCATAAACGCATATCCCGAATACGATTTTCTATCCGCCTGATCATTTGCCCAATCAGCATCAGCAAAGCCCTTTACTGAGTCTCCGGTTTTGTGATATGTGATGCGCAGATCCAGTGTTCAGGTCGGCTCAACACTGCTAAGTACATACATACATAGAGAACCTATTAGCGATTGATATTCTGTTGTATTTATCTTGGCACAGTCGTCATCTTAGCAGGGAACTTTAAATCCAGGCTCAAGTGGGGTGGACGCAGATCGGCAGTTCTGCATCCCATAAGTTGCTAATAAAGATTCAATATACTTTTTTTGCGACATGGTAACAGGTCCTCGTTCACCAATTCGCTTAACTGCCATTCCAAGAAAGTATTTTAGGGGGCCGCTGTCATGTGTCTCAAACTTGTCAGCAATCTTTCTTTTAATTTCATCAATGTCTCTCTCAGTAGGACAAATGATAATTAAATCGTCTACGTAAACTGCAATGTACTTTTGCTCTGTAGAATGTACGTAAAGACACGGCTCGCTTTTGCATCTTTTGAAATCTAGACTTCCTAAAACCTCATCCAGTGTATTATTCCAGGATCTTCCAGATTGTTTTAGGCCATAGATTGCCTTTTGCAGCTTCAATACTTTCGTTGGGTGATTCTCGTCAACAAAGTTCTCTGGCTGCTTCATGTAAACCGTTTCTTCCAAAGTACTGTTTAAGTATGCATAAGAGATATCCACTTTGACTGCAAACTGCTGCCCGCATCCTTTGGCAACTAGTCTAGACTTGAATCGCTGGATTTCGCCATCTTTGTTTCGTTTTATACGAAAAACCCATTTTGATGCAATGGCCTTTTGCTTGGGAGGTAGGTCCACCAAGTCCCATGTCTCGTTTTTCCTTAAAGCGTCCATTTCCGTTTGCATCGAAGCTTGCCAGTTACGAACATACTGACCGCTCAACGCTTCTGCAACGGATTTTAGTGTTTCAATGTCGTCCGAACTATCCATATAACTTAGTACATTGTACTGCTTTCGAGGCCTGCCGAGTTGGCCTGTCCGTACAATTCTTGGCCTTCCTGGTCCATGACGTGAAGAAATTTCTGCCTGTTCCAATGGCTCTTCTGCATCGTTGGCGCTGACAAACTCTTCCCCTTCTTCGTCTGAGTCACTGCGCTCCGTGTCTGGTATCTCTGAGTTTACAGGCTCCGGCTGTAAAACTTCGACAGGGGGCTCGAGACGAATAATGTTTGTCGCAAAATCAATTCTTGAGTGCTGTGCAGCTGATTTAAACTCACTTTAAATTAATTAATTATTTTTGCCTTCATAATAAAAGTTAAGAAAAATTTCATATGAAATAAAGTGAAGTCAAATTTCATATGAAATAAAGTTAACTCACATAAGATATGAAAAATTTGTTTGTCAAATTTTAAAAGTTAAGTCAAATTTCATATGAAATGAAGTTAAATCCCATAAGAGATTTTTTTTGTCAAATTTGCAAAGCTAGATTCAATTTTCATGAAATGAAGTTGAATCACATATCAATTAAATTTCATATGAAAAATTTGTTTGACAAATTTCCAAAGACAAATTTCATATGAAATTAAGTTAAATCACACAACATATGAAAATTTCATATGAAAAAATTTTCAAAGAGGTAAAGTTTTCCATTGACTCCTAATAATTAATCAATTTTAATATATTTCATGTAAAATACACTTTAAAAAACTTCATTATTTTTGCCATCATATATATAAATAACATAGCCGGGAAGACAACACTCCAGAGTCAATGAAATTTCACTTTTTGAGCAACACCACTCTACCTATAGAGGTTTTTTGTCACGCCATCCGCAAACTGGTCAAATTTTCCATAAGAAAATTCAAAATTTCATGATTTTATATGAAATTTTACCTATATTCTTCTCACAACACAAGTGATTTAACTTCTTTTCGTTACATATAAGTTAATATAAGAAAATAAAAGTTGAAAAGATTTCACAGGAAATAAATTGAAGCCAAATTTCATATGAAATGAAGTAAACTCACAAAACATATGAAAATTTCATTTGAAAAAAATTTTTAAACTGGTAAAATTTTCAATTGACTTTGACTACTTTATCAATTTTCATGTATGTAATGTAAAATACACTTTAAATAACTTCATTACTTTAGCCATCCTATATTTAAATAACATTGCCGGCAAGGCAACACTCCAAAGTCAATGAAATTTCACTTTTTGCGCAACATCCCTCTTCCTATAGAGGTTTTCCGCAAACTGGTCAAATTTTCCAAAAGAAAATTCATTACTTTTTTCTCTTCTTTCTTTTTGTTTCTGCATTCACTCGCGGGATGTCCCGGTTTTTGGCAATTGTAGCATTTTCCTTTGAACTTATCTTTGTCTTTTTGGAGATTGTCTTTCTGCTTACTGTTGTTCTGCTTTGTGCATGTGTACACATCTCCTGTTTCTTCTAGTTTCTCTTCTTTTCTGGCGCCTTCTTCGAGAAATTTGATTTTTACCGTTTCAAATGATGGCATCTCGTCGCGTGTTTCTTTTGCGACTAAAAAAATTTTCCCAAGAATCAGGCAAACTAGATAAAAACCTTATGACTTTTAACTCATCTTCCAAAGTTATTGCTAGCTCTGCCAATTTATCAGTTATGTTTACAAACGAATTAACATATTGAGAGGCAGTATCTCCAGGTTGCATTTTCAATCTCACTAGTTTTTGATACAACTGATTTTTTCTAATTGGTCCTGCCGACATATGAATGCTGCGCAATTTTTTCCATGCTTCTGCCGATGTTGTGCACGACATTACTTGCATCAACTGCGTGGGCTTAACATTCAATTTTAAACTAGCTAAAGCCTTTTGATCAATTGTTTCCCATCTCGCCGCCTGCAACATTCCACAAATCCGATGTAATTAATAAGCTCCGCATAGACAAACTCCACATGTCATAATTCCCGTCATCCAGTTTTTCTATTTGAATGACATACTCATTACGAATTCTTCTCTGACGTTTTTTAGTCTTTTTCACAATTCACGAGGGATCTGGGCCCATAACCTTTGTTGGTTATTTCAGATAGTAAAACAATGTTGAATTGTGAACGTTAAACGAAGAACTGACTTAAGAGAGAACATAAGAATGTGAAGTTAAAGCATAATAGAATACATGGTTGCCAGATAGTTGGTATGAAGCTTATAAAGAAAAGATACTCGATATTTATTATAATCGATATTCAACATTTTCCATAAGAAAATTCAAAATTTCATGATTTTATATGAATTTTCATCTATATTCTTCTCACAACTCAAGTGATTTAACTTTTTTCGTTACATATAAATTAATATAAGAAAAATTTCATAGAAAATAAAAGTTGAAAAGATTTTATATGAAATAAAGTGAAGTCAAATTTCATATGAAATGAAGTAAACTCACAAAACATATGAAAACTGCCGAGTTGGCCTGTCCGTACAATTCTTGGCCTTCCTGGTCCATGACGTGAAGAAATTTCTGCCTGTTCCAATGGCTCTTCTGCATCGTTGGCGCTGACAAACTCTTCCCCTTCTTCGTCTGGGTCCTGCGGCTCCGTGTCTGGTATCTCTGAGTTTACAGGCTCCGGCTGTAAAACTTCGAGGGGGCTCGAGACGAATAATGTTTGTCGAAAATCAATTCTTGAGTGCTGTGCAGCTGATTTAAACTCACTTTAAATTAATTAATTATTTTTGCCTTCATAATAAAAGTTAAGAAAAATTTCATATGAAATAAAGTGAAGTCAAATTTCATATGAAATAAAGTTAACTCACATAAGATATGAAAAATTTGTTTGTCAAATTTTAAAAGTTAAGTCAAATTTCATATGAAATGAAGTTAAATCCCATAAGAGATTTTTTTTTGTCAAATTTGCAAAGCTACATTCAATTTTCATGAAATGAAGTTGAATCACATATCAATTAAATTTCATATGAAAAATTTGTTTGACAAATTTCCAAAGACAAATTTCATATGAAATTAAGTTAAATCACACAACATATGAAAATTTCATATGAAAAAATTTTCAAAGAGGTAAAGTTTTCCATTGACTCCTAATAATTAATCAATTTTAATATATTTCATGTAAAATACACTTTAAAAAACTTCATTATTTTTGCCATCATATATATAAATAACATAGCCGGGAAGACAACACTCCAGAGTCAATGAAATTTCACTTTTTGAGCAACACCACTCTACCTATAGAGGTTTTTTGTCACGCCATCCGCAAACTGGTCAAATTTTCCATAAGAAAATTCAAAATTTCATGATTTTATATGAAATTTTACCTATATTCTTCTCACAACACAAGTGATTTAACTTCTTTTCGTTACATATAAGTTAATATAAGAAAATAAAAGTTGAAAAGATTTCACAGGAAATAAATTGAAGCCAAATTTCATATGAAATGAAGTAAACTCACAAAACATATGAAAATTTCATTTGAAAAAATTTTTAAACTGGTAAAATTTTCAATTGACTTTGACTACTTTATCAATTTTCATGTATGTAATGTAAAATACACTTTAAATAACTTCATTACTTTAGCCATCCTATATTTAAATAACATTGCCGGCAAGGCAACACTCCAAAGTCAATGAAATTTCACTTTTTGCGCAACATCCCTCTTCCTATAGAGGTTTTCCGCAAACTGGTCAAATTTTCCAAAAGAAAATTCATTACTTTTTCTCTTCTTTCTTTTTGTTTCTGCATTCACTCGCGGGATGTCCCGGTTTTTGGCAATTGTAGCATTTTCCTTTGAACTTATCTTTGTCTTTTTGGAGATTGTCTTTCTGCTTACTGTTGTTCTGCTTTGTGCATGTGTACACATCTCCTGTTTCTTCTAGTTTCTCTTCTTTTCTGGCGCCTTCTTCGAGAAATTTGATTTTTACCGTTTCAAATGATGGCATCTCGTCGCGTGTTTCTTTTGCGACTAAAAAATTTTCCCAAGAATCAGGCAAACTAGATAAAAACCTTATGACTTTTAACTCATCTTCCAAAGTTATTGCTAGCTCTGCCAATTTATCAGTTATGTTTACAAACGAATTAACATATTGAGAGGCAGTATCTCCAGGTTGCATTTTCAATCTCACTAGTTTTTGATACAACTGATTTTTTCTAATTGGTCCTGCCGACATATGAATGCTGCGCAATTTTTTCCATGCTTCTGCCGATGTTGTGCACGACATTACTTGCATCAACTGCGTGGGCTTAACATTCAATTTTAAACTAGCTAAAGCCTTTTGATCAATTGTTTCCCATCTCGCCGCCTGCAACATTCCACAAATCCGATGTAATTAATAAGCTCCGCATAGACAAACTCCACATGTCATAATTCCCGTCATCCAGTTTTTCTATTTGAATGACATACTCATTACGAATTCTTCTCTGACGTTTTTTAGTCTTTTTCACAATTCACGAGGGATCTGGGCCCATAACCTTTGTTGGTTATTTCAGATAGTAAAACAATGTTGAATTGTGAACGTTAAACGAAGAACTGACTTAAGAGAGAACATAAGAATGTGAAGTTAAAGCATAATAGAATACATGGTTGCCAGATAGTTGGTATGAAGCTTATAAAGAAAAGATACTCGATATTTATTATAATCGATATTCAACATTTTCCATAAGAAAATTCAAAATTTCATGATTTTATATGAATTTTCATCTATATTCTTCTCACAACTCAAGTGATTTAACTTTTTTCGTTACATATAAATTAATATAAGAAAAATTTCATAGAAAATAAAAGTTGAAAAGATTTTATATGAAATAAAGTGAAGTCAAATTTCATATGAAATGAAGTAAACTCACAAAACATATGAAAATTTCATTAAAAAAAATTCCAATTTTCATGATTTTATATGAAATTTTATCTATATTCTTCTCACAACGCAAGTGATTTAACTTTTTTTTGTTACGTATAAACTAATATAAAAAAAATTTATTTAAGTCAAATTTTATATCAAATAAAGTCAAATCCCATAAAAAAATTTTTTTATCAAATTTGCAAAGCTAGATTCAATTTTCATATGAAATGAAGTTAAATCACATATCAAGAAAAGTATTTTTGCGCAGAGTATTGCCTGTACTGGACGAGGCCGGTTTGATCCCCGATCACCAGTTTGGCTTCAGACGCTGCCATGGAACACCGGAGCAGTGCCACCGGCTTGTCGAACGCATCCTCGAGGCATTCGAGCAGAAGAAATACTGCTGCGCTGTAATGCTCGACGTGAAGCAGGCATTTGACAGAGTTTGGCATCCTGGACTCCTCCATAAACTTAAATCCTGCCTCCCAAGCCCCCATTTTACCCTCCTTAAATCCTACACTGAGGGAAGAGCATTCCAAGTCAGATGCGGAAGTGCAATAAGCCTACCCAGACTGATCAGAGCTGGAGTTCCGCAAGGCAGTGTGCTCGGACCAATCCTCTACACCCTTTACACCACAGACCTTCCCATAATCCCCTCCAGGAGCCTAACGATAGCGACATATGCAGACGACACTGCTTTCCTCGCCTCTTCATCTGACCCACGAGAAGCCTCCGAAACAATCCAAAGGCAAATGGACGCGCTACATCCCTGGCTCAGCAGATGGAATATCGTAGTGAACGCGGAAAAATCTACCCAAACAACGTTCTCACTGAGAAGAGGAGACTGCCCACCGCTCACGCTGAACGGAGTCAACATTCCCAACGCGCCCGCACCCAAATACCTAGGACTGACCCTGGACCGCAGGCTCACATGGCGTCCCCACATTGTCAGCAAACGCATACAGGCCGATGCGCGCCTGAGGCAGATGTAATGGCTCATTGGGAGAAGGTCCAAGCTGAGGCAGAGCCTCAAAATCCTGGTTTACAAGGCAATTCTCAAGCCCATCTGGACCTACGGGATACAGCTGTGGGGCACGGCAACCCCACACGAATCGCCTGCGAATACAGCGGTTCCAGAACCGGTCCTTGAGAATTGCCTGTAATGCGCATCCCTACCATGAGAATGTCGCCATACACAGAGAACTTGGAATCCCGCAAGACACAGATGAAATCTCCACGCTCAGCGAGAGATACCTGAAAAGACTCGAGAACCACCCCAACCACCTCGCCATCAACCTATTGGACAACAGTCAGACAAGCAGACGTCTAATGAGGAGACATCCCCTTGATCTACCAAAGCAATAACAAGCAAATTTCAAACCCGCCCCAAATACATGTACAATAGTATCCCTTAAGTCAATGTTCACCCGCAAAACCATTTAATTATTGTCCACTAGAACAGATTTTAAATAAATAAACGCACGCTAAAAAAAAAAAAAAAAAAAAAAACAACAACAACATCAAAAAAACAAGATATAAAAAATTGAAATGAAGTTAAATCGCATAAGAAATTTTTTTGTCGAATTTGCAAAGCTAGATTTAATTTTCATGAAATGAAGTTAAATCACATATCAATAAAATTTCATATGAAAAATTTATTTGACAAATTTCCAAAGACAAATTTCATTTGAAATGAAGTTAAATCACATAACATATGAAAACTTCATATGAAAAAATTTTCAAAGTGGTCAAGTTTTCCATTGACTCCTAATAATTAATCAATTTTAATGTATTTCATGTAAAAAACACTTTAAATAACTAAACAACTTTTTGTCACGCCATCCGCAAACTGGTCAAATTTTCCATAAGAAAATTCAAATGTTCATGATTTTATATGAAATTTCACCTATATTCTTCTCACTCAAATGATTTAACTTCTTTTCGTTACATATAAATTAATATAATAAAAATTTCAAAGAAAATAAAAGTTGAAAAGATTTTATATGAAATAAAGTGAAGTCAAATTTCATATGAAATGAAGTTAACTCACAAAACATATGAAAATTTCATTTGAAAAAATTTTTCAACTGGTCAAATTTTCGATTGACTCCGAGTACTCTATCAATTTATAATGTATTTCATGTAAAATACACTTTAAAAAACTTAATTATTTTTGCCATCATATTTTTAAATATTATTGCCGGGAAGACAACACTCCACAGTCAATGAAATTTTACTTTTTGAGCAACAGCACTCTACCTATAGAGGTTTTGTCACGCCATCCGCACACTGGTCAAATTTTTCATGAGAAAATTCCAATTTTCATAATTTTTTTTGAAATTTTACCTATATAATTCTCACAATTCAAGTGATTTAACTTCTTTTCCTTACATATAAAATAATATAAGAATAATTTCAAAGAAAATATAAGTTGGAAGGATTTCATATGAAATAAATTGAAGTCAAATTTCATATCAGTCGCGATCGAACACTCAACAAGTTCAGACGTGCCTGCGGATCGACAGCAAATTGTTTACAATTTAAAGTCCCGTTACCTGTGCCCAGCCACTTCGCGTCGCGTGATTTTGTCGCGCATTTTGATTGGCCAAGCCAATAAACTTAACGGTTGTCTCACCAACACCATCGCTCACCCAAGCGTGCGTGTTATCAGTGCAAAAAACCCAGTGCTCGAAGCAGGGGTACTTTTGCAAAGCAGCAGCCACGTGCTGCCTGGCTCACCGGCTAACGGTGCCCAGCTTCCCCCCCTCCTCACTCCTTACCAACGTTGGAGAAGATGGACTGGCAGGCCCCCCCCGCGCACCCACAAGCATGGAACAACATCATGCAAAAAGGCTCTGAGAACACGCAAGAGCAGCTCCAGCAGCGAGGGAAGCACCTCGCATACAGAGCCGGGCGATATAAAGCGAAAACCGGCAAAGAAAGCGCAGAGAGAGGAGCTTGACGATAAGCCAAGCACTAACAACGCCTTCGCTTTACTCTCGAGCGAAGAAGACGATGACGACCAAGAGAGCTCTGATGACGAACCCGGACCTGAAGACGATTCTAAGCCCAAGACCCCCGAAAAACAAAAACCCACCCCGAAGACCATCAAGCCACCTCCGATTTTTATTCCCGATGTTACCAACATCTCGGCACTCGTCAAGATGATCACGACGCTTGTAGGCCCGAGGAACAATTTTACCTACAAGAACGTGAATGGCAACAATGTACGTATCATGATGCCGGACAAAGAGTCCTACACAGCTCTGCGTCTCCAACTTCTGGCCCAAAACAAACGGCGTCGGACTTTCCAGCCGAAAGATGACTCCACCACTTCACCGATCGTGAGGAAATCATCGAAGACCTTCGCAGACAGGGGCACTCTGTAAGAGACCTCCACAATCCCATTGGCAGAAGAAGTAAGGAACCTCTGGGAATCTTCTTCGCCAACCTGGAGCCTTCCAGCAACAACAGGGACGTTTATCAGGTCAAGCGGATCTGCAGGTCGGTAGTAACCATTGAACCGCCGCAGAAGTTTAACGACGTGCCCCAAGGCTCCAGGTGCCAAGCATTCGGTCATACACAGCGTTACTGCTTCCTGGAATACCGATGTGTAAAATGCGGAGGCCCTCATGAATCGAGGGTATGTGAGAAAAAGGAGGACGACAAAGCGTGCTGCTTCCATTGCCAGGCGGACCACCCTGCGTCATTTAAGGGATGCCCTGCATACAAAAAGGCCAAAGCACTCGCTGCTCCGAAAACAAGGCCCGTCGCTAATGTTAACAAGGCGCCGCCCGTGACATCGCCAAACGTCACCTCTGGCAGGAGCTACCGAGACGCCCTCAACGGAGTGCACGCAACGCTGCAAAATCTCGCAACCCCAGTCCAAACCCAAACAGAAACCCCACACTCCGGTCAGATAGAAGCGATGTTCGCTCGTATGGAAGGCATGATGGAGAGGATGATGGAGCGGATGTTCGCCCAGATGACGCAGCTTGTTGCTTCCATTCTCAACAGCAAGTCCTGCAAATAAGCAAAGCCGAAGTTGAGCACATCATCAAGACGGACAACATTGACATAGTTTCGGAATCCCACTTTTGCCCCAGATCCCACTTCAACATCTCCGGATACGACCTAATCACAGCCAACCACCCATCTGGCAGAGCACGCGGAGGAGCGGCCATGCTCATCAAGAGCGGTATACAATTCACTGAACTACCCGCAATTCAGGAGGATTGGGCACAGTGTGCTGTGGCCAGAGTCACCAGTCTTCAGGGAGACATAACGGTTGGAGCGGTCTACTTTCCCCCCAGGCACGCGGTAACGGAGACACACCTGCATGAATTCTTCGAGTCCTCCTTGGACCTCGCTTCATAGCAGCCGGAGACTTCAATGCAAAGCACTCCTGGTGGGGATCGCGCACAAACAACCCCAAAGGTAAAACGCTCCATAAATACCTGCAGCGCAAAAACCTCGACTGCCTCTCAACCGGAGAGCCCACACACTGGCCCTCGGACCCTTCAAAGCCGCCGGACCTGCTGGACATTGCTATCTGCAAAGGCATAGGTCGCGCCAGACTGTCATGCACCACCTATGACAAACTAGTGTCGGACCACTGCGCCGTCAACCTTCTCCTCAACATCCCCGTCCTCAGGAAAGCGCCGCTCCGAAGACTCACGGGGAATCGCACTAACGTCGCTAAGTTCACGTTCTGGATGCTCTCCTCCCTAAACCCGGACCCAGACCTCTCCACACCAAGCAACATAGATGCGGCCATCGATAAACTAAACAAGGAGATTCACAACGCTGCTGAGTTTGCGAAACCTCCTCCTCCTACGACCCCGAGAACCCCCGATAGAGACTTACACCTGTGGTCCCCTGCAGTCGCCGCCCTCGTGGCCGAAAAAAGACGCTTCAGACGAGTCTGGCTCCTCTCGCGTAACCCCAGGGACAAGACAGCGCTCAATCGCGTCTCCAAGGAACTTAAGGAAAAACTAACCTCCCTACGGCAAGACTCCTTTAAACGATTCCTTGAAGATCTGGAACCTGGAGACCCGCAGCACAACTTGTGGAACGTCACGCGGCATATCAAAAGACCTGCCAAGAAAATTGGACCTGTGCGTAAAGCAGACGGCTCCTGGTGTCGCTCTAAGGCAGAAAGAGCTGAAGCATTTGCTGATCACCTGCATACTGCCTTCACCCCGTTCAACCGATGCACAGACGAAGAGCAAGCTGACACCATCAGATCAGTAGAAAGCCCATGTGCTCTTGGACCACCATTCCAGCCCGTCGCACCTGAGGAGATCGCGCAGGAAATCGCTTCACTCAGAAACAGCAAGTCTCCAGGACTTGACCGCATCGACGCACAGCTACTGGCCAACATCTTTAACAGCTGCTTCCGGCTAGGGTATTTGCCTTAACAATGGAAACGCACCGAGGTGATCACCATCCTCAAGCCCGGTAAAGCCCGAAGCCAATCTAGCCTCCTATCGTCCGATAAGTCTGCTGGCAATCCTCTCCAAAATACTCGAAAGAGTATTTTTGCGCAGAGTGTTGACAGTACTGGATGAGGCTGGTCTGATCCCCGATCACGAGTTTGGCTTCAGACGCTCCCATGGAACACCAGAGCAATGCCACCGGCTTGTTGCAAACATTCTGGAAGCCTTCGAAAGGAAGCAATACTGTTGCGCAGTAATGCTGGACATTAAACAGGCCTTCGACAAAGTGTGGCACCCTGGACTCCACCACAAAATTAAGATGCACCTTCCCAGTTCCCATTTCGCCTTCCTCAAATCATTTACAGAGGGCAGAGAGTTCCAAGTTAGATGCGGATCAACAACCAGCACGCCTAGGCCCATTAGAGCCGGAGTACCACAAGGCAGCGTCCTTGGACCTATACTCTATACTCTCTACACAGCAGACCTTCCCATCACACCCTCCCGGAGTGTAACAGTGGCCACATATGCCGACGACACCGCCTTCCTAGCCTCCTATGCATCAGCCATCATACAAAGCCAACTGGATGCCCTTGACCCATGGCTGAAACGATGGAATATTGCAGTGAACGCAGAGAAGTCCTCCCAAACCACTTTCTCCCTGCGCAGAGGTGACTGCCCTCCTGTCACGCTCAACGGGGAAACGATTCCATCATCAAGCTCCCCGAAATACCTAAGACTGACCCTTGATCGCAGGCTCACTTGGCGCCCTCACCTGATATCCAAGAGACACCAGGCAGACCTGCGCCTGAAGCAACTTCACTGGCTCATCGGGAAAAGATCCAAAGTAAAGGAAAACCTTAAACTCCTCCTTTACAAGGCCATGCTAAAACCAATCTGGACTTATGGCATCCAGCTGTGGGGCACTGCAAGCGCCTCAAACCGAATCCGCATTCAGCGAATCCAAAATAAGTGCTTGAGGCTAATCGCAGACGCTCACCCATATCATGAAAACACCACAATTCATAAGGAGCTTGGAATACCATGGGTAGCTGAGGAGATCTCCCGCTTCAGCGAGAGATACGCTAAACGATTGGACAACCACCCAAACCATCTGGCAATTAACCTCCTGGATAACAGTCAAACTATCAGACGCCTGCAGAGGAAACACCCGCTTGATCTCCCCCACCAATAATTTATAATATTAAACTCCCCAATTAACCTACATCTATGTAATCCCTTAAGTTAATGTTCCCCCCCCCAAACATTTAATTATTGTCCATACGGACAGATCTTAAATTAATAAATGACTGTTAACACAAAAAAAAAAAAAAATTTCATATGAAATGAAGTAAACTCACAAAACATATGAAAATTTCATTTGAAAAATTTTTTAAACTGGTAAAATTTTCAATTGACTTCGACTACTTTATCAATTTTCATGTATTTCATGTAAAATACACTATAAATAACTTAATTATTTTTGCCTTCATAATAAAATTTAAGGAATATTTCATATGAAATAAAGTTAAGTCAAATTTCATTTGAAACGAAGTTAAATCCCAAAAGAAATTTTTTTTTTGCTAGATTCAATGTTGATATGAAATGAAGTTAAATGATATATCAATAAAAGTATTTTAGCGCAGAGTATTGCCTGTACTGGACGAGGCCGGTTTGATCACCGATCACCAGTTTGGCTTCAGACGCTGCCATGGAACACCGGAGCAGTGCCACCGGCTTGTCGAACGCATCCTCGAGGCATTCGAGCAGAAGAAATACTGCTGCGCTGTAATGCTCGACGTGAAGCAGGCAAGCCCCCATTTTACCCTCCTTAAATCCTACACTGAGGGAAGAGCATTCCAAGTCAGATGCGGAAGTGCAATAAGCCTACCCAGACTGATCAGAGCTGGAGTTCCGCAAGGCAGTGTGCTCGGACCAATCCTCTACACCCTTTACACCACAGACCTTCCCATAATCCCCTCCAGGAGCCTAACGATAGCGACATATGCAGACGACACTGCTTTCCTCGCCTCTTCATCTGACCCACGAGAAGCCTCCGAAACAATCCAAAGGCAAATGGACGCGTTACATCCCTGGCTCAGCAGATGGAATATCGTAGTGAACGCGGAAAAATCTACCCAAACAACGTTCTCACTCAGAAGAGAAGACTGCCCACCGGTCACGCTGAACGGAGTCAACATTCCCAACGCGCCCGCACCCAAATACCTAGGACTGACCCTGGACCGCAGGCTCACATGGCGTCCCCACATTGTCAGCAAACGCATACAGGCCGATGCGCGCCTGAGGCAGATGCAATGGCTCATTGGGAGAAGGTCCAAGCTGAGGCAGAGCCTCAAAATCCTGGTTTACAAGGCAATTCTCAAGCCCATCTGGACCTACGGGATACAGCTGTGGGGCACGGCAACCCCACACGAATCGCCTGCGAATACAGCGGTTCCAGAACAGGTTTTTGAGAATTGCCTGTAATGCGCATCCCTACCATGAGAATGTCGCCATACACAGAGAACTTGGAATCCCGCAAGTCACAGATGAAATCTCCAGGCTCAGCGAGAGATACCTGAAAAGGCTCGAGAACCACCCCAACCACCTCGCCATCAACCTATTGGACAACAGCCAGACAAGCAGACGTCTAATGAGGAGACATCCCCTTGATCTACCACAGCAATAACAAGCAAATTTCAAACCCGCCCCAAATACATGTACAATAGTATCCCTTAAGTCAATGTTCACCAGCAAAACCATTTAATTATTGTCCACTAGGACAGATTTTTAATAAATAAACGCACGCTAAAAAAAAAAAAAAAAAAAAAAAAAACATAAGATATAAAAAATTTGTTTGTCAACTTTCAAAAGTTAGGTCAAATTTCATATGAAATGAAGTTAAATCACATAAGAAATTTTTTTTTGTCAAATTTGCAAAGCTAGATACAATTTTCATGAAATGAAGTTAAATCACATATCAATAAAATTTCATATGAAAAATTTGTTTGACAAATTTCCAAAGACAAATTTCATATGAAATGAAGTTAAATAACATTACATATCAAAATTTCATATGAAAAAATTTTCAAAGTGGTCAAGTTTTCCATTGACTCCCAATAATTAATCAATTTTTATGTATTTCATGTAAAATACACTTTAAATAAATTCATTATTTTCGCCATCATATAACATGGCCGGGAAGACAACACTCCACAGTCAATGAAATTTCACTTTGTAAGCAACATCACTCTACCTATAGATGTTTTTTGTCACGCCATCCGCAAACTGGTCAAATTTTCCATGAGAAAATTCCAATTTTCATAATTTTTTATAAAATTGTACCTATATAATTCTCACAACTCAAGTGATTTAACTTCTTTTCCTTATATATAAAATAATATAAGAAAAATTTAAAAGTTGAAATGATTTCATATGTAATAAATTGAAGTCAAATTTCATATGAAATGAAGTAAACTCACAAAACATATGAAAATTTAATTTGAAAAAATTTTTAAACTGGTAAAATTTTCAATTGACTTCGACTACTTTATCAATTTTCATGTATTTCATGTAAAAACACTTAAAATAACTTAATTATTTTTGCCTTCATAATAAAAGTTAAGAAAAATTTCAATAAATAAATAAATAAATAAATAAATAAATAAAATGAAGTCAAATTTCATATGAAATGAAGTAAACTCAGAAAACATATGAAAATTTCATTTGATAAAATTTTTCAACTGGTCAAATTTTCGATTGACTCCTTTATTTATTTCATGTAAAATACACTTTAAATATCTTCATTATTTTTGCCATCATATATTTAAATAATATTGCCGGGAAGACAACACTCCACAGTCAATGAAATTTCACTTTTTGCGCAACATCACTCTACCTATAAAGGTTTTTTTTCACGCCTTCCGCAAACTGGTTAAATTATCCATAAAAAAATTCCAATTTTCATGATTTTATATGAAATTTTATCTATATATTTTTTCTATTTTCGTTTTGCGCAGAGGTTTGCCTGTACTGGACGAGGCCGGTTTGATCCCCGATCACCAGTTTGGCTTCAGACGCTGCCATGGAACACCGGAGCAGTGCCACCGGCTTGTCGAACGCATCCTCGAGGCATTCGAGCAGAAGAAATACTGCTGCGCTGTAATGCTCGACGTGAAGCAGGCATTTGACAGAGTTTGGCATCCTGGACTCCTCCATAAACTTAAATCCTGCCTCCCAAACCCTCATTTTACCCTCCTTAAATCCTACACTGAGGGAAGAGCATTCCAAGTCAGATGCGGAAGTGCAATAAGCCTACCCAGACTGATCAGAGCTGGAGTTCCGCAAGGCAGTGTGCTCGGACCAATCCTCTACACCCTTTACACCGCAGACCTTCCCATAATCCCCTCCAGGCGCCTAACGATAGCGACATATGCAGACGACACTGTTTTCCTCGCCTCTTCATCTGACCCACGAGAAGCCTCCGAAACAATCCAAAGGCAAATGGACGCGCTACATCCCTGGCTCAGCAGATGGAATATCGTAGTGAACGCGGAAAAATCTACCCAAACAACGTTCTCACTCAGAAGAGAAGACTGCCCACCGGTCACGCTGAACGGAGTCAACATTCCCAACGCGCCCGCACCCAAATACCTAGGACTGACCCTGGACCGCAGGCTCACATGCCGTCCCCACATTGTCAGCAAACGCATACAGGCCGATGCGCGCCTGAGGCAGATGCAATGGCTCATTGGGAGAAGGTCCAAGCTGAGGCAGAGCCTCAAAATCCTGTTTACAAGGCAATTCTCAAGCCCATCTGGACCTACGGGATACAGCTGTGGGGCACGGCAAGCTACACGAATCGCCTGCGAATACAGCGGTTCCAGAACAGGTGCTTGAGAATTGCCTGTAAAACTTGGAATCCCGCAAGTCACAGATGAAATCTCCAGGCTCAGCGAGAGATACCTGAAAAGGCTCGAGAACCACCCCAACCACCTCGCCATCAACAATAACAAGCAAATTTCAAACCCGCCCCAAATACATGTACAATAGTATACCTTAAATCAATGTTCACCCGCAAAACCATTTATTGTCCACTAGGACAGATTTTGAATAAATAAACGCACGCTACAACAAAAAAAAAAAACATAAGATATAAAAAATTTGTTTGTCAAATTTCAAAAGTTAAGTCAAATTTCATATGAAATGAAGTTAAATCACATAAGAAATTTTTTTTTGTCAAATTTGCAAAGCTAGATTCAATTTTCATGAAATGAAGTTAAATCACATATCAATAAAATTTCATATGAAAAATTTATTTGACAAATTTCCAAAGACAAATTTCATATGAAATGAAGTTAAATCACATAACATATCAAAATTTCATATGAAAAAATTTTCAATGTGGTCAAGTTTTCCATTGACTCCCAATAATTAATCAATTTTTATGTATTTCATGTAAAATACACTTTAAATAACTTCATTATTTTTGCCTTCATATATATAAATAACATTGCCGGGAAGACAACACTGCACAGTCTATGAAATTTCACTTTTTGAGCAACATCACTCTACCTATAGAGGTTTTTGTCACGCCTTTGCGGATGGCGTCAAATTTTCTATAAGAAAATTCAAAATTTCATGATTTTATATGAAATTTCACCTATATTCTTCTCACAACTGATTTAACTTCTTTTCGTTACATATAAATTAATATAATAAAAATTAAAACAAAATAAAAGTTTAAAGATTTTATATGAAATAAAATGCAGTCAAATGAAATATGAAATGAAGTAAACTCACAAAACATGAAAATTTCATTTGAAAAATTTTTCAACTGGTCAAATTTTCGATTGACTCCGACTACTTTATTTATTTCATGTAAAATACACTTTAAATAACTTCATTATTTTTGCCTTCATATATTTAAATTACATTGCTGGCAAGGCAACACTCCACAGTCAATGAAATTTCACTGTTTGCGCAACATCACTCTACCTATAAAGGTTTTTCGTCACGCCATCCGCAAACTGGTCAAATTTTCCATGAGAAAATTCCAGTTTTCATAATTTTTCATGAAATTTTACCTATATAATTCTCACAACTCAAGTGATTTAACTTCTTTTCATTACATATAAATTAATATAAGAAAAATTTCATAGAAAACAAAATTTGAAAAGATTTTATATGAAATAAAATGAAGTCAAATTTCATATGAAATGAAGTAAACTCACAAAACATATGAAAATTTCATTTGAAAAAATTGTTCAACTGGTCAAATTTTCGATTGACTCCGAGTACTCTATCAACTTTTAATGTATTTCATGTAAAATACACTTTAAAAAACTTAATTATTTTTGCGATCATATTTTTAAATATTATTGCCGGGAAGACAACACTCCACAATCAATGAAATTTTACTTTTTGAGCAACAGCACTCTACCTATAGAGGTTTTTTGTCACGCCATCCGCAAACTGGTCAAATTTTCCATAGGAAAATTCCAATTTTCATGATTTTATATGAAATTTCACCTATATTCTTCTCACAACTCAAGTGATTTAACTTCTTTTCATTACATATAAAATAATATAAGAAAAATTTCATAGAAAATAAAAGTTGAAAAGATTTTATATGAAATAAAATGAAGTCAAATTTCATATGAAATGAAGTAAACTCACAAAACATATGAAAATTTCATTTGAAAAAATTTTTCAACTGGTCAAATTTTCGATTGACTCCGACTACTTTATTTATTTCATGTAAAATACACTTTACATAACTTCATTACTTTTGCCATCATATATTTAAATAACATTGCTGGCAAGGCAACACTCCACAGTCAATGAAATTTCACTTTTTGCGCAACATCACTCTACCTATAGAGGTTTTTCGTCACGTCATCCGCAAACTGGTCAAATTTTCCATGAGAAAATTACAATTTTCATAATTTTTTATGAAATTTTACCTACATAATTTTCACAACTCAAGTGATTTAACTAAATAAAAGTTGAAAAGATTTCATAAGAAATAAATTGAAGTCAAATTTCATATGAAATGAAGTAAAATCACATAACATATGAAAATTTCATAAGAAAAAATTTTTAAACTGGTAAAATTTTTAATTGACTTCGACTACTTAATCAATTTTCATGTATTTCATGTAAAATACACTTTAAATAACTTAATTATTTTTGCCTTCATAATAAAAGTTAAGAAAAATTTCATATGAAATAAAATGAAGTCGAATTTCATATGAAATGATGTAAACTCACAAAACATGAAAATTTCATTTGAAAAAATTTTTCAACTGGTCAAATTTTCGATTGACTCCGACTACTTTATTTATTTCATGTAAAATACACTTTAAATAACTTCATTATTTTTGCCTTCATAATAAAAGTTAAGAGAAATTTCATATGAAATAAAGTGAAAACAAATTTCATATGAAATGAAGTTAACTCACATAAGAAATTTTTTTTTGTCAAATTTGCAAAGCTAGATTCAATTTTCATGAAATGAAGTTAAATCTCATATCAATAAAATTTCATATGAAAAATTTGTTTAACAAATTTCCAAAGACAAATTTCATATGAAATGAAGTTAAATCACATAACATATGAAAATTTCATATGAAAAAATTTTCAAAGTGGTCAAGTTTTCCATTGACTCCTAATAATTAATCAATTTTTATGTATTTCATGTAAAATTCACTTTAAATAACTTCATTATTTTTGCCTTCATAATAAAATTTAAGGAAAATTTCATATGAAATAAAGTTAACTCGCATAAGATATGAAATATTTGTTTGTCAAATTTCAAAAGTTAAGTCAAATTTCATATGAAATGAAAGTAAATCCCATAAGAAATTTTTTTTTTGTCAAATTTGCAAAGCTAGATTCAATTTTCATGAAATGAATGTTGGAGCTGAAAATTTCATTTGAAAAAAATCTTTAAACTGGTAAAATTTTCAATTGACTTCAACTACTTTATCAATTTTCATGTATCTCATGTAAATAACTTTAATATTTTTGCCTTCATAATAAAAGTTAAGAAAAATTGCATATGAAATAAAGTGAAGTAAAATTTCATATGAAATGAAGTTCACTCACATAAGATATGCAAAATTTGGTTGTCAAATTTCAAAAGTAAAGTCAAATTTCATATGAAATATATCCCATAAGAAATTTTTTTTTGTCAAATTTGCAAAGGTTGATTGTATTTTCATATGAAATGAAGTTAAATCACATATCAATAAAACTTCATATGAAAAATTTATTTGACAATTTTACAAAGACAAATTTCATATGAAATGAAGTTAAATCACATAACATATGGAAATTTCATATGAAAAAATTATCAAAGTGGTCAAATTTTCCATTGACTCCTAATAATTAAATTTTTTTGTATTTCATGTAAAATACACTTTAAATAACTTCATTATTTTCGCCATCATATAACATTGCCGGGAAGACAACACTCCAAAGTCAATGAAATTTCGTTAATTTGTCACGCCACCCATGATTTCATTTCATGATTTTATATGAAATTTTATCAATATTCTTCTCACAACTTAAGTGACTTAACTTCTTTTCCTTACATATAAATTAATAAAAGAAAAATTTCATAGAAAATAAAAGTTGAAAAGATTTCAGGAGACATAAGTGGAGTCAAATTTCATATGAAATGAAGTAAACTCACAAAACATATGAAAATTGCATTCGAAAAAATGTTTAAACTTGTCAAATTTTCAATTGACATCGACAACTTTATCAATTTTCACGTATTTCATGTAAAATACACTTCAAATTACTTAATTATTTTTGCCTCCCTAATAAAATTTAAGGAAAATTTCATATAAAATAAAGTGAAGTCAAATTTCATATAAAATGAAGTTAACTCGCATAAGATATACAAAATTTGTTTGTCAAATTTCAAAAGTTAAGTCAAATTTCATATGAAATGAAGGTAAATCCCATAAGAAATTTTTTTTTGTCAAATTTGCAAAGCTAGATTCAATTTTCATGAAATGAATGTTGGAGCTCAACATAACATAAGCAGTTAAGCTAGTATGTAAGAGAACACATGAAGTGTATTAAGATGTTAACAGAAGACGATCGGCAAATGCCGACGGCGAATTCGGGGAGTGTGGTCGGACTGTGGCCCACTCTCACTTGTAAAAATAGATATAGTCTCGTTTGTGCACTGAAGCCATCTAAAAGTAGCAAAAGTATTGAAGCCGAACTCCACGTCCTTTATTTGAATAATATTATTTATCGTTTCGATTTCTCTAAAAATTCTTAGAGAATTTTCATTGGCGCCCGAGCAGGGACTTGAGATTCGGTTAATAATGAATAAAATTATATCGGCAGTAGTTGGCTTTGCGCGTCGTGTGTGAAAATAAAACCAAAAAGTGAACGTTTTGCTGGACTGAGGTGTGCGCCAAAGAAGTCGTCCACGTTGGACAATAAATGGAAGCCAGTCGTCGCTCTATGTCTATCGATGCCCTAGACAGCCTACAGGTATTTAGTATCAAAAATTGAGCAAGTCTTGTTGCTTGAAACGACGAAATTGTCGACATAAATATATGAGTACATAATCGCATGTACTAAGCAGCTCAAATTTTGATACTTATACTTTGAATATTGCATGCAAGCAGTGTACCTGCATACGTATATACGTGTGTACGTGATTGCTTCTACACACATCGATACATTTGTACATACATACATTTAAACATATGAGCCCATATGAGCAACTAACCCCAACAACAAAGTATCATTAAAACAATAAATACAAAAGGCCTTACGTTGCATTTCTTTAAATAGATAGTAGTAACCTGCTTGCATGAATAATATTAAACTAAAATAAATAAACGGCAACATCGTTTATTTACTTGTATACATATACTGGCATTATTACTGATCTTCTTGTGGCGCGTTCACTTTGGAATGTTGACGCCGGTTTACAGATAAGCTCATAATTTTCGTGTTCGCTTTCGCTTGCATTTCTGGCCAGCGGTATTTTATTACCCCGCACCCCGCGTTTTACATTGCTGCCTACAACCGTAGTTACATCAAATCTTTTAGTTATCTCTCTTCGTTGTGCGTGTGTTTGGTAATTACATTCTTACATTCTCGCTCCACCGCACCCCGCATTTATATTGCTGCCTACAACATTAACTGCTCTTTAGAACCGAATCTCTCAGAAATAGGGTGTATGCGTGTAATAGTTCAGACCAGTTAATTGGCTTGTGTAGGTATTATCGCTCCGAGGGTAGCTTATAAAGTTTCGATATTTGAGTAAGGTATACATATATTCTTTAAAATGTCTGAGTCCGAGAAACCATGTACCGAAAAATTGCCGAGTTCTAAAGGTAGTGCAAAGCTCGCGTTGTGTCTGCAAAGATACGATTAGGTGAGTGCTGATATTGCTCATATGCAATTAGCAAAAAAAACCAAAGCAACTTCTGCAGACAGAACAGAGTTAACGTGTAGATTAGAACTTTTGGAAGGGTATATAGAGAAGGCAATGAATCTTCAAGCCGAATTAGACAATTTAAACCCTCTTAACGAACATAGGGAGCAGTTAGAAGAATTGTGTGTCATCACAAAGGCATTATACCTAAATGCAATAAAGCCAGAAACAGAGGTTAAACATATTTGTTCCGCAAGTTCGAGCCAGCGTTCACAGCTGCCGAAAATGCGTTTGCCAACATTCAATGGCAAGCATTCGGAGTATAGAAATTTTATGTGCCTTTTCGAATGCTTAGTTCACAATGACACTTCTCTAACTAATGTCGAGAAGTTCAATCATCTGGTGTCTTGTTTATCAGATGAGGCATTGGGGGTAGTTAAGCCGTATCAGTTGACGAATTGTAACTATCCTAAGGCAATTGCAAGCCTCAATGCAGTATATGACAATAAATGTCTTATATTCTTTGACACTGTTTTACAGTTATTCGTCATACCTAGCATGACAAAACCATCTGCATCGAACTTGAGATCGATAATAGATAGGGTGTCTGCTATATGTGCGTCGTTGTCGTCGTTAGGTAACGACAAGGACATTGCTAGTACAATGATAATTCATATGGTCATGGCAAAGGTGGACCATACTACCAAGTCTCGCTTTGAAGAGCAGCTGGATTATGATAAACTGCCGTCTTGGGAAGATTGTGCTAGACAACTAAAAAAGAAGTACCAGTATTTGTCAGCAGAAGAGTCAACTCGAGACAAAACAAAGCCAAATACATGTAAAATAGTATCCCTTAAGTCAATGTTCACCCGCAAAACCATTTAATTATTGTCCACTAGGACAGATTACAAATGAATAAATATGACAAATAAATAAACAAAAAAAAAAAAAACAAACAACATCCGCAAACTGGTCAAATTTTCGATGAAAAAATTCCAATTTTCATAATTTTTTATGAAATTTTATCTACATAATTCTCACAACTGAAGTGATTTAACTTCTATTCCTTACATATAAAATAATATAAGAAAAATTTCAAAGAAAATAAAAGTTGAAAAGATTTCATATGAAATAAATTGAAGTCAAATTTTGATATGAAATGAAGTAAACTCACAAAACATATGAAAAATTCATTTGAAAAAATTTTAAACGGGTAAAATTTTCAATTGACTTCGACTACTTTATCAATTTTCATGTATTTCATGTAAAATACACTTTAAATAACTTAATTATTTTTGCCTTCATAATAAAATTTTAGAAAAATTTCATATGAAATAAAGTTAACTCGCATAAGATATGAAATATTTGTTTGTCAAATTTCAAAAGTTAAGTCAAATTTCATATGAAATGAAAGTAAATCCCATAAGAATTTTTTTTTTTGTCAAATTTGCAAAGCTAGATTCAATTTTCATGAAATGAATGTTGGAGCTGAAAATTTCATTTGAAAAAATCTTTAAACTGGTAAAATTTTCAATTGACTTCAACTACTTTATCAATTTTCATGTATCTCATGTAAATAACTTTAATATTTTTGCCTTCATAATAAAAGTTAAGAAAAATTGCATATGAAATAAAGTGAAGTAAAATTTCATATGAAATGAAGTTCACTCACATAAGATATGCAAAATTTGGTTGTCAAATTTCAAAAGTAAAGTCAAATTTCATATGAAATATATCCCATAAGAAATTTTTTTTTGTCAAATTTGCAAAGGTTGATTGTATTTTCATATGAAATGAAGTTAAATCACATATCAATAAAACTTCATATGAAAAATTTATTTGACAATTTTACAAAGACAAATTTCATATGAAATGAAGTTAAATCACATAACATATGGAAATTTCATATGAAAAAATTATCAAAGTGGTCAAATTTTCCATTGACTCCTAATAATTAAATTTTTATGTATTTCATGTAAAATACACTTTAAATAACTTCATTATTTTCGCCATCATATAACATTGCCGGGAAGACAACACTCCAAAGTCAATGAAATTTCGTTAATTTGTCACGCCACCCATGATTTCATTTCATGATTTTATATGAAATTTTATCAATATTCTTCTCACAACTTAAGTGACTTAACTTCTTTTCCTTACATATAAATTAATAAAAGAAAAATTTCATAGAAAATAAAAGTTGAAAAGATTTCAGGAGACATAAGTGGAGTCAAATTTCATATGAAATGAAGTAAACTCACAAAACATATGAAAATTGCATTCGAAAAAATGTTTAAACTTGTCAAATTTTCAATTGACATCGACAACTTTATCAATTTTCACGTATTTCATGTAAAATACACTTCAAATTACTTAATTATTTTTGCCTCCCTAATAAAATTTAAGGAAAATTTCATATAAAATAAAGTGAAGTCAAATTTCATATGAAATGAAGTTAACTCGCATAAGATATACAAAATTTGTTTGTCAAATTTCAAAAGTTAAGTCAAATTTCATATGAAATGAAGGTAAATCCCATAAGAAATTTTTTTTTTGTCAAATTTGCAAAGCTAGATTCAATTTTCATGAAATGAATGTTGGAGCTCAACATAACATAAGCAGTTAAGCTAGTATGTAAGAGAACACATGAAGTGTATTAAGATGTTAACAGAAGACGATCGGCAAATGCCGACGGCGAATTCGGGGAGTGTGGTCGGACTGTGGCCCACTCTCACTTGTAAAAATAGATATAGTCTCGTTTGTGCACTGAAGCCATCTAAAAGTAGCAAAAGTATTGAAGCCGAACTCCACGTCCTTTATTTGAATAATATTATTTATCGTTTCGATTTCTCTAAAAATTCTTAGAGAATTTTCATTGGCGCCCGAGCAGGGACTTGAGATTCGGTTAATAATGAATAAAATTATATCGGCAGTAGTTGGCTTTGCGCGTCGTGTGTGAAAATAAAACCAAAAAAGTGAACGTTTTGCTGGACTGAGGTGTGCGCCAAAGAAGTCGTCCACGTTGGACAATAAATGGAAGCCAGTCGTCGCTCTATGTCTATCGATGCCCTAGACAGCCTACAGGTATTTAGTATCAAAAATTGAGCAAGTCTTGTTGCTTGAAACGACGAAATTGTCGACATAAATATATGAGTACATAATCGCATGTACTAAGCAGCTCAAATTTTGATACTTATACTTTGAATATTGCATGCAAGCAGTGTACCTGCATACGTATATACGTGTGTACGTGATTGCTTCTAGACACATCGATACATTTGTACATACATACATTTAAACATATGAGCCCATATGAGCAACTAACCCCAACAACAAAGTATCATTAAAACAATAAATACAAAAGGCCTTACGTTGCATTTCTTTAAATAGATAGTAGTAACCTGCTTGCATGAATAATATTAAACTAAAATAAATAAACGGCAACATCGTTTATTTACTTGTATACATATACTGGCATTATTACTGATCTTCTTGTGGCGCGTTCACTTTGGAATGTTGACGCCGGTTTACAGATAAGCTCATAATTTTCGTGTTCGCTTTCGCTTGCATTTCTGGCCAGCGGTATTTTATTACCCCGCACCCCGCGTTTTACATTGCTGCCTACAACCGTAGTTACATCAAATCTTTTAGTTATCTCTCTTCGTTGTGCGTGTGTTTGGTAATTACATTCTTACATTCTCGCTCCACCGCACCCCGCATTTATATTGCTGCCTACAACATTAACTGCTCTTTAGAACCGAATCTCTCAGAAATAGGGTGTATGCGTGTAATAGTTCAGACCAGTTAATTGGCTTGTGTAGGTATTATCGCTCCGAGGGTAGCTTATAAAGTTTCGATATTTGAGTAAGGTATACATATATTCTTTAAAATGTCTGAGTCCGAGAAACCATGTACCGAAAAATTGCCGAGTTCTAAAGGTAGTGCAAAGCTCGCGTTGTGTCTGCAAAGATACGATTAGGTGAGTGCTGATATTGCTCATATGCAATTAGCAAAAAAAACCAAAGCAACTTCTGCAGACAGAACAGAGTTAACGTGTAGATTAGAACTTTTGGAAGGGTATATAGAGAAGGCAATGAATCTTCAAGCCGAATTAGACAATTTAAACCCTCTTAACGAACATAGGGAGCAGTTAGAAGAATTGTGTGTCATCACAAAGGCATTATACCTAAATGCAATAAAGCCAGAAACAGAGGTTAAACATATTTGTTCCGCAAGTTCGAGCCAGCGTTCACAGCTGCCGAAAATACGTTTGCCAACATTCAATGGCAAGCATTCGGAGTATAGAAATTTTATGTGCCTTTTCGAATGCTTAGTTCACAATGACACTTCTCTAACTAATGTCGAGAAGTTCAATCATCTGGTGTCTTGTTTATCAGATGAGGCATTGGGGGTAGTTAAGCCGTATCAGTTGACGAATTGTAACTATCCTAAGGCAATTGCAAGCCTCAATGCAGTATATGACAATAAATGTCTTATATTCTTTGACACTGTTTTACAGTTATTCGTCATACCTAGCATGACAAAACCATCTGCATCGAACTTGAGATCGATAATAGATAGGGTGTCTGCTATATGTGCGTCGTTGTCGTCGTTAGGTAACGACAAGGACATTGCTAGTACAATGATAATTCATATGGTCATGGCAAAGGTGGACCATACTACCAAGTCTCGCTTTGAAGAGCAGCTGGATTATGATAAACTGCCGTCTTGGGAAGATTGTGCTAGACAACTAAAAAAGAAGTACCAGTATTTGTCAGCAGAAGAGTCAACTCGAGACAAAACAAAGCCAAATACATGTAAAATAGTATCCCTTAAGTCAATGTTCACCCGCAAAACCATTTAATTATTGTCCACTAGGACAGATTACAAATGAATAAATATGACAAATAAATAAACAAAAAAAAAAAAAACAAACAACATCCGCAAACTGGTCAAATTTTCGATGAAAAAATTCCAATTTTCATAATTTTTTATGAAATTTTATCTACATAATTCTCACAACTGAAGTGATTTAACTTCTATTCCTTACATATAAAATAATATAAGAAAAATTTCAAAGAAAATAAAAGTTGAAAAGATTTCATATGAAATAAATTGAAGTCAAATTTTGATATGAAATGAAGTAAACTCACAAAACATATGAAAACTTCATTTGAAAAAATTTTAAACGGGTAAAATTTTCAATTGACTTCGACTACTTTATCAATTTTCATGTATTTCATGTAAAATACACTTTAAATAACTTAATTATTTTTGCCTTCATAATAAAATTTTAGAAAAATTTCATATGAAATAAAATGAAGTCAAATTTTATATGAAATGAAGTTAACTCACATAAGATATGAAAAATTTGTTTGTCGAATTTCAAAAGTTAAGTCAAATTTCATATAAAATGAAGTTAAATCCCATATCAAATTTTTTTTATCAAATTTGCAAAGCTATATTTAATTTTCATGAAATGAAGTTGAATCACATATCAACTAAATTTCATATGAAAAATTTGTTTGATAAATTTCCAAAGACAAATTTCATATGAAATGAAGTTAAATAACATAACATATCAAAATTTCATATGAAAAAATTTTCAAAGTGGTCACGTTTTCCATTGACTCCCAATAATTAATCAATTTTAATGTATTTCATGTAAAATACACTTTAAATAACTTCATTATTTTTGCCATCATATATATAAATAACATTGCCGGGAAGACAACACTCCCCAGTCAATGAAATTTCACTTTTTAAGAACCATCACTCTACCTATAGATGTTTTTTGTCACGCCATCCGCAAACTGGTCAAATTTTCCATGAGAAAATTCCAATTTTTATAATTTTTTATGAAATTTTACCTATATAATTCTCACAACTCAAGTGATTTAACTTCTTTTCCTTACATATAAAATAATATAAGAAAAATTTCGAAGAAAATAAAAGTTGAAAAGATTTCATATGAAATAAATTGAAGTCAAATTTCATATGAAATGAAGTAAACTCACAAAACATATGAAAATTTCATTTGAAAAAATTGTTAAACTGGTAAAATTTTCAATTGACTTCGACTACTTTATCAATTTTCATGTATTTCATGCAAAATACACTTTAAATAACTTAATTATTTTTGCCTTCATAATAAAAGTTAAGAAAAATTTCATATGAAATAAAATGAAGTCGAATTTCATATGAAATGATGTAAACTCACAAAACATGAAAATTTCATTTGAAAAAATTTTTCAACTGGTCAAATTTTCGATTGACTCCGACTACTTTATTTATTTCTTGTAAAATACACTTTAAATAACTTCATTATTTTTGCCTTTATATATTTAAATAACATTGCCGGGAAGACAACACTACACAGTCAATGAAATTTCACTTTTTGCGCAACATCACTCTACCTATAGAGGTTTTTTTCACGCCTTCCGCAAACTGGTCAAATTTTCCATAAAAAAATTCCAATTTTCATGATTTTATATGAAATTTTATCTATATTCTTCTCACAATTTAAGTGATTTAACTTCTTTTTGTTACATGTAAACTAATATAAGAAAAATTTATTTAAGTCAAATTTTATATGAAATAAAGTTAAATCCCATAAAAAAAATTTTTTATCAAATTTGCAAAGCTAGATTAAATTTTCATATGAAATGAAGTTAAATCACATATCAATAAAAGTATTCTTGCGCAGAGTATTGCCTGTACTGGACGAGGCCGGTTTGATCCCCGATCACCAGTTTGGCTTCAGACCTACTGGATACAGCTTTGGGGCACGGCAAGCCACACGTATCGCCTGCGAATACGGGGTTCCAGAACAGGTCCTTGAGAATTGCCTGTAATGCGCATCCCTACCATGAGAATGTCGCCATACACAGAGAACTTGGAATCCCGCAGGTCACAGATGAAATCTCCAGGCTCAGCGAGAGATACCTGAAAAGGCTCGAGAACCACCCCAACCACCACGCCATCAACCTATTGGACAACAGCTAGACAAGCAGACGTCTAATCAGGAGACATCCCCTTGATCTACCACAGCAATAACAAGCAAATTTCAAACCCGCCCCAAATACATGTACAATAGTATCCCTTAAGTCAATGTTCACCCGCAAAACCCGCACGCTACAAAAAAAAAAAAAAAAAAACATAAGATATAAAAAATTTGTTTGTCAAATTTCAAAAGTTAAGTCAAATTTCATATGAAATGAAGTTAAATCCCATAAGAAATTTTTTTTTGTCAAATTAGCAAAGCTAGATTCAATTTTCATGAAATCAAAAATCACATATCAATAAAATTTCATATGAAAAATTTATTTGACAAATTTCCAAAGGCAAATTTCATATGAAATGAAGTTAAATCACATAACATATGAAAATTTCATAGTATTCCATTGACTCTCAATAATTAATCAATTTTAATGTATTTCATGTTGTTTACGCCGAAACCCGCCGCCTAAAAGTAGGCAGCATATTGGCGTAAACAGTGCGAGAGTCACTAAGGGCTCTCGCGCTCTTTTATCCAAAATGTTAAGTTATGTTAAGTTAGGATTAAATACATAAATTTATGTAAATGAAGTCAGTTTGAAAATATATAGTGAAGTGAACGCCACGCGCCCCGATTTGTTCTTTTTATTCGACTTGTTTTCGCGTCGGTTTCTCAACCACAGGTATTTCAGCCCCACGTCACGATCCCCACTACGAAGGAAGATTCTTTACAAGGCCGCCACCACAAACATTGGTCCTTCGAGACGGATATATTTATTTCTGCGTTGGACTTGCGTCGCTGGATTATCATCCCCCTTCTCCGCTCGAACCAAACGAAGACAGCATCTTGTCAGGATCCCAGATAAGTACTAAACCTTTTTTACATATCTTATACGGCAGAGGGCTGTGTGTAATTTTTCCTGTGCGAAAAGAGAGATCTCTTCTCCTTTTCTTTCTAACCTCGCAATTAGCGACCGGCAGCTCTGTATGTACATATGTGCTGCATTTGTAAGCACATAAATACTTACAGACGACTGCCATCTTTCAAAATTGTCCATACATATATAGGTATGAAAAGACAAATTACACACAGTCTTATCCATTATACTTGTATTTGCAAGCCTCTGCCACATATATGTATGTACCTTCTCCTACCCCCTTTGTGAACAAAGGTACATACAATCTCCAAATAAAAGTCGTATGTTAATATATGTATGTGTAATTTACATACATATATATATTTTTTGTCACATACTTACGTTGCCCATTATACTACATTGCCAAGGTCCCAACCTCAAGCGGCAATTGTACGTCCCAATTTAATAAAAAAAAAGATAACACTCGACTTCCACTTTTTTTTGCTTCATTTATTAAAGATCAATAAATTTTGACCGGCAGCAATATTTCGGCTGCACCGGCACAACAAGACACATAGTCGTATTATTAAATAATGTACATATAAGTATTTAATTACATACACCATACACACATTTTTTATTTGTTTTTAAAGATAAAGGGAAAACTCAACACTCGAAATTTATTGCATTTAGGCAAATAAATTATTCATTGTTTACCTTTCTCAGCCATAGTGATCGCAGTTCGACTTAGTGATCGCAGTTCGATCACAATCGACCGACCATCCCTTCGTTTCATTCACTCAGTGTTATCGTTCCAGGGCTGCACTAGCTCAAATATTAAATATCACTTAGTGGGCAACCGTGATTTTTAAAATCACTTATTTTTTATTTTATCGTCTCATTCTGCACTGTGTTGTGGTATTACAAAGCGCTGCAACATTGCAAAAATTAGCGAATATATTTTCCTCCGTTTGAGAAAATATTTCCTAATAATAAATAATTATTTATTTATTTTTTTTTACATTATAATTTACTATTTTTTATATAAATTATTTTGCGTTTCCTTCTCTCAGAATTTCACGCTGAGTAATAATTGTTTCGATAATTATTATCAATCAATAAAATATATCGATAATTATAAAATAATATTTATATTATATATATTATATTATTTTTTTTGCAATTTTTTCCCAAAAAAAAACAACGTGTTGCTTTGTAACTTATCAACAAATTCCTCGCTCAATAGTTTTGATAAAGTTCCGTTCTATTTGTAGAACATTCTTGTTTATTGTACAAACAAGAAATTCTGCTCGTCCGATTTCCTACGCTCTTCTGTTTCACGTTTCTGGCTCCGTCACCAGCATCAATTGCATTTTTTTCGCTTTTTGGAAAGCTTGTTATGCCAATTGATAGTGGTAAAGACACCAAGAAACACCTTATTGTACCCACGACTACGCATAGACGCTCCAACTCTCTTCCAAGTTCCTTCTTGGTAGAACACCTTCTCCAGCCACTATACGGAAAGTTTCAACTTCCTACAGCCTCACTTCACACTCACAGAGTGCGCCTTGAGCAGCTTCGTTCCATATGGACTGCCGTAGAGCTTAAATATGAGTACTGTTCCAACGCATTGTCTCAAACGGAGACGAATGCTGAGGACAAGATCGCCATGCAGGCCAGGTATGACCACTGCTATTCCATATACGAGGAACTTGCCTCTCAAGTAAATGAGAGTATAGAGACCGCAACGGCTCCCCCTCCAGCACCTGCAGCACCACAAATGGCCTTCCCGCCACGAAGCTACCGGTCACCACCGTTCGATGCTGAAGTTTTCAGCGGTGACTACCTTCTCTTCACAGCGGTCTACATTTCCGATCCCGGCCTAAGTCAGATCGAGAAATTGTTTCATTTAAATGCAAAGACCAGTGGCGAAGCAAAGGCAATCGTGTCCAAATCTCCTCTCACGAATGAGGGTTTCTCTTCTGCTTGGAAGAACTTGACGGATAGGTTTGAAAATAAGAGGCTGTTAGTTAACAGCCAACTTAAAATCCTCTTCAACCTTCCGTCCGTCTTTCAGGAGTCTGGAGCCGCCATCCAAATACTTCAAAGCACAATACAAAGTTGCTTAATGGCTCTAGACCACTCCCAAATCAGCACTGAGAATTGGGATTGCCTTTTAATCTTTCTATGCTCGTGTAGACTCCCAAGGCTGACGTTATCACTTTGGGAGCAGTCAGTACAAAATAAGGCTGAAATTCCGTCGTGGAAGAAAATGTCAGATTTCCTTTCAGAGCGCTATCGCACATTGGAAGCGATAGAGGACGTACAACCCAGTACAAGCGCGCAGACTAATTCCAAACCTGCTCGAAAGGAGCCTTCTACGAGGAAGGTCAACTCCTTTGAGACAAAGGTTGTAGGCAAACCAAAAACCTGCAAACTTTGCTCAAAGGAGAACCATCCTATACGTCTGTGTCCGCGCTTTCTCCAAATGACTGTTGATGAAAGGTCCAATTTCATCAAACAGCAGAAGTTGTGTCTGAACTGCTTCGCAAGAGGACACATCCTTAAAGATTGCACGAGTCAACATAACTGTTTTACGTGCAAGGGTCGCCACAATACACTCCTGCATCGTGGCACCCCTCCTACTGCGCCCTCTTCAGCAGATTCTGTACCCAATCTTCGAATATTCAGTCCACTCCTCAGTCGACTCATATTCAAAGTTACTTCACGGCGAACACGCAAGGTGTTCTTCTCGGCACTGCGCTTATAAATATTTGCCATTTGGGCATGACTTATAAGGCACGTGCACTGATCGATCCAGGATCAGAGGCTACGTTCATCTCCGAACGGATGTTTAACATAATAAAGCCCTCCTATCAAGCCGTGCAAGTCCAAGTAGCTGGCTTAAATCAAGCCATCTCAGCCAATCCACAAAAGTTGTGCCACTTTCAGATTGGTTCCCCGATCACTCCCAGGATACAGCTAGAAACTGCAGCCTTTGTTCTCCCCCAATTGGCAGGTAACCTTCCATCCTATTCAATTTCCAAGGACCTTCTGAAGGACCTGCCAAACCTCCGACTTGCTGATCCGCATTTCCACCAGAGCTCTCAAATAGACGTGCTCTTAGGAGCCGACATTCTACCATCTATTTTCAAGAGTGGCTCTGTATCCAAAGTATGTGGAACCCTGCTCGGTCAAGAGACCATATTCGGCTGGGTCCTCACTGGACCAGTAGAAGATCTACCAGCTAAGCTGTTAAAAGTTTCTGATTCAGCGTGCGAAAACAACTTTCTTCGTTCCACTCCCCTTTAAAAACCCTGAAACTTTCGAACTAGGACATTCAAGGTCCATCGCACTCGCTCAGTTTCTCAGAAACGAATGTTGTTTAAAGTGAAACTTTCCTCCAAAAGAGCAGTACGACTCCATTATTCAGGAGTATTTAGATTTGGGCCACATGAGGCCAGTCTCCCCAAGTAACGACTGCAACAATTTTTACCTCATCATGCTGTTTTCAAACCTGAGAGCACAACTACGAAAGTTCGCGTTGTTTTCAACGCCTCCAGTCCGTCCTCCAATGGGAATAGCTTGAACGACATCCTACATTCAGGACCCGTTCTCCAATCCGATCTGACTATGCAGATCTTGAAATGGCGTTTCTTCCGCTTTGTTTTCAATGCCGACATCACAAAGATGTACCGGCAGATACTCGTCCACACGAGTCACACGCCATTTCAACGAATCCTGTTCAGAAACCCAAATGGCGAAGTCTGTGATTACGAACTCAACACAGTCACTTTCGGTGTAAACTGTGCTCCATTCCTAGCCATTCGGGTTTTCCAACAGCTTTCCCAGGACGTTAGCACACATCTTCCTCTCGCCAGCGACATCATATCCAACTACATGTATGTAGACGATGTCCTTACTGGCGCGCACTCCATAAAGCGCGCCACAATGTTCATAGAAGAGTTACGCAAGGCTCTTGAGACAGCTGGTTTTCCCATAACGAGCTTAGCAAAGACTCTAGGTATACGCTGGCAAGCGCATACGGACGAGTTCCACTTTGCCCCCTCCGAAGTAGATGTGAGACAGTCTTACACTAAACGTGAAGTTCTATCTCACATCGCTAAATTATTCGATCCAGAAGGCTGGCGTCACCATTTGTGGTCCGTGCCAAAATTTTCATGCAGGAGATATGGCTGCAAAATCTTGGATGGGATGAAAAATTGCCACATGATCTCCAACAAAATTGGCAGGAATTCCTATCCAGCTATTCATTCCTCCATAGAATTCGGATCCCAAGATGGGTCCAATATACTCCTTTAGCTAAGCTCCAAATCCATGGCTTCTGCGACGCATCTCAACGTGCATACGGAGCAGCTATATATATCCGTGTTGAAACCCAACACAATATTTCAAGCCATCTCCTTGTAGCCAAGACCAGAGTAGCCCCTGTGAAGACTATCTCCTTGCCCCGATTAGAACTATGCGGTGCATTACTGCTAGCCGAGTTATCTGCGACACTCCTCCCTCAGCTCCCAGTCAATAGTTACGAAGAGTACTATTGGACTGACTCCACAATTGTGTTAGCCTGGCTTAGTAAGTCTCCATGTAAATGGACGACCTTCGTGGCTAACAGATTGGCTAAGATAACTCGTCTCACTAGTTCGAGCAAATGGCCCCACGTTAGATCCGAGCAGAATTCTGCTGATCTTGCCAGTAGAGGTGTTTCGTCAGAAGACCTTATTGGCAATAATCTCTGGTGGCATGGACCCGATGGCCTGCTGCGATCAATATTGCCCATGAAACAGACGAAGAGCTTCGTCCTGTTAAATGCAACTTAACTAAGTTTCCTCCATCATCCAGTTGCATCTTGGAGAGATTTTCCGAGCTCGACAGAGCCCTGCGGGTGATATCCTACGCATACCGCTTTATTCAGAGGTGTCGAAAGCCTGATCTCACGCTCTTTCCAGATGTCAGCAGCTCTGAACTCTCCAAGGTCCAAGATCTGCTCATCCGCAACACCCAACGTATTCAATTCCTTAAAGAATACAACTGTCTGTTGAACAAGGAACAGATTCCAAAGAGTAGCGACATCATTAATTTGAATCCCTTTATTGACGCCAACGGAGTCATGAGATCATGCGGTCGTGTGAGAGCATCCGCTTCTTTAAGCTACGATGAGCGGCATCCGGTCAACCTTCCGTACTCTTGTACCTTCTCACACCTTCTCGTCCGTTTTACGCATCGTATCTCCCTCCATGGTGGAAATCAATTAATGATGCGTCTCATCAGATCACGCTACTGGATTCCGAAGCTTCGAACTTTAGTGAAAGCCACAATCAACTCTTGTCGAGTTTGCATCCTCCAACAAAAGAAATTGCAAATTCAACTCATGGGTACTTTGCCCTCTGCGAGAGTTTCCTTCTCTCGGCCTTTCACCCACACGGGACTCGATTTCGCTGGTCCTTTCGAAATCAAAAATTTCACTGGTCGAGCCTGCCTCATAACCAAGGGCTATGCACGTGTCTTCGTGTGCTTCAGCACAAAGGCCATACACTTAGAAGCAACCTCGGACCTAACAACCGAGAAGTTTCTCGCAGCCTTCGCACGTTTCGTCGCGAGACGTGGCTGCCCCCAACACGTATACTCCGACAACGGAAAGACGTTCGTCGGAGCCTCCAAAGCCCTCTCAACAGATTTTATGAAGGCAGTGAAGGTTGATTTAGCCAACAAATACAGCCATCAAAACCTCACATGGCACTTTAATCCTCCCAGCGCACCACATATGGGTGGCTTATGGGAAGCTGGAGTAAAGAGCTTCAAAACGCTCTTCTACCAGTCCACTTCCTCACTAAAGTACACCTTTGAGGAATTATCCACACTCCTTTCCAAGGTTGAAGCGTGCTTCAACTCCAGGCCGATCTCCCCCATGTCCGAGAGCCCAACCGATCTTTTACCCTTGACTCCTGGCCACTTTCTGATCGGTGGTCCGCTCATGTCCGTCGCAGAGCCTGAAATCCATGAAGACGCTATATCCATCATCAATCGATGGCAGCGACTTAAGACTCTGCATCAACAGTTTTGTTTCCGTTGGAAGGAGGAATATCTCAAAGAGTTGCATAAACGCTCCAAATGGCAACTTCCGACGAGAAACCTCCTAGTCGACGATATGGTGGTTGTCAAGGAAGACAACCTACCAGTCAACAAATGGCGTCTGGGCCGCATCCACGCTACATATCCCGGCACTGATGACATTGTCCGCGTGGTGGACATCCTCACCACCCGTGGTATCATCAAAAGGCCAGTAGCAAAATTAGTCCTACTTCCTTTAGAGGACAGAGTCCAGACACCCTCCTAATCTTGTGCTGTCCATCAGTGGATATATGCTTCCGGATACAAATCCATATATCCACACTATCACTTTCAGATTAGTGAGATGGCACCACGAAAGGCACAAACACCAGCCAAGCATGCTGCCGACGGCCATAGTCAAGCTGGACGTGGCCGGCAAGACCTTCGAGGTGCGCGTGCTGTTGGACGCTTGCAGTCCGTATAGCCGCATGCCCACCTCATTGGCAAAGGCCTTTGGCCTTTCCGCCGAAGACGGGTTTTGCCGTGCCTTGTTCAGGTCAAGGGCGTCGCCAGAGTTCGCCTTAACAGTGGCTCTGAAGATGGAAGAGGTTCAAATTAGAACGCCGGCGCAGAATGTCGGCAAGGAGCTCCAAAACGCCTATCCAGGCATTACGCTGGCGGACAATCGGTGCCATGTGCCTCTCCATTGTTCTGGGGGCCGACGTCTATGGCGACGTACTACTCCCAGGGCTTGTTCCTTCCCACGGTGGACTGCCGTTGGCCCAGAACACTCTGTTTGGCTGGGTACTATCCGGTGTCTTCAAGACATAGTCCGCTAGCGGTTCTAAAGCCCCTCCAGTGGCACCCGAAAGATCACGTCTCCACCCACACATTTGCAATAGTATTGCAAGGGGGGGCGGGATGTTTACGCCGAAACCCGCCGCCAAAAAGTAGGCAGCATATTGGCGTAAACAGTGCGAGAGTCACTAAGGGCTCTCGCGCTCTTTTATCCAAAATGTTAAGTTATGTTAAGTTAGGATTAAATACATAAATTTATGTAAATGAAGTCAGTTTGAAAATATATACTGAAGTGAACGCCACGCGCCCCGATTTGTTCTTTTTATTCGACTTGTTTTCGCGTCGGTTTCTCTACCACAGGTATTTCAGCCCCACGTCACGATCCCCACGACGAAGGAAGTTTCTTTACAAGGCCGCCACCACAAAGGAACAGATGTATGTCGAGTAGCCTGTGTGGCGAAACACCGTTTAAACTGTGGTATAGACGTATTCCAGTAGTGAAACATCTGCGCACGTTTGGGCAAATTGTGTATTCGCTCAACAAAACAGCCAAAAGGCAAGTTCACTGCAAAATCAAGGAAATGCATATTTATAGGATACTGCAGTTATGCAAAGGCATACAGGCTGTATGACCCGGAAGCAAGAACTGTGCTGAAGAGTCGTGACGTGGTCTTTACAAATCAATTTGGTAAAGACAGCACCTATGATGGATTTACAGAATCGGATGGAATAAACGTAGAGAGCGTACCTACGAGTCAAAAGGAAACTGATAGCGAGAGTGAAAGTTCATCAGTGGAAGTCCATCCGGAGGTGCAAATGAAGCGTGGACCAGGCAGGCCAAGGAAACAGCGTACAGGTAAACCTGGTAGACCGAAACTAATTCACAATCAGATCGTTGCAGCTCCAAACGATTCTGAGTCGGAAGATGAGTTCTTCGAATCTACGTGTTTAGTAAGAAGCAGCGACGAGATTACAGTGGGGGCACATGGTCCTGAGTGGAAAGACGCCATGTTGAGCGAATACAGGGCTCTCCAAAAGAGTGGAACTTGGCAAGTTGTAAGACGCCAACCTGGAATGAAAGTCATCGATACCAAATGGGTGCTACGGACCAAGTACAAGTCAAGTGGTGAAGTGGATTGTCGCAAAGCGCGACTGGTAGCTAGAGGATTGACGCAGAGAGAGGGGATAGACTATAATGAAACGTATTCCCCAGTAGCCCGAATCCGTTCCCTACGGGCAGTCATATCTCTTGCTGTAGAGCTAGAACTTGATGTATACCAATTGGACTTCAACAGCGCATACTTGAATGGAGGCATAGAGGAGGAACTCTACATCAGCGTCCCAGCAGAGTTTGGCCAAATATTGCCACCCAATGAAAGGCAAAAGTATGGTCAAGGATATGTATGCAGGCTGCAAAAGGCTTTATATGGATTGAAGCAGAGTGGTCGCCAATGGTATAAGAAACTGGACAGTAAATTGAAGGACGAGGGCCTACGGACACTTGCAGCAGATGAATGTGTTTATTTTAATAAAAAGGGAGACAGGATCATCATTGTGGCACTGTATGTGGATGACCTGATCGTCGCTGCAAATGATAAGCATATGGTGGTGAAATCCGAATTGTCAAAGAAGTTTGACATGAAAGACCTTGGAAAGCTGTCATATTGTTTGGGAATCGAGTTTTCCCAAAACAAAGAAAAGAAGAGTTTTTCGATGTGCCAGTTGAAATACGTGAAGGATGTTTTGAAGCAATTCAACATGGAGAATTGCAAACCAGCGAGAACACCAATAAACGTGAATGAGAAGCTATCAGTCGAGATGTGCCCGCAGACTGAAGAAGAGAAAGCTGAGTTATTGAACATCCCGTACCAGAGTTTGGTTGGAGCCCTGATGTGGCTGGCAAAAACTTCCCGTCCAGATATTGCACACGCCGTCAGTGTCCTGAGCCAATACAACACGTCTTACAGCAAACAACACTGGGTTGGAGCTTAGAGGGTATTGCGTTATTTGAAGAGGACTCCAAACCATGGATTATTGTTCGCGCAAACCGATGAACAATTGGTCGGCTATGCAGATGCCGACTGGGCAGCAAATCCTAACGATCGTAGATCTTTTACAGGTTTTGCATTCAAGATGTCCAATGCAGCGATATCCTGGGAATGCCGCAAACAACGAACTGTTGCGTTGTCAAGTACTGAAGCAGAATACATGGCGCTGTCCGAATCGTCGAAGGAAGCCGTCCACCTACGAAGTTTTCTGCAAGAGATTATGGGGCAACTGGGTGTCACACAATCTACAACGACAACCAGGGAGCTGGTCAGCTCACAAGGAATCCGGTATTCCACAAACGGACGAAGCACATTGACATCCGTTACCACTTTGTGCGAGAACTGGTTGAGAAGAATGACATCAATGTGAAATACATCCCGACAGACGAGATGCCGGCAGATGTATTGACCAAAGGACTGTCGAGTCCAAAGCAGGTGCCATCTGAAGGGAAGTGTTGAAAATGCATCTGGCAACCCTACTTCTCCGTGTCCTCTGATCACACTAACCTGTGCTGTCAGTAGTGATCGCCCGAAAGCCTTACCGGTCTGTGAATAACGGCAGGAGCGCGCGTCGTCAACAAATATAACTCTAATTAAACCTTGTAAACCCTTTTACTCAATAAACCTTAAAATACCAACAATAATTCTCACAACACAAGTGATTTAACTTATTTTCCTTACATATAAAATAATATAAGAAAAATTTCAAAGAAAATAAAAGTTGAAAAGATTTCATAAGAAATAAATTGAAGTCAAATTTCATATGAAATGAAGTTCACTCACAAAACATATGAAAATTTCATTTGAAAAAAATTTTACACTGGTAAAATTTTCAATTGACTTCGACTACTTTATCAATTTTCATGTATTTCATGTAAAATACACTTTAAATAACTTAATTATTTTTGCCTTTATAATAAAAGTTAAGAAAAATGTCATATGAAATAAAGTGAAGTCAAATTTCATTTGAAAAAATTTTTAAGCTGGTCAAATTTTCAATTGACTTCGACTACTTTATCAATTTTCATGTATTTCATGTAAAATACACTTTAAATAAATTCATTATTTTCGCCATCATATAACATTGCCGGGAAGACAACACTCCGCATATGAAATAAAGTGAAGTCAAATTTCATATGAAATGAAGTTAAATACCATAAGAAATTTTATTTGTCAAATTTGCAAAGCTAGATTCAATTTTCATGAAATGAAGTTAAATCACATATCAATAAAATTTCATATGAAAAATTTATTTGACAAATTTCCAAAGACAAATTTCATATGAAATAAAGTAAACTCGCAAAACATATGAAAATTTCATTTGAAAAAAATCTTTAAACTGGTAAAGTTTTCAATTGACTTCGACAACTTTATAAATTTTCATGTATTTCATGTAAATAACTTTAATATTTTTGCCTTCATAATAAAAGTTAAGAAAAATTTCATATGAAATAAAGTAATTGCCAATTGCACCTCATCGCATGCGGACGTGTTTTTAACAGTGCTCCAGTTAAACAAAAAATCGAAGCAGTGAAGTGAACCAAACACAAAATCATAAGCGAAAAGACGCTCAGTGCAATGCCTGCACATATAGATTTTCTGACAAATCTATAAGTTATCAATCAACAATCAACTAATTACAAATTTAAATAAACTAACCACAAACAATGAGTGAAAACGAAGCTCGCGCGCAGCGTCAACGTCAGCAAGATGAGCGACGGCTCTCTTCGCAACGCAACAACGCTTACTTTTCCGTCGTCTCTGCGGAACCGAACCGAGGGCGGTCAATCACCCCCAACCTGACAGCTGATCTTTCTCTCTTAACACGCGACAGTGAACGCTCTTGCTCCCCGTCGCCGTCGCTACTATCTATCGGGTCGACGCAATCCGACCGCCCGCGATCGGCAACTCCCGACCCTCTAAACGAACACCTGCTTACAGCGAACGTCAAAGAACGATCTTGCTCTTTGTCTCCCTCTCCCTTACCAACAAAATCTGCTCACACCAAGCAAAGAGAACAGAACTTAGCTGTAACAGCAAGCACAAACTCTTCAATTGTCGCGACAACCTCAATAACTAAAACAACACCGATGCCGTCTGCCCGCTCAACACACACGAACACAACGAAAGCTGCGCAGTCAGCAAAACAAACCGCAACAAACGAAAACGAAAACGCAAAGCCGGCCATACAGACTGGAATGGATCGCTACATCCAAATCAAACGTAAGCTAAGCCCCCCCAAAAAATGTAAACAAACCAAAAATCACACGCGCCAACGCCAACACAACTTTAGGCGTAGTACCGAACAATGCCAACAGGTTTGACATTTTGGCAGACACTATTGAAGACCTGCCCGTTGAAGCTGATGGAAGCGACAAAAATAGGCCAAAGCCACCACCAATTTTTGTACGTGAGAAAAGCTCTAGTACATTTGTAAACAATGTAATAAAGCTCATAGGTGACGCAAATTTCCACATAATTCCCTTAGTTAGGGGCAACATCCACGAAACTAAAGTTCAAACCAAGTCTGAACAACACTTCAGAGCCTTAACCAAGTACTTAGATGAAGGGGAAAAAAGCTATTACACATACCAGCTAAAAAGCAGCAAGGGTCTGCAAGTCGTACTAAAGGGCATAGAGCCTGATGTAACACCAGACGAAATAAAGCTGGCGCTACAGGATAAAGGATTTACCGCAAAATCAGTCTTCAACATCTTAAACAAAAATAGACAGCCGCAACCACTCTTCAAGGTGGAACTTGCACCTGAAGCAAAGATGCCAAAAAGAAACGACGTGCATCCAATCTACAAACTGCAATTCTTACTACATCGTAGAATCACCGTAGAAGAACCTCACAAACGCAACAATCTGGTACAATGTATGAACTGCCAATAATACGGCCACACAAAGTCTTACTGTAAGCTGCGCCCAGTGTGCGTAGTCTGTGGCGAGCTCCATGACAAAGCCAGCTGCAGTGCACCCAAAAAGACTCAAGCGGAAAAAGGTGCGGCAACTGTGGAGGCAATCACACAGCCAACTACAGAGGCTGCCCAGTATACAAAGAGCTCAAAAGCCGCATTAACCAGCGCGTAGCCATTGTACGCTCGCAAAACGCACCGATCACAAAAATACCCTCCAAACACAACCCAGAAGTTTTCTTCTCTACCGCAGCCAGATCCTCACTTGGTACAGGATTCGTTACCAAAAACGCGTCATATGCAAGCGCTCTAAGATCAGGTCTAGAGCCCCCAGCCTCCAATGCGCCATGCTCACAAACCAAATATGTGGACTTCAATCCGGTACAAGACAAAAAGCCAACGGAACAACAACAAAACAAATTCGAAGAAATGATACTAACCCTGCAGCAGAGCATGGCGGAGTTTATGGCGTTTATACGGACAACCATGCAAGATCTAATGCGTAATCAAAACATGTTGATACAATTGCTTGTATCACAACATTCAAAATAATCATCTTCTTGGCCTCGCTAAGAATCTCTACGTGGAACGCCAACGGCGTTTCACAGCACAAACTTGAGCTAGTTCAATTCCTTCTCGAAAAGCACATCGACGTAATGCTACTTTCGGAAACACACCTCACAAACAAATATAACTTCAACATAAAAGGATATATTTTCTACGGAACCAATCACCCTGATGGTAAGGCCCACGGCGGGACCGGGATTTTGATAAGAAGCCGTCTTAAGCACCACTGTCATATTGAGACTGGCAAAAACTATCTACAAGCAACATCAATAAAAATTCATTTGGATAATGGTAACCAGCTTACCTTAGCCGCTGTTTACTGCCCACCTCGTTTCACTTTATCAGAAGACCAATTTATGGAATTCTTCAACTCACTTGGAGAACATTTTATAGCAGCCGGGGACTACAATGCCAAGCACACACACTGGGGGTCTCGACTCGTGAATCCAAAAGGAAAACAGCTCTACAACGCCATTATAAAAGCAAACAACAAGCTTGACCACGTTTCTCCTGGCACACCTACATACTGGCCAACTGACCCCAAAAAACTACCTGATCTAATTGATTTCGCAGTCACCAAAAACATTCCCCGTAATCTGATAAGCGCCGAGTGCCTCCCAGACCTATCATCTGACCACTCGCCCCTCCTAATAAATCTGCTCCGACACCCAGAACCAGCAAACCACTCTTACAAGTTGACTTCAGATAAAACCAACTGGCTCATCTACAAAAAATACATAAGCTCACATATTGAGCCCAACCCACCTCTTGAAGCTGAAGCTGACATTGATAGTTTTGTTAACTCACTGGAGTCAATCATCGTTGCTGCAGCTCGCTGCTCAACGCCGCAAACAGTAAGCAAAATTAAAAATCACAAAAAAACCAACCTGCAAATCGAACAACTTGTTCTCGAAAAACGGCGCCTACGGCGAGAATGGCAGTCCTCCAGATCACCGTCGGCGAAACAAAAGTTAAAAGACGCCACACTCAAACTTACAAAAGCTTTAAAGCAAGAAGAAGAGCTTGCCCAACGTACTTATATTGAAAAATTATCAACATCCAGTACAAAAAACTCACTGTGGAAAGCTCACCCAACTCTTGGTTCACCCACAGTACCAGTGGTCCCAATTTAGAAACCACACAGGTGGCTGGGCCCGTAGCGACAAAAATAGAGCCAGTACATTTGCCACTCATCTCCAAAAAGTCTTCCAACCGAATTCTGCAACAAACACGTTCGAAATTCCGCCCGCAACAGACGACTCCCAGCTTCATCACGCTCCAGTTGTGTTTCGCTCAAACGACATCTCAAAAATCATCAAAGAACATCTGAACCCGAAAAAATCTGCAGGATGCGACCTAATTACCCCTAAGATGATTATTGAGCTGCCTTACTGTGCCGTATGCAGCATTACCCAGCTCTTCAATGCCATCAACAAACTTGGCTACTTTCCAGGTAGATGGAAAAAGTCAATAATAATAATGATTTATTTTTTTTATTTATTTGAACGAGGGAGTCTCCCAGCAGAGAAGGCGCGAGGCACTGCGACCAGAATGGTCTTTTGTGCCTAAATGCTCTCCTATCTTGACAAAAGCCGCTCTGCTTCCTGATGAAGCCAAGCAGGTCTTTCGTCGAGGAACGGACAATTTGCTCGGGACTGCGATTTCCACGTGCAAATGTTTCCTCCTACTCCAAACCAAGGCTGGACAGTCACACAGTATGTGTTTGGTGGTTTCATCGTCCTCTTTCAGAGCCTGCACTCTGCATCAGAGGATAGACGCATTTTCGTTAGGTGATAGTTCACCAGATGGTGGCCACTGAGATAGCCAACAAGGAGATAGAGACCTCTCCTGGAGAGTAAGTCTGTTCTGCGTTTAACCGAGGGATTTGTAAGCTCTCTAGCCTGCCTCATCCCTGGTTGGAAGAACCAATAGCGTTCGGTCAACCTATCTGCCCAAGTTTTCCAAGGGATGGGATGGTTGACCACCCCACGCCGCGAAGGGTTCGGGGCCAACCATAGAGGCTGATGACCCCGCCCTCGCTAGTTCATCTGCTAGCTCGTTGCCCTGGAACCCAGAGTGTCCAGGTACCCAAAGGAGGGTAACTTTGTTTCTTTTGGACAGCCTCTGGAGGCAGTTCCAGCAGTCAGCCACCATACGTGAGCTTACTCTCTTTGAGGAGAGGGCTAGTATGGCAGCTTGGCTGTCCGGAAGATGTAAATGTTCGCTCTCTCATCCCTTCTCAAGGATAAGACGGCAGCAGAACTCAATGGCATGAACCTCGGATTGAAAGACCGTGGGCCACTTGCCCATGGCAATCGAGGTTTTGGAGTTGGGACCATGTATCCCGGCTCCAACCCCTGATCAGTTTTAGACCCGTCGGTATACCAGTGTATGCCGTGAGGGTCGCTGATGGGGTTGCCAGCATCCCAGTCTTCCGGTCTGGGATGAGAGTCCTGAACTTTGCACCAAAGAGGAGTTCCTTGGTCATAGAATCTGATCTAGTGCAGATCTCTAGGCCAGGAATATCTTTGATAAGTCTAGCATGCCCTGATTCGGTAGCTAGAAGCCCAGATTGGAGCTTGATTCTAAGAAGACTCATTGCAGCGACTTCTTTTATTTTTGATATGCAGCGGAGTCAAGTTGAGGATTGACTCCATTGCTGCTGTGGGACAGGTGCGGAGTGCACCCGTCGAGAAAGGCAAAGTAGCCTATGCAATTTATGGCATTTGTTGATGGCAGTGACCTGCGTCACCTTTGGCCACCACACAATTGCAGCGTAGGTGACGATGGGTCTTACCATCATCTCAAATAGCAACCGGATGTTACAGGATTTGAGACCCCAGGTTCTACCAAAGAATCTTCTGCATGCCCACATGGCATGAGTTGCCTTTGATAGAGTGTTATTTAGGTGGGAATTCCAGTTTAGTCTTTTGTCAAGGGTCACCCTAGATACTTGACTTCGCTGGAAAGACCCACAGGGGGAGCCGCCTATGTTCAATTGACCTATGTCAATAGAATAGCGCTTAGTGAAGGGAACAATTATTGCCTTTTGGGGATTGATGCTGAGACGTACATCTTCGCACCATCTGCCAACCGTGTTCAGAGCAGATTGCATTAGCTCTGTCACGGTGTTGGCAAATTTCCGTTCACTATTAGAGCCAGGTCGTTAGCGTAGCAAATTGCTTGCACGCCCTGGTCTGCGAGAATGCTTAGTAGTTCATCAACTACTAAAGACCAGAGTAGGGGGGATAAGACCCCTCCTGGGGACATCCTTTAACCGCACTGATAAAGGCAGTCGTGGTGTCCAAGGTAGAGGAAATGATCCGGTGTTTGAGCATAGCCTCAATCCACCGGATTAGGGGACGGGCAATATTTCTGCGCTCTAGCGCAGCGAAATAGAGCCGTAGCCGGTATTATCGAAGGCACCCTCTATATCAGAAAGAGCACAAAGCAATGTTCTTGCATGCGAGGGCTTCTTCGATTTTACCTACTAATTTGTGGAGGGCGACCTCCGTCGACCTTCCGGCTATATACGCAAACTGCGTGGGATGCAGAGGATAAGTTTCCTGCAGAGGCACCGTATGTGCAGGTCTATGAGCCTTTCCGCTGTCTTGAGCAGGAAGGAGGTGAGACTGATCGGCCGATAGGATTTGGGCTGGTCCTGGGGACGATTCCCCTGTTTGGGAATGAATACCACATTGACTCTCCTCCAAGAGACGGGTATGTATCCCCAAGTGAGACTAGCTCTAAACAGGCCGACCAGCGGATCGAGAATATGATCCAGGCTGTTTTGTAGAAGGGCTGGGAAGATTTGATCGCCCCTGGGGCTTTGAAGGGAGCGAAGGAATCTACAGCCCATTTGACCTTTTCAGGGTCGAAGATGGTTCCAGATAAACTGGAGCCACGTGAGTCCGGTGACGTGATGACGTCATCTTGACTGGATGGATCTGGGTTCGCCACCGAACCTGGGAAGTGGACTTGAAGCAGAAGATCAAGTGCCTCCCTGCGATCTTGGGTGAAGAGCCATCTGCTCTTTTAAGAAGCCCTATACCATTAGACGACCCTTTAGCTAATACTTTGTGAGTCTCGCTGCCTCGGTAGCGATTCAATGCTACCACAGTAGCTGCGCCACGTATCGCGTTTGGCGTCTAATGTTTTTATTATAATTAGTTAGGGCGTCCCTATAGACGTCCCAGCTGACACGATTAGCTTTGGCCCTATTGAAAAGGCTTCTAACCTTCCTTCGTTGTGCGGATAGTTCCTCGTTCCACCATGGAACTTTACGGTTGACCTCTAGGGTCTTCCGAACAGAGCTGTCCTCGAAGGATGTGATAAGCATCTTGAAGCAGGTTGGCAGCAAGATCTATCTCACTAATAGAACTTGGGTTGCTGATCAACAAATCTGCTTTAAAAGCCACAGAGGCTTTAAAAGATCCCACTTGGTCTTTTGGGGCAGAAGGAGTTCTGACGGATCTCGACTTGGCCAGGTAGGTCGAACCTGATGTGCTGATGGTCCGACAACGTGGCTTCGTCTGTGACCCGCCAGTTCACCAGTGAACTCCCAATAGAGTTACTGACTAGGGTAAGATCCAGACCTCTTCCCTAATGGCATTAATGAATGTTGGCTTACACCTATGTTAGCAACATCTAATTGACAACACAATAGATATTCTAAAAGGGACTCACCACGTTTGTTGACGTCACTGCTTCCCCAGATCGTGTGATGCGCGTTGGCATCACAGCCGATCCGAGCGGCTTGTTGTTTAAGCGGCAGAACTCCACCAGCCGCTGAACCTCTGTGGGGGAACGTCATCCACGTCGCCCGGGAAGTAGGCAGAGGCGATCACAACCTCCCGGACGCCCTCAGCCGTGGCTACCTCAATAGCCGTTGCCACCAGGTCTCTGTGGATGAAATTTGTTAAAGGGAAGTGTCTCACATTGCTATTAACAATAATAGCAGTGCGAGGGCACCTCCCGTGCGGTCATATATCAACTACATGATCCGCATGATAGTCCACGGATGTGGCCACCGATCAACCATGGCTCCTGGACGAGAGCCAGGTTGATTTCCTCTTCGCAGACGACCCTGCACAGGGTGGCAGACGCTCCTCTGGCGTGGTGCAGGTTCGCCTGGAGCACCTTAATGGCGCTCGGCATCCTCCTTTAGGGCCTTTTGACAAGGCCCCGCCTTCCCCCGGAGTCGTTGCCTCGGATGCCCTTCGGCAATCTGGAGGACCACTCGGGGGGGTCGCCTGCGACCACGGTCGCCGGAGGGCCCTTGCGGGGGTCTCCGCACTATGCCAGTGGAGGGCCTGGTATGGACGACGGGGCGTCCGCTGCCAACCACCGGCTTAGTACGGTCCGCTGTGGGCTTGGGGGCAGTCACCACTATGACTGGGGGTTTGGGGATGGGTTTTGTCAGCGCCACTGCAGCTGCGGCGCTGGTGGACGCCACCGGTGCGTTAGCCACAGCTGTCACGCCGGTAGTGCCCACCGTCGCCGCCGCTGGAGGATCGCTGACGGGAGGGGGTTGGAGATGGGGAGGGGAGGGAGCAGGGGGGGAGGCCCTGACGGCGGAGTTCTTAAGGATAAGCTTGATCCTGCCAAGCGGAATTTACATTACCTTTAATGTCCGTCAGAGCCTTATACGACTTCTCGTCGACCATCATCGCGAGGTGTGTCGTATTGCCGTTGAGGCTGTGTTGCACCACCCGCCACAGCTCCGTAGAGAGCTCTCGATTTTGGATACCCAAGTATTCTACAATCTCGGCGGGTGTGTATTGGCGCTGTTGGGGAAGTAACCTCTAATGAGGTGAGCTCTTGGGAACTCTGCTTCCTCCAACAACTTTAAATCAAGGCCGCTGATGGACTTGATATGTCCAAAGCTTCCTTGACCCAATCGGCAGTGCTGCTGTTCTCGCACACCAGGAGCAGCCACTCGTTTCGGGGTATACAACCCTCGAAACCTGGGCCGACTTCTGATGTGAAAGGCAGCCGCATCGCCTTTAGGATGCTCTCTTGCACCGTGGCCATATGCTCCGGTGTAAGAGGTTTGGTGGGGTCAGCCGAAGTGAAGCCCAATTTCACCCTGCTTGCCACTTGGCTGAAGAGTGGCTTTGTGGACTCCATGAGTCTTTTTGGGCTTCTTTGAGGACCCTTGGGGTTCGGGGATGGTATCGTCACCGCGCATCCGCTTAGCCTTGGTTTCCACGGGGGCGCAGTGGCGATAGCCAGAGCCTCTGCTCTGCTCGAACCCTTTGCGGTGCGCTTTGAAGGCTTCTTCTGCGGGTCTTCAGTTTGACGAGGCGTTCCCCGAGTCCAGTGCAGAGTCTGGATTTGGGGCCAGCTTCCGTGAGACCTGACCTCTGAGAGGCCACGGAAGCGTCGTCAGCAAAGCTGATCAGGTCACCTTCAGCTTCGGCGTCGGAGGACATCACCTCGACGGTCTGCTGCGTGACTGAGCAGTTGTTGGACGAGAAGGCAGCACTAGCGAACTCAGTGTCCAAGGGAGTTCGTGGCCTGTCCGAGTCCCCGGAGTACCAGGGTCGAGACCCGTGGTATTGGGGGTGGATGCCAGCAGCCAACAGCTGCAGTGCTGGTATTGGGGTCGGCCGTGAAGGCTTCGCCCTGGGTTGATGCGTTCAAAGCCGCATCGGGCTTGTTTTTAAGTTATATAGATCCATAAAATTGATCCCACGAGTAGGCGGAGAGAGGTCACCCGACATAGCCGCTTGCCGTGGGAAGTCTAAGTGAAACTGGAGGGCGACAGGTATCCAGAGTCCGCATACTAGAGACCGGGCTACCCCCGGCCATGCATCCATTAGCGTATGCTGTTCCGCCTTGGATTGGGGTGATTTATAGATTCACGATCTTCGCCCGACTACAATTAGTCAGCACCCCTAGCAGAGACATGACCGTGCTAGGGCCTGCTTCCAGCCGCCCTCGTGGGAGTATAGCCGCACTTCCGTCGTGGGCAAGGCGGCCTTACCCGCCAGAGCTGTGGTTAAATTTAATTCCCTTGCTCTTGACGGCTGACGGCCTAATAATAATGATACCTAAGCCGGGAAAAGATCACACTATTCCATCGTCGTACAGACCCATAAGCCTTCTATCCTGCTTATCTAAACTTTTTGAAAAATGCCTACTGTCTCTGACTATTACTCCATTCCTGAACACGCACAACACAATACCAGCTCACCAATTTGGCTTTCGTGAAAAACACGGAACTATTGAGCAAGTTAACCGCATAACATCAGAAATACGAAACGCATTTGAAAAACGGGAATACTGCTCTGCAATATTTCTTGATGTTTCGCAGGCATTCGACAGAGTTTGGCTGGACGGTCTGATGTATAAAATCAAAACAACACTTCCAAACAACACTCACAAACTGCTAGAGTCGTACCTCTACAACAGGAAGTTTGTAGTTAGGTGCAACACTGCGATATCCGACGAACACAGTATTGAAGCCGGTGTCCCACAAGGCAGCGTACTAGGCCCAACACTATACGTCCTATTCACAGCAGACATCCCTACAAGTAGCAACCTGACAGTTTCAACATTTGCGGATGACACAGCTATTCTCAGCCGCTCCAGATGCCCAATCAAAGCATCATCTCAGCTAGCCATCTACCTGGTCGACGTGGAAAAGTGGTTATCCGACTGGCGTATAAAGGTAAACGAACAAAAATGCAAGCAAGTAACTTTCACCCTTAACAGGCAAGATTGTCCACCCCTCACGCTGAACAACGTCGCACTTCCAACAGCAAACGAAGTGACGTACCTGGGAGTACACCTCGATAGAAGACTAACTTGGCGCCGACACATCGAAGCCAAGAGAACTCACTTAAAACTGAAGGCCAACAGCCTTCATTGGCTTATCAACTCCCGCTCACCACTCAGTTTGGACTTCAAGGTGCTACTCTACAACTCAGCGCTAAAACCAATCTGGACTTACGGCTGCCAGCTATGGGGAAATGCCAGCAACAGCAACATCGATATCATTCAGAGAGCCCAGACGAAGATTTTGAGAACTATCACCGGGGCACCGTGGTATGTTCGAAACGCCAACATTCACAAAGATCTAAACGTGCCACCTGTAAAAGACGAAATTGCGGAAAAAAAGGAAAAGTACCTTAACAAGCTATCAACGCATCCTAACCAGCTTGCGAGGAGGCTAACTAGGCTAAGCAGCCGATCACGCCTACGTCGAAACGACTTGCCAACCCAGCAGTAATTTTTCTTTTTGGGCCGCTCTTATAATTCAGTTCAAGAAATGTACTGATAATTAGTATTTACACGTAAGATTTGTTAACTTGTTGTTAGTTTTCGGTATTGAAAAGATTCAACAAATAAAAGCTACAAACTGGAAAAAAAAAAAAAAAAATAAAGTAAAGTAAAATTTCATATGAAATGAAGTTCACTCACATAAGATATGAAAAATTTATTTGTTAAATTTCAAAAGTTAAGTCAAATTTCATATGAAATGAAGGTAAGTCCCATAAGAAATTTTTTTTTTGTCAAATTTGCAAAGCTAGATTCAATTTTCATGAAATGAATGTTGGAGCTCAACATAACATAAGCAGTTAAGCTAGTATGTAAGAGAACACATGAAGTGTGTTAAGATGTTAAGAGAAGACGATCGGCAAATGCCGACGGCGAATTCGGGGAGTGTGGTCGGACTGTGGCCCACTCTCACTTGTAAAAATATATATAGTCTCGTTTGTGCACTGAAGCCATCTAAAAGTAACAAAAGTATTGAAGCCGAACTCCACGTCCTTTATTTGAATAATATTATTTATCGTTTCGATTTCTCTAAAAATTTTCATTGGCGCCCGGGCAGGGACTTGAGATTCGGTTAATAATGAATAAAATTATATCGGCAGTAGTTGGCTTTGCGCGTCGTGTGTGAAAATAAAACCAAAAAAGTGAACGTTTTGCTGGACTGAGGTGTGCGCCAAAGAAGTCGTCCACGTTGGACAATAAATGGAAGCCAGTCGTCGCTCTATGTCTATCGATGCCCTAGACAGCCTACAGGTATTTAGTATCAAAAATTGAGCAAGTCTTGTTGCTTGAAACGACGAAATTGTCGACATAAATATATGAGTACATAATCGCATGTACTAAGCAGCTCAAATTTTGATACTTATTCTTTGAATATTGCATGCAAGCAGTGTACCTGCATACGTATATACGTGTGTACGTGATTGCTTCTACACACATCGATACATTTGTACATACATACATTTAAACATATGAGCCCATATGAGCAACTAACCCCAACAACAAAGTATCATTAAAAACAATAAATACAAAAGGCCTTACGTTGCATTTCTTTAAATAGATAGTAGTAACCTGCTTGCATGAATAATATTAAACTAAAATAAATAAACGGCAACATCGTTTATTTACTTGTATACATATACTGGCATTATTACTGATCTTCTTGTGGCGCGTTCACTTTGGAATGTTGACGCCGGTTTACAGATAAGCTCATAATTTTCGTGTTCGCTTTCGCTTGCATTTCTGGCCAGCGGTATTTTATTACCCCGCACCCGTTTTGCATTGCTGCCTACAACCGTAGTTACATCAAATCTCTTAGTTATCTCTCTTCGTTTGATTCCGGTTTGTTCGTCTTACATACTGCATTGAGTGCGTGTGTTTGGTAATTACATTCTTACATTCTCGCTCCCCCGCATCACGCATTTATATTGCTGCCTAAAACATTAACTGCTCTTTAGATCCGAATCTCTCGGAAATTTCGTTTGTTTGTGCACACAACACATAGGGTGTATGCGTGTAATTGTTCAGACCAGTTAATTGGCTTGTGTAAGTAGTATCGCTGCGAGGGTAGCTTATAAAGTTTCGATATTTGAGTAAGGTATACATATATTCTTTAAAATGTCTGAGTCCGAGAAACCATGTACCGAAAAATTGCCGAGTTCTAAAGGTAGTGCAAAACTCGCGTTGTGTCTGCAAAGATACGATAAGGTGAGTGCTGATATTGCAGAACAGAGTTAACGTGTAGATTAGAACTTTTGGAAGGGTATATAGAGAAGGCAATGAATCTTCAAGCCGAATTAGACAATTTAAACCCTCTTAACGAACATAGGGAGTAGTTAGAATAATTGTGTGTCATCACAAAGGCATTATACCTAAATGCAATAAAGCCAGAAACAGAGGTTAAACATATTTGCTGCGCAAGTTCGAGCCAGCGTTTGCAGCTGCCGAAAATGCGTTTGCCAACATTCAATGGCAAGCATTCGGAGTATAGAAATTTTATGTGCCTTTTCGGAAGCTTAGTTCACAATGACACTTCTCTAACTAATGTCGAGAAGATCAATCATCTGGTGTCTTGTTTATCAGATGAGGCATTGGGGGTAGTTAAGCCGTATCAGTTGACGAATTGTAACTATCCTAAGGCAATTGCAAGCCTCAATGCAGTATATGACAATAAATGTCTTATATTCTTTGACACTGTTTTACAGTTATTCGTCATACCTAGCATGACAAAACCATCTGCATCGAACTTGAGATCGATAATAGATAGGGTGTCTGCTATATGTGCGACGTTGTCGTCGTTAGGTAACGACAAGGACATTGCTAATGCAATGATAATTCATATGGTCATGGCAAAGGTGGACCATACTACCAAGTCTCGCTGTGAAGAGCAGCTGGATTATGATAAACTCCCGTCTTGGGAAGATTGTGCTAGACAACTGAAAAAGAGGTACCAGTATTTGTCAGCAGAAGAGTCAACTCGAGACAAAACAAAGCCAAATACATGTACAATAGTATCCCTTAAGTCAATGTTCACCCGCAAAACCATTTAATTATTGTCCACTAGGACAGATTATAAATAAATAAACGCATGCTACAACAAAAAAAAAAAAACATATGAAAATTTCATTTGAAAAAATTTTTCAACTGGTCAAATTTTCGATTGACTCCGACTACTTTATTTATTTCATGTAAAATACACTTTAAATAACTTCATTATTTATGCCATCATATATTTAAATAATATTGCCGGCAAGGCAACACTCCACAGTCAATAAAATTTCACTTTTTGCGCAACATCACTCTACCTATAGAGGTTTTTTGTCACGCCATCCGCAAACTGGTCAAATTTTCGATGACAAAATTCCAATTTTCATAATTTTTTATGAAATTTTATCTATATAATTCTCACAACTCAAGTAATTTAACTTCTTTTCCTTACATATAAAATAATATAAGAAAAAATTTAAAAGAAAATAAAATTTGAAAAGATTTCATATGAAATAAATTGAAGTCAAATTTCATATGAAATGAAGTAAACTCACAAAACATATGAAAATTTCATTTGAAAAAATTTTAAACGGGTAAAATTTTCAATTGACTTCGACTACTTTATCAATTTTCATGTATTTCATATAAAATACACTTTAAATAATTTAATTATTTTCGCCCTTATAATAAAAGTTAAGAAAAATTTCATATGAAATAAAATGAAGTCAAATTTTATATGAAATGAAGTTAACTCACATAAGGTATGAAAAATTTGTTTGTCAAATTTCAAAAGTTAAGTCAACTTTCATATAAAGTGAAGTTAAATCCCATAAGAAATTTTTTTTATCAAATTTGCAAAGCTAGATTCAATTTTCATGAAATGAAGTTGAATCACATATCAATTAAATTTCATATGAAAAATTTGTTTGACAAATTTCCAAAGACAAATTTCATATGAAATGAAGTTAAATCACATAACATATCAAAATTTCATATGAAAAAATTTTCAAAGTGGTCAAGTTTTCCATTGACTCCCAATAATTAATCAATTTTAATGTATTTCATGTAAAATACACTTTAAATAACTTCATTATTTTTGCCATCATATATATAAATAACATTTCCGGGAAGACAACACTCCCCAGTCAATGAAATTTCACTTTTTGAGAAACATTACTCTACCTATAGAGGTTTTTTGTCACCCCATCCGCAAACTGGTCAAATTTTCCATGAGAAACTTCAAAATTTCATGATTTTTTATGAAATTTCACCTATGTTCTTCTCACAACTCAAGTGATTTAACTTCTTTTCGTTACATATAAATTAATATAAGAAAAATTTCATAGAAAATAAAAGTTGAAAAGATTTAATATGAAATATAGTAAAATCAAATTTCATATGAAATGAAGTAAACTCACAAAACATATGAAAATTTCATTTGAAAAAATTTTTAAATAGGTAAAATTTTCAATTGATTCCGACTACTTTATCAATTTTCATGTATTTCATGTAAAATAATCTTTACATAACTTAATTATTTTTGCCTTCATAATAAAAGTTAAGAAAAAAATTTCGTATGAAATGAAGTTAACTCACATAAGATATGAAAATTTCATTTAAAAAAATTTTTAAACTCGTCAAATTTTCGATGTCTTCCGACTACTTTATCAATTTTCATGTATTTCATGTAAAATACACTTTAAATAACTTAATTATTTTTGCCTTTATAATAAAATTTAAGGAAAATTACATATGAAAGAAAGTGAAGTCAAATTTCATATGTCTTGCATTCTTCCCCGTGAACGGATGTGTTTTTTTCTGCGCTTCGATATTTTCGCGTTTTTATTAAAAACAACCGGTGTTTTATAATTCTTTTATTTTAAAACCGATCTTCTTTTGATAACCCGTTCACGACGCGTGTGCATGCCTTTTAAATTAGTCAAACTAATCTTTGTTTGCTAATTTTATATTTTTGTACATTGGTTCTGCTCCTCTGGTACTTTGTTTACATCTTTACTCTTTTCGGTAAGCAACGTTGTTGTTAGTGGCTCACCGCTATTACTCTCTTTCTTATCTATCCTAATTCTTTGAGCGCGCCTAAGCACCTCTCACGCTTTGCCGCTCTTTCTATTGCACTTTTTTAAGCGCGCCTAAGCATCTCTCACGCTTTGCCGCTCTCTGTACTGCACTGTTGTTGCTTGATTGTTTTTGCTCTCTCTGCTCTCTGCCTTTGCGCGCTAATTTCTTTCTTGCGCACATACCTCTTTTTCTTGTTTTTGTTTTGTTTTCTTTGCGGCTGTTTTTATTTGTTACAGTAGGTGTCCCCAATAATGGACGGTTTGATTTGCTTTAAAAAATCCTGCCTTAAGGAGGTGACGGCTGCCCAGCCAAGCATTTCGTGTTGGCTATGTGATAACGTAGTACACGCGAAGTGTGCCGGATTTTCTGGCCCGACGGCTGATGCGGTAGCCAAGCGCACTGGGTTGCGTTATTGCTGCGATATGTGTAGGGAAGTGGAGGGCGAAATTTGTTCGTTTATGCGGCAAACAAAGATAGGATTTAGGGAACTGCTTGGAAGTTTTCGCACACTATCCGACCAGTTCTCAGCGCTCGATTCATGTTTTTAATAACCTTAAGTTATTGAACGAATCCCCAAAGCGAAAAAATCCACCCGCATAGAGGAGCCTATTATCGCCACCCAGCTCCCTATAATTGACCAGCCAGGTACGCCAATGACACAGCCGTTAATGTCGTTCACCAATCCCCCGATGGTAACGAGATCAGCGGCTAAATCAATTTCGATTCCCGAAAATGTCATTGAGTGTATGCAACCAGTGACGCCAAAATGTTCCGTTATGTCCGCTGTGGTCTCGTTGCCCGTGCCACAGAAAATAGTGTTACCTAAGGCGTGTTCAAGTTCTGGTTTACCAGAAGAGAACCTCTGCTCTGGAATTATACCTGAGGCGCCTAAAAAGATTGTAGGTGTTCCACAAAAGAAACAGATCTTTGTTTCTAGGCTTGCCCCTGAACTCACATCAAATGATGTTAAAGCTTATATTCAAGCTAAAACCCAAGCCGTCGACGTAAAAGTGGAAAAGTTTAAGTTTTCTTATGAGAGGGACATATCTTCCTTCAAAATAAGTGCCCCAAACGAACTCTTAGGCATTATATGTTCGGCTCAATTTTGGCCGGAACATGTAATGGTTAAAGAGTTTGAAGCAAGGAAAAAGAAAAATCGCCCACCGATTAAACTTCCTTTGCCTCCTCTAGCAGCAGCCCAAACAAAATCAAATAAAAAAAACTAACAAGCTTCTTAACTCTTTCATATCAAAATGTTAGAGGTCTCTGTACTAAGATTTCAACTTTATACTTAAACAGTCTTTCTTTTTCTTCCCAAATTGTTGTGTTTACTGAGACTTGGTTAAAGCCGGAGATCCTGAACTCCGAAGTCTTTCCAAATAAGTACACAACCTACAGGTGTGATCGACCTGACCGACGTGGTGGTGGAGTTCTAATTGCAGTCGATTCCACCATCAACTCGGAACTCTTAGAACCGGAGATTCAATTTGGCATTGAATTTCTCTGTGTAAAATTACACTTTCCCGGTTTTTTTCATTATATAACCTGTTCCTATATTCCGCCGTCGTCGGAGTTATCAGTCTATTTGCAACATTTGTCTGCAATACAGACCATATTTAATCTGTTATCAGACAGAGATCAATTTTTAGTCCTGGGTGACTTCAATATCCCCGATTGTAATTGGACAACAAGTGCTGATTCAAACTCTCTTTCTGCCCTCACGGCAACACGACCTTTTTGACGGTCTGTTTGACATGTCATTGTCTCAGGTCAATCATGTCTTAAACAGTAGTAACAGATCGTTAGACTTATGCTTTGTCTCGGATCCATCTAGAGTGAGTCTAAACAAGACACAACCACTTTCTCTTCCTGAAGATCCTTACCATCCCACTCTTGAAGTTACTATTGATTTTGGTGCTTGTATGGATAATGATGAAAAACTGCTAAACTGCGTTTACGCTGCTTTAGAAAAGCAGATTTTAACTTATTGAATGGGATGATTTCCCAATTTGATTGGTCAGAATTGTATTGGTCTACTGATATTTTAGTAGCGACCAATATTTTTTATAACACACTTAACTACTTTTTAGATATTGTTATTCCGTGTTTTTATCCAACTTCCTCGAGTAAGCCGCCATGGTTTACAAGAGAGTTGTCACGGTTAAAAAATTTAAAGTCAAACTTATTTAAAAAATATAAAAGTAATAGCTCATCTTCAGCCTTTTCCCGCTACTTAAGCGCGCGGTCAGATTTTACTGTCTTGAACGCGAAATGTTATAAGAACTATTTAACTCGTTGTAAGGCTCAGTTTATTCAGAACCCCAAACAGTTTTATAGTTTCGTTAACACGAAGCGTAAGTCTACCGCATTTCCAACAAAATTAACGTTTGAAAATGCTAGTGCAGATACCGACCAAGCCATGGCCGATATGTTTGCAAAGTTTTTTCAAACGACTTATTATCCCTCTACACAGAAAACTCACTTTTATCCATACAACATTCCAAGTTCAAATGGTATCTTCTCTCCCTTTTTAAACGAAAGCTCATTGGTAAAGGATCTCTCTTTAGTAAAGCCAGTCTTCTCACCAGGCCCTGACGGTGTTCCTGCTTGCATACTTCGATTCTGTGCTATCTCCCTAAGTAAGCCATTGCGCAAACTATTTTCGCTGTCTTTAGAAACTTCAGTCTTTCCTTCCATTTGGAAGGAATCTTTTATTATTCCCTTGCTTAAAAAGGGCAGCAAGTCTGATGCAAGCAATTATAGAGGTATCTCTAAATTGTCGGCTATACCCAAACTTTTCGAGAATGTTATAACTCCTCACTTGCAACATTTCTGTAGATCCGTTATCTCACCTTTTCAACACGGATTCATTAAAAGTCGTTCTACTACGACAAACTTGCTTGAGCTGACATCCTTCGTGGTAAAAGGATTTCAGGAAAATCTTCAGACTGATGTTATTTATACTGATTTCAGTAAAGCTTTTGACTCAGTGAATCATTCTCTTCTGGCACATAAACTTGACCTTCTAGGTTTTTCACCAAAACTACTTAGTTGAATTGTAAGCTATCTGGCTGACAGAACTCAAAGAGTCCTCTTTAAAACCACCCTTTCAAACCCAATTCATGCCACATCTGGTGTTCCTCAAGGGAGTCATCTTGGTCCCCTACTTTTTACGCTTTTCATTAATGACCTTCCCTTGGTCATATGTAACTCCCGTACCCTTATGTATGCGGATGATGTAAAGCTTTGCTACCAATTTAAAGACGACCACTGTCACGTAAACTTACAAACCGACCTAAATAGTTTCAATTCTTGGTGTTGCGCCAATTTTTTAAACCTGAACAGCTCTAAATGCAAGCTGATGACATTCTCTCGAGCCAGTCCGAAGTTTGCTTCTTATACTCTTTGTGGTTGTGCCTTGGAAAGAATCGCCCTAGTTGATGAACTGGGAGTCCGTTTGGACCGAAAACTAAAGTGTACAAGTCATATTACTAATATGGTCAATAAAGCCAGGGTGTCCTAGGCTTTATCAAAAGATGGTCTAAGGAATTCGACGATCCTTATATTACAAAGACCCTTTACGTTTCACTTGTTCGTCCATTCTCGAATACGGTTCATGCGTATGGTGTCCCCAATACACTATTCATAAGGAACGCATCGAATCTGTACAGAAGAACTTCTTACTTTTTGCCTTACGTGGCCTTAACTGGGATGAAAATTTGAGACTGCCTTCCTATAATGGTAGACTTCTGTTACTAAATCTGCCTTCCCTAACTAACCGCAGAACCATGCTAGTGGTCTTATTTATTAACAACCTTATGCAAGGTGACATTGACAGTGAGGCCTTGTTAAGGCAGCTACACTTCTCTGTTCCTTGCAGAAGAACTCGCTATTTCCTTCCACTAACACTTCCTTATTGTAGATCGAACTATGCACTGCATGATCCTTTCAGGGCATTATGTTCGGACTACAATAAGCTCCAACACATCATAGCTAGAACTAACTCTATCGCTGCTATGAAGTCCTTAATTCTTGCCTATCTAGTACGTAATTAGTAATTAGTATTTGAATCTTCCTCGATTTTCTATTCTATGTTTTTTCTTTTTTTCCCCTACTTGCATGCCGCGTTCTATGGCCTCGTCTTTTTTATTTTATTTCTTGTTTTCTCCACATCGCGTTAATTTTTACTCGCGTTTCTATTCGCTTTTCTACCGCGTTTCCGTGTCGTCCGTTATGCGACGGTGCCTCTCGGTCGGTCAGACGGGAGGTGGACTTCGTTTGGGTACCGCGCGCAACAAGCATCGGCTTGGTGTCGTTGGACCACTTGCTAATACAGTCATTGTATTCAACGTCCAATAATTGAAAAAAAAAAAAAAAAAAAAAAATCCCATAAGAAATTTTTTTTTTTGTCGAATTTGCAAAGCTAGATTCAATTTTCATGAAATGAAGTTAAATCACATATCAATAAAATATCATATGAAAAATTTTCATTTGCAAAAATTTTTAAACTTGTAAAATTTTCAATTGACTTCGACTACTTTATTAATATCATAATATCGCCATCCGCAAACTGGTCAAATTTTCCAAAAGAAAATTCAAAATTTCATGATTTTATATGATTTATTTCACCTATATTCTTGTCACAACTCAAGTGATTGAACTTCTTTTCGTTACATATAAATTAATATAAGAAATTTTTTTTTGACAAATTTGCAAAGCTAGATTCAATTTTTATGAAATGAAGTTAAATCACATATCAATAAAATTTCATATGAAAAATTTATTTGTCAAATTTCCAAAGCAACGAAGCAAACTCAGAAAACATATGAAAATTTCATTTGAAAAAATGTTAAAACTGGTCAAATTTTCGATTGACTCCGACTACTTTATCAATTTTAATGTATTTCATGTAAAATACACTTTAAATAACTTTATTATTTTTGCCTTCATGTATATAAATAACATTGCCGGGAAGACAACACTCCACAGTCAATAAAATTTCACTTTTTTAGCAACATCACTCTACCTATAGATGTTTTTTGTCACGCCATCCGCAAACTGGTCAAATTTTCGATGACAAAATTCCAATTTTCATAATTTTGTATGAAATTTTATCTATATAATTCTCACAACTCAAGTGATTTAACTTCTTTTCCTTAGATATAAAATAATATAAGAAAAATTTCAAAGAAAATAAAAGTTGAAAAGATTTCATATGAAATAAATTGAAGTCAATTTCCATATGAAATGAAGTAAACTCACAAAACTTATGAAAATTTCATTTGAAAAAATTTTTAAACTGGTAAAATTTTCAATTGACTTCGACTACTTTATCAATTTTCATGTATTTCATGTAAAATACACTTTAAATAATTTAATTATTTTTGCCTTCATAATAAAAGTTAAGAAAAATTTCATATGAAATTAAGTGAAGTCAAATTTCATATGAAATGAAGTTAACTAACATAACATATGAAAAATTTGTTTGTCAAATTTCAAAAGTTAAGTCAAATTTCATATAAAATGAAGTTATATCTCATAAGAAATTTGGTTTAAAAATTTGCAAAGCTAGATTCAATTTTCATGAAATGAAGTTGAATCACATATCAATTAAATTTCATATGAAAAATTTGTTTGACAAATTTCCAAAGACAAATTTCATATGAAATGAAAAAAAAAAAAATTTCATATGAAAAAATTTTTAAAGTGGTCAAGTTTTCCATTGAATCCTAATAATTAATCAATTTTAATGTATTTCATGTAAAATACACTTTAAATAACTTCATTATTTTTGCCATCATATATATAAATAACATTGCCGGGAAGACAACACTCCCCAGTCAATGAAATTTCACTTTTTGAGCAACATCACTCTTCCTATAGAGGTTTTTTGCCACGCCATCCGCAGACTGGTCAAATTTTCCATAAGACAATTCAAAATTTCATGATTTTATATCAAATTTCACCTATATTCTTCTCACAACTCAAGTGATTCAACTTCTTTTTGTTACATATAAATTAATATAAGAAAAATTTTATAGAAAATAAAAGTTGATAAGATTTTATATGAAATAAAGTGAAGTCAAATTTCATATGAAATGAAGTAAACTCACAAATATATGACAATTTCATTTGAAAAGATTTTTCAACTGGTCAAATTGTCGATTGACTCCGACTACTTTATTTTATTATTATTATTTGACAGAGGGAGTCTCCCAGCAGAGAAGGCGCGAGGCACTGCGACCAGAATGGTCTTTTGTGCTCAAATGCTCTCCCTATCTTGACAAAAGCCGCTCTGCTTCCCTGATGAAGCCTAGCAGGTCTTTCGTCGAGGAACGGACAATTTGCTCGGGAACTGCGATTTCCACGTGCAAATGTTTCCTCCTACTCCAAACAAAGGCTGGACAGTCACACAGTATGTGTTTGGTAGTTTCGTCGTCCTCTTTACAGAGCCTGCATTCTGCATCAGAGGATAGACGCATTTTTGTTAGGTGATAGTTCACCAGATGGTGGCCACTGAGGTAGCCAACAAGGAGATAGAGATCTCTCCTGGAGAGTGAGACTGTTCTGCGTTTAACCGAGGGATTTGTAAGCTCTCTAGCCTGTCTCATCCCTGGTTGGAAGAACCAATAGCGTTCGGTCAACCTATCTGCCCATGTTTTCACAAGGGATGAGATGGTTGACCACCCCACGCCGCAGAAGGGTTCGGGGCCAAGCATAGGGGCTGATGACCCCGCCCTCGCTAGCTCATCCGCTAGCTCGTTGCCCTGGAACCCAGAGTGTCCAGGTACCTAAAGGAGGGTAACTTTGTTTCTGTTGGACAGCCCCTGGAGGCAGTTCCTGCAGTCAGCCACCATACGTGAACTTACTCTCTTTGAGGAGAGGCCTAGTATGGCAGCTTGGCTGTCCGAGAAGATATAAATGTTCGGTCCTCTCATCCCCTTCTCAAGGATAAGACGGCAGCAGAACTCGATGGCATGAACCTCGGATTGAAAGACAGTGGGCCACTTGCCCATGGCAATCGAGGTTTTGGAGTTGGGACCATGTATACCGGCTCCAACCCCCTGATCAGTTTTTGACCCGTCGGTATACCAGTGTATGCCGTGAGGGTCGCTTATGGGGTTGCCAGCATCCCAGTCCTTCCGGTTTGGGATGAGAGTCCTAAATTTTGGACAAAAGAGGAGTTCCTTGGTCATAGAATCTGATCTAGTGCAGATCTCTAGGCCAGGAATATCTTTGATAAGTCTAGCATGCCCTGATTCGGTAGCTAGAAGCCCAGATTGGAGCTTGATTCTGAGAAGGCTCATAGCAGCGACTTCTTTTATTTTGATATGCAGTGGAGTCAAGTTAACTCCATTGCTGCTGTGTGACAGGTGCGATGTGCACCCGTCAGAGAAAGGCAAAGTAGCCTATGCATTTTATTGCATTTGTTGATGGCAGTGACCTGCGTCACCTTTGGCCACCACACAATTGCAGCGTAGGTGACGATGGGTCTTACCATCATCTCAAATAGCAACCGGATGTTAAAGGATTTGAGACCCCAGGTTCTACCAAAGAATCTTCTGCATGCCCACACGGCATGAGTTGCCTTTGGTAGAGTATTGTTTAGGTGGGAATTCCAGTTTAGTCTTTTATCAAGGGTCACCCCTAGATACTTAACTTCGCTGGAAAGACCCACAGGGGAGCCGCCAATGTTCAATTGACCTATGTCAATAGAATAGCGCTTAGTGAAGGGAACAATAATTGCCTTTTGGGGATTGATGCTGAGACCTACATCTTCGCACCATCTTCCAACCGTGTTCAGAGCCGAGTGCATTAGCTCTGTCACGGTGTTGGCAAATTTCCAGTTCACTATTACAGAGAGGTCGTCCGCGTAGTGACCCCTCCCTGAGGACATCCTTTAGCCGCACTGATAAAAGCAGTCGTGGTGTCCAAGGTAGAGGAAATGATCCGGTGTTTGAGCATAGCCTCAATCCACCGGATTAGGGGACGGGCAATATTACTGCGCTCTAGCGCAGCAGAAATAGAGCCGTAGCCGGTATTATCAAAAGCACCCTCTATATCAAGAAAAGAGCACAGAGCAATATTCTTGGATGCGAGGGCTTCTTCGATTTTACCTACTAATTTGTGGAGGGCGACCTCCGTCGACCTTCCGGCTATATACGCAAACTGCGTGGGATGCAGAGGATAAGTTTTCTGCAGAGAGCACCGTATGTGCAGGTCTATGAGCCTTTCCGCTGTCTTAAGCAGGAAGGAGGTGAGACTGATCGGCCGATATGATTTAGGCTGGTCCTGGGGACGATTCCCTTGTTTGGGAATGAATACCACATTGACTCTCCTCCAAGAGACGGGTATGTATCCCCAAGTGAGACTAGCTCTACACAGGCCGACCAGCAGATCGAGAATATGATCCAGGCTGTTTTGTAAAAGGGCTGGGAAGATTTGATCGCCCCCTGGGGCTTTGAAGGGAGCGAAGGAATCTACAGCCCATTTGACCTTTTCAGGGTCGAAGATGGTTCCTGGTAAACTGGAACCCCGTGAGTCCGGTGACGTAGTGACGTCATCTTGACTAGACAGATCTGGGTTCGCCACCGAACCTGGGGAGTGGACTTGAAGCAGAAGAACAAGTGCTTCCCTGCGATCTTGGGTGAAAGAGCCGTCTGCTCTAATACTTTCTGCAGTTTCGCTGCCTCTGGCAGCGATTCAATGCTACCACAGTAGCTGCGCGACGTATCGCGTTTAGCACGTCTAATAATTTTATTATACTTAGCTAGAGCGTCCCTACTAACATCCCAACTGACGCGGTTAGATCTGGCCCTGTTGAATAGGCTTCTAACCTTCCTTCTTTGAACAGATGGTTCCTCGTTCCGCCATGGAACTTTTCGGTTGTCCTTTAAGGTCGTCTTAGGGTAAGGTCCAAAACCTCTTCCCTAATGGCGTTAATAAAGGTTGGCTTACACCCTATGTTAGCAACGTCTAATTGACAACTCAATAGATACTCTAAAAGGGACTCACCACGTTTGTTTATGTCGCTGTTACCCCAGATTGTGTGATGCGAATTGGCATCGCAGCCGATCATGAGCGGCTTGTTTGCTGGTGGCATTGCCCGCGAAATAGGCAGAGGCGATCACTAATTCCCGGACACCCTCAGCCGTCGCTACCTCAATAGCCGTTGCCACCAGGTCGTGTGGATGAAATTTGGTAAAGGGAGTCTAGGAATATGGCCACCGATCAACCAAGGCTCTTGGACGAGAGCCAGGTTGATTGATTCTTCGCAGATGGTGCTCGGCATCCTCCTTCAGGGCCTTTTTGACAAGGCCACCTGCCTTGCCCCCTCGAGAATCGTTGCCTCGGATGCCCTTCGGCAGTCTGGAGGAACTGTTCGGGGAGGTCGCCATTGCGAGCACGGTTGACAGAGGAGACCTTGCGGGGGTTTTCGCACTGAGCTTGTGGTGGGCCTTGTAGGGACGAGGGGCCGTCCGCTGCGAACCACCCGCTGTGCGCTTGGGGCAGTCACCACAATGACTTGGGGTTTGGGGATGTTGGTAGTCGGCGCCACGGCTACGGCGCTGGTAGGCGCCACCGGACCGTCAGCAACTGCTGTCACGCCGGTGGAAGCCACCGTTGTCGTTGCTGGAGGAGCGCTGATGGGAGGGGAGATTGGAGTTGGGGAAGGGGGCAGGGCAGGAGTGGGGGAGGCCCTGACGGCGGAGTTCTTGAGGATAAGTTTAACTCTGCCAAAGCGGAACTTAACATTACTCTTGAGTTCCATCAGAGCCTTATACGACTTCTCGTCGACCATCATCGCGAGGTGTGCCGTTAAGGCTGTGGTGTGCCATCCGCCACAGCTCCGTGGAGTTCCAAATTCTGGAGACCCAAGTACACCAGAATGGTGGCGGGTGGTTCAGCGCTATTGGGGAAGTGCTCTCGAATGAGATAAGCTCTCGGGAACACTGTTTCCTCCATCAGCTTTAAATTTTCTTCATTTTGACGAAGGCGTTCCCCGAGTCTAGTCGTAGAGTCTGAATTTGGGTGCCTGCTTTCGTGAGGCCTGGCCTCTGAGAGGCCACACAAGCGTCGTCAGCAAAGCTGATCAGATCACCTTCAGCTTCGGCGTCGGAGGACATCACCTCGACGGTCTGCTGCATGACTGAACAGTTGTTGGACGAGAAGGCAGCACTAGCGAACTCAGTGTCCAAGGGAGTTCGTGGCCTGTCCGAGTCCCCGGAGTACCAGGATCGAGACCCGTAGTGTTGGGGGTGGAAGCCAGCAGCCCAACAGCTGCAGTGCTGGTATTGGGGTCGGCCGTGAAGGCTTCGCCCTGGGTTGATGCGTTCAAAGCCGCATCAGGCTTGTTTAGTGAGTTAATAAGATCCATAAAGTTTGATCCCACGAGTAGGCGGGAAGGGAAGGTCACCCACGACATAGCCCGCTTGCCGTGGGAAGTCTAAATGAATCTGGAGGGCGACAGGTATCCAGAGTCGGCATACCAGAGACCGGGCTACCCCCCCGCCCATGCATCCATTAGCGTATGCTGTTCCGCCTTGGATTGGGGTAATTTATAGATTCACGATCTTCGCCCGACTACAATTAGTCAGCACCCCTAGCAGAGACACCAGGAACTAGGGGCTTGCTTCCAGCCGCCCTCACGTGGAGAGTATAGCCGCACTTCCGTCAGTAGGAGCAAGGACGGCACTTACCTCAGCCAAAGCTGTGGTTAAATTTAATTCCCCTTGCTGTCTCTGACGGCTGACAGCCGACTACTTTATTTATTTCATGTAAAATACACTTTAAATAACTTTATTATTTTTGCCATCATATATTTAAATAACATTGCTGGCAAGGCAACACTCCACAGTCAATGAAATTTCACTTTTTGAGCAACATCACTCTCCTATAGATGTTTTTTTCCGCAGACTGGTCAAATTTTCCATAAGAAAATTCAAAATTTCATGATTTTATATCAAATTTCACCTATACTCTTCTCACAACTCAAGTGATTTAACTTCTTTTTGTTACATATAAAATAATATAAGAAAAATTTCAAAGAAAATAAAAGTTGAAAAGATTTCATATGAAATAAATTGAAGTCAATTTCCATATGAAATGAAGTAAACTCACAAAACTTATGAAAATTTCATTTGAAAAAATTTTTAAACTGGTAAAATTTTCAATTGACTTCGACTACTTTATCAATTTTCATGTATTTCATGTAAAATACACTTTAAATAATTTAATTATTTTTGCCTTCATAATAAAAGTTAAGAAAAATTTCATATGAAATTAAGTGAAGTCAAATTTCATATGAAATGAAGTTAACTAACATAACATATGAAAAATTTGTTTGTCAAATTTCAAAAGTTAAGTCAAATTTCATATAAAATGAAGTTATATCTCATAAGAAATTTGGTTTAAAAATTTGCAAAGCTAGATTCAATTTTCATGAAATGAAGTTGAATCACATATCAATTAAATTTCATATGAAAAATTTGTTTGACAAATTTCCAAAGACAAATTTCATATGAAATGAAAAAAAAAAAAATTGATATGAAAAAATTTTTAAAGTGGTCAAGTTTTCCATTGAATCCTAATAATTAATCAATTTTAATGTATTTCATGTAAAATACACTTTAAATAACTTCATTATTTTTGCCATCATATATATAAATAACATTGCCGGGAAGACAACACTCCCCAGTCAATGAAATTTCACTTTTTGAGCAACATCACTCTTCCTATAGAGGTTTTTTGCCACGCCATCCGCAGACTGGTCAAATTTTCCATAAGACAATTCAAAATTTCATGATTTTATATCAAATTTCACCTATATTCTTCTCACAACTCAAGTGATTCAACTTCTTTTTGTTACATATAAATTAATATAAGAAAAATTTTATAGAAAATAAAAGTTGATAAGATTTTATATGAAATAAAGTGAAGTCAAATTTCATATGAAATGAAGTAAACTCACAAAACATATGACAATTTCATTTGAAAAGATTTTTCAACTGGTCAAATTGTCGATTGACTCCGACTACTTTATTTTATTATTATTATTTGACAGAGGGAGTCTCCCAGCAGAGAAGGCGCGAGGCACTGCGACCAGAATGGTCTTTTGTGCTCAAATGCTCTCCCTATCTTGACAAAAGCCGCTCTGCTTCCCTGATGAAGCCTAGCAGGTCTTTCGTCGAGGAACGGACAATTTGCTCGGGAACTGCGATTTCCACGTGCAAATGTTTCCTCCTACTCCAAACAAAGGCTGGACAGTCACACAGTATGTGTTTGGTAGTTTCGTCGTCCTCTTTACAGAGCCTGCATTCTGCATCAGAGGATAGACGCATTTTTGTTAGGTGATAGTTCACCAGATGGTGGCCACTGAGGTAGCCAACAAGGAGATAGAGATCTCTCCTGGAGAGTGAGACTGTTCTGCGTTTAACCGAGGGATTTGTAAGCTCTCTAGCCTGTCTCATCCCTGGTTGGAAGAACCAATAGCGTTCGGTCAACCTATCTGCCCATGTTTTCACAAGGGATGAGATGGTTGACCACCCCACGCCGCAGAAGGGTTCGGGGCCAAGCATAGGGGCTGATGACCCCGCCCTCGCTAGCTCATCCGCTAGCTCGTTGCCCTGGAACCCAGAGTGTCCAGGTACCTAAAGGAGGGTAACTTTGTTTCTGTTGGACAGCCCCTGGAGGCAGTTCCTGCAGTCAGCCACCATACGTGAACTTACTCTCCTTGAGGAGAGGCCTAGTATGGCAGCTTGGCTGTCCGAGAAGATATAAATGTTCGCTCCTCTCATCTCTTCTCAAGGATAAGACGGCAGCAGAACTCGATGGCATGAACCTCGGATTGAAAGACAGTGGGCCACTTGCCCATGGCAATCGAGGTTTTGGAGTTGGGACCATGTATACCGGCTCCAACCCCCTGATCAGTTTTTGACCCGTCGGTATACCAGTGTATGCCGTGAGGGTCGCTTATGGGGTTGCCAGCATCCCAGTCCTTCCGGTTTGGGATGAGAGTCCTGAATTTTGGACAAAAGAGGAGTTCCTTGGTCATAGAATCTGATCTAGTGCAGATCTCTAGGCCAGGAATATCTTTGATAAGTCTAGCATGCCCTGATTCGGTAGCTAGAAGCCCAGATTGGAGCTTGATTCTGAGAAGGCTCATAGCAGCGACTTCTTTTATTTTGATATGCAGTGGAGTCAAGTTAACTCCATTGCTGCTGTGTGACAGGTGCGATGTGCACCCGTCAGAGAAAGGCAAAGTAGCCTATGCATTTTATTGCATTTGTTGATGGCAGTGACCTGCGTCACCTTTGGCCACCACACAATTGCAGCGTAGGTGACGATGGGTCTTACCATCATCTCAAATAGCAACCGGATGTTAAAGGATTTGAGACCCCAGGTTCTACCAAAGAATCTTCTGCATGCCCACACGGCATGAGTTGCCTTTGGTAGAGTATTGTTTAGGTGGGAATTCCAGTTTAGTCTTTTATCAAGGGTCACCCCTAGATACTTAACTTCGCTGGAAAGACCCACAGGGGAGCCGCCACTGTTCAATTGACCTATGTCAATAGAATAGCGCTTAGTGAAGGGAACAATAATTGCCTTTTGGGGATTGATGCTGAGACCTACATCTTCGCACCATCTTCCAACCGTGTTCAGAGCCGAGTGCATTAGCTCTGTCACGGTGTTGGCAAATTTCCAGTTCACTATTACAGAGAGGTCGTCCGCGTAGTGACCCCTCCCTGAGGACATCCTTTAGCCGCACTGATAAAAGCAGTCGTGGTGTCCAAGGTAGAGGAAATGATCCGGTGTTTGAGCATAGCCTCAATCCACCGGATTAGGGGACGGGCAATATTACTGCGCTCTAGCGCAGCAGAAATAGAGCCGTAGCCGGTATTATCAAAAGCACCCTCTATATCAAGAAAAGAGCACAGAGCAATATTCTTGGATGCGAGGGCTTCTTCGATTTTACCTACTAATTTGTGGAGGGCGACCTCCGTCGACCTTCCGGCTATATACGCAAACTGCGTGGGATGCAGAGGATAAGTTTTCTGCAGAGAGCACCGTATGTGCAGGTCTATGAGCCTTTCCGCTGTCTTAAGCAGGAAGGAGGTGAGACTGATCGGCCGATATGATTTAGGCTGGTCCTGGGGACGATTCCCTTGTTTGGGAATGAATACCACATTGACTCTCCTCCAAGAGACGGGTATGTATCCCCAAGTGAGACTAGCTCTAAACAGGCCGACCAGCAGATCGAGAATATGATCCAGGCTGTTTTGTAGAAGGGCTGGGAAGATTTGATCGCCCCCTGGGGCTTTGAAGGGAGCGAAGGAATCTACAGCCCATTTGACCTTTTCAGGGTCGAAGATGGTTCCTGGTAAACTGGAACCCCGTGAGTCCGGTGACGTAGTGACGTCATCTTGACTAGACAGATCTGGGTTCGCCACCGAACCTGGGGAGTGGACTTGAAGCAGAAGAACAAGTGCTTCCCTGCGATCTTGGGTGAAAGAGCCGTCTGCTCTAATACTTTCTGCAGTTTCGCTGCCTCTGGCAGCGATTCAATGCTACCACAGTAGCTGCGCGACGTATCGCGTTTAGCACGTCTAATAATTTTATTATACTTAGCTAGAGCGTCCCTACTAACATCCCAACTGACGCGGTTAGATCTGGCCCTGTTGAATAGGCTTCTAACCTTCCTTCTTTGAACAGATGGTTCCTCGTTCCGCCATGGAACTTTTCGGTTGTCCTTTAAGGTCGTCTTAGGGTAAGGTCCAAAACCTCTTCCCTAATGGCGTTAATAAAGGTTGGCTTACACCCTATGTTAGCAACGTCTAATTGACAACTCAATAGATACTCTAAAAGGGACTCACCACGTTTGTTTATGTCGCTGTTACCCCAGATTGTGTGATGCGAATTGGCATCGCAGCCGATCATGAGCGGCTTGTTTGCTGGTGGCATTGCCCGCGAAATAGGCAGAGGCGATCACTAATTCCCGGACACCCTCAGCCGTCGCTACCTCAATAGCCGTTGCCACCAGGTCTCTGTGGATGAAATTTGGTAAAGGGAGTCTAGGAATATGGCCACCGATCAACCAAGGCTCTTGGACGAGAGCCAGGTTGATTGATTCTTCGCAGATGGTGCTCGGCATCCTCCTTCAGGGCCTTTTTGACAAGGCCACCTGCCTTGCCCCCTCGAGAATCGTTGCCTCGGATGCCCTTCGGCAGTCTGGAGGAACTGTTCGGGGGAGGTCGCCATTGCGAGCACGGTTGACAGAGGAGACCTTGCGGGAGGTTTTCGCACTGAGCTTGTGGTGGGCCTTGTAGGGACGAGGGGCCGTCCGCTGCGAACCACCCGCTGTGCGCTTGGGGGCAGTCACCACAATGACTTGGGGTTTGGGGATGTTGGTAGTCGGCGCCACGGCTACGGCGCTGGTAGGCGCCACCGGACCGTCAGCAACTGCTGTCACGCCGGTGGAAGCCACCGTTGTCGTTGCTGGAGGAGCGCTGATGGGAGGGGAGATTGGAGTTGGGGAAGGGGGCAGGGCAGGAGTGGGGGAGGCCCTGACGGCGGAGTTCTTGAGGATAAGTTTAACTCTGCCAAAGCGGAACTTAACATTACTCTTGAGTTCCATCAGAGCCTTATACGACTTCTCGTCGACCATCATCGCGAGGTGTGCCGTTAAGGCTGTGGTGTGCCATCCGCCACAGCTCCGTGGAGTTCCAAATTCTGGAGACCCAAGTACACCAGAATGGTGGCGGGTGGTTCAGCGCTATTGGGGAAGTGCTCTCGAATGAGATAAGCTCTCGGGAACACTGTTTCCTCCATCAGCTTTAAATTTTCTTCATTTTGACGAAGGCGTTCCCCGAGTCTAGTCGTAGAGTCTGAATTTGGGTGCCTGCTTTCGTGAGGCCTGGCCTCTGAGAGGCCACACAAGCGTCGTCAGCAAAGCTGATCAGATCACCTTCAGCTTCGGCGTCGGAGGACATCACCTCGACGGTCTGCTGCATGACTGAACAGTTGTTGGACGAGAAGGCAGCACTAGCGAACTCAGTGTCCAAGGGAGTTCGTGGCCTGTCCGAGTCCCCGGAGTACCAGGATCGAGACCCGTAGTGTTGGGGGTGGAAGCCAGCAGCCCAACAGCTGCAGTGCTGGTATTGGGGTCGGCCGTGAAGGCTTCGCCCTGGGTTGATGCGTTCAAAGCCGCATCAGGCTTGTTTAGTGAGTTAATAAGATCCATAAAGTTTGATCCCACGAGTAGGCGGGAAGGGAAGGTCACCCACGACATAGCCCGCTTGCCGTGGGAAGTCTAAATGAATCTGGAGGGCGACAGGTATCCAGAGTCGGCATACCAGAGACCGGGCTACCCCCCCGCCCATGCATCCATTAGCGTATGCTGTTCCGCCTTGGATTGGGGTAATTTATAGATTCACGATCTTCGCCCGACTACAATTAGTCAGCACCCCTAGCAGAGACACCAGGAACTAGGGGCCTGCTTCCAGCCGCCCTCACGTGGAGAGTATAGCCGCACTTCCCTCAGTAGGAGCAAGGACGGCACTTACCTCAGCCAAAGCTGTGGTTAAATTTAATTCCCCTTGCTGTCTCTGACGGCTGACAGCCGACTACTTTATTTATTTCATGTAAAATACACTTTAAATAACTTTATTATTTTTGCCATCATATATTTAAATAACATTGCTGGCAAGGCAACACTCCACAGTCAATGAAATTTCACTTTTTGCGCAACATCACTCTACCTATAGAGGTTTTTTGTCACGCCATCCGCAAACTGGTCAAATTTTCGATGACAAAATTCCAATTTTCATAATTTTTTATTAAATTTTATCTATATAATTCTCACAACTCAAGTGATTTAACTTCTTTTCCTTACATATAAAATAATATAAGAAAAATTTCAAAAGAAAAAAAGTTGAAAAGATTTCATATGAAATAAATTGAAGTCAAATTTTATATGAAATGAAGTTAACTCACATAAGGTATGAAAAATTTGTTTGTCAAATTTCAAAAGTTAAGTCAAATTTCATATAAAGTGAAGTTAAATCCCATAAGAAATTTTTTTTTATCAAATTTGCAATGCTAGATTCAATTTTCATGAAATGAAGTTGAATCACATATCAATTAAATTTCATATGAAAAATTTGTTTGACAAATTTCCAAAGACAAATTTCATATGAAATGAAGTTAAATCATAACATATCAAAATTTCATATGAAAAAATTTTCAAAGTGGTCAAGTTATCCATTGACTCCCAATAATTAATCAATTTTAATGTATTTCATGTAAAATACACTTTAAATAACTTCATTATTTTTGCCATCATATATATAAATAACATTGCCGGGAAGACAACACTCCATAGTCAATGAAATTTCACTTTTTGAGAAACATTACTCTACCTATAAGGTTTTTTGTCACGCCATCCGCAAACTAGTCAAATTTTCCATAAGAAACTTCAAAATTCACCTATATTCTTCTCACAACTCAAGTGATTTAACTTCTTTTTGTTACATATAAAATAATATAAGAAAAATTTCAAAGAAAATAAAAGTTGAAAAGATTTCATATGAAATATAGTAAAATCAAATTTCATATGAAATGAAGTAAACTCACAAAACATATGAAAATTTCATTTGAAAAAATTTTTAAATAGGTAAAATTTTCAATTGACTCCGACTACATTATCAATTTTCATGTATTTCATGTAAAATAATCTTTAAATAACTTAATTATTTTTGCCTTCATAATAAAAGTTAAGAAAAAAATTTCGTATGAAATGAAGTTAACTCACATAAGATATGAAAAAAATTTTAAACTCGTCAAATTTTCTATGTCTTCCGACTACTTTATCAATTTTCATGTATTTCATGTAAAATGCACTTTAAATAACTTAATTATTTTTGCCTTCATAATAAAATTTAAGGAAAATTACATATGAAAGAAAGTGAAGTCAAATTTCATATGAAATGAAGTTAAATCCCATAAGAAATTTTTTTTTATGTCAAATTTGCAAAGCTAGATTCAATTTTCATGAAATGAAGTTAAATCACATATCTATAAAATATCATATGAAAAATTTGTTTGACAAATGTATGAAAATTTCATTTGCAAAAATTTTTAAACTTGTAAAATTTTCAATTGACTTCGACTACTTTATTAATATCATAATATTGCCATCCGCACACTGGTCAAATTTTCCAAAAGAAAATTCAAAATTTCATGATTTTATATGATTTATTTTACCTATATTCTTGTCACAACTCAAGTGATTTAACTTCTTTTCGTTACATATAAATTAATATAAGAAAAATTTTTTAGAAAATAAAAGTTTAAATGATTTCATATGAAATAAAGTGAAGTCAAAAAATTTTTCAACTGGTCAAATTTTTGATTGACTCCGACTACTTTATTTATTTCATGTATTTCATGTAAAATACACTTTAAATAACTTAATTATTTTTGCCTTCATAATAAAAGTTAAGAAAAATTTCATATGAAATAAAGTGAAGTCAAATAAGATATGAAAAATTTGTTTGTCAAATTTCAAAAGTTAAGTCAAATTTCATATGAAATAAAGTTAAATCCCATAAGAAATTTTTTTTGACAAATTTGCAAAGCTAGATTTAATTTTTATGAAATGAAGTTAAATCACATATCAATAAAATTTCATATGAAAAATTTATTTGTCAAATTTCCAAAGCAACGAAGCAAACTCAGAAAACATATGAAAATTTCATTTGAAAAAATGTTAAAACTGGTCAAATTTTGACTCCGACTACTTTATCAATTTTCATGTATTTCATGTAAAATACACTTTAAATAACTTAATTATTTTTGCCTTCATAATAAAGTGAAGTCAAAATTCATATGAAATGTAGTTAACTCACATAAGATATGAAAAATTTGTTTGTCAAATTTCAAAAGATGAGTCAAATTTCATATGAAATGAAGTTAAATCCCATAAGAAATTTTTTTTTGACAAAGATTCAATATTCATGAAATGAAGTTGAATCACATATCAATTAAATTTCATATGAAAAATTTGTTTGACAAATTTCCAAAGACAAATTTCATATGAAATGAAGTTAAATCACATGACATATCAAAATTTCATATGAAAAAATTTTCAAAGTGGTAAAGTTTTCAATAGACTCCTAATAATTAATCAATTTTAATATATTTCATGTAAAATACACTTTAAATAACTTCATTATTTTTGCCATATATATATTAATAACATTGCCGGGAAGACAACACTCCACAGTCAATGAAATTTCACTTTTTGAGCTATATATATATTCTTCTCACCACGCAAGTGATTTAACTTCTTTTCGTTACATATAAATTAATATAAGAAAAATTTCAAATGAAATAAAGTGAAGTCAAATTTCATATAAAATGTAGTTAACTCACATAAGATATGAAAAATTTGTTTGACAAATTTCCAAAGATAAGTTTCATATGAAATGAAGTTAAATCACTTAACATATGAAAATTTCATATGAAAAAATTTTCAATGTAGTCAAGTTTTCCATTGACTCCCAATAATTAATCAATTTTAATGTATTTCATGTAAAATACACTTTAAATATCTTCATTATTTTTGCCATCATATATATAAATAATATTGCCGGGAAGACAACACTCCAGATTCAATGAAATTTCTCTTTTTGAGCAACATTACTCTACCTATAGAGGTTTTTGTCACGCCATCCGCAAACTGGTCAAATTTTCCATAAAAAAAATTCAAAATTTCATGATTTTATATGAAATTTCACCTATATTCTTCTAACAATTCAAGTGATTTAACTTATTTTCGTTACATATAAGTTAATATAAGAAAAATTTCATAGAAAATAAAAGTTGAAAAGATTTTATATGAAATGAAGTAAACTCACAAAACATATGAAAATTTCATTTGAAAAAATTTGTCAACTGTTCAAATTGTCGATTGACTCCGACTACTTTATTTATTTCATGTAATATACAGTTTAAATAACTTCATTATTTTTGCCATCACATATTTAAATAACATTGCCGGCAAGGCAACACTCCACAGTCAATGAAATTTCACTTTTTGAGCAACATCACTCTACCTATAGATGTTTTTTGCCACGCCATCCGCAGACTGGTCAAATTTTCCATAAGAAAATTCAAAATTTCATGATTTTGTATCAAATTTCACCTATACTCTTCTCACAACTCAAGTGATTTAACTTCTTTTTGTTACATATAAAATAATATTAGAAAAATTTCAAAGAAAATAAAAGTTGAAAAGATTTCATATGAAATAAATTGAAGTCAAATTCCATATGAAATGAAGTAAACTCACAAAACTTATGAAAATTTCATTTGAAAAAATTTTTAAACTGGTAAAATTTTCAATTGACTTCGACTACTTTATCAATTTTCATGTATTTCATGTAAAATACACTTTAAATAATTTAATTATTTTTGCCTTCATAATAAAAGTTAAGAAAAATTTCATATGAAATAAAGTGAAGTCGAATTTCATATGAAATGAAGTTAACTCACATAACATATGAAAAATTTGTTTGTCAAATTTCAAAAGTTAAGTCAAATTTCATACAAAATGAAGCTAAATCCCATAAGAAATTTGTTTTATAAAATTTGCAAAGCTAGATTCAATTTTCATGAAATGAAGTTGAATCACATATCAACTAAATTTCATATGAAAAATTTGTTTGACAAATTTCCAAAGGCAAATTTCATATGAAATGAAAAACAAAAAAATTTCATATGAAAAAATTTTTAAAGTGGTCAAGTTTTCCATTGTATCCTAATAATTAATCAATTTTAATGTATTTCATGCAAAATACACTTTAAATAACTTCATTATTTTTGCCATCATATATATAAATAACATTGCCGGGAAGACAACACTCCCCAGTCAATGAAATTTCACTTTTTGAGCAACATTACTCTTCCTATAGAGGTTTTTTGCCACGCCATCCGCAGACTGGTCAAATTTTCCATAAGAAAATTCAAAATTTCATGATTTTATATCAAATTTCACCTATATTCTTCTCAGAACTCAAGTAATTTAACTTCTTTTTGTTACATATAAATTAATATAAGAAAAATTTTTTAGAAAATAAAAGTTGATAAGATTTTATATGAAATAAAGTGAAGTCAAATTTCATATGAAATGAAGTAAACTCACAAAACATATGACAATTTCTTTTGAAAAGATTTTTCAACTGGTCAAATTGTCGATTGACTCCGACTACTTTATTTTATTATTATTATTTGGCAGAGGGAGTCTCCCAGCAGAGAAGGCGCGAGGCACTGCGACCAGAATGGTCTTTTGTGCCTAAATGCTCTCCCTACGATCCTCCCTCGTATCTTGACAAAAGCCGCTCTGCTTCCCTGATAAAGCCTAGCAGGTCTTTCGTCGAGGAACGGACAATTTGCTCGGGAACTGCGATTTCCACGTGCAAATGTTTCCTCCTACTCCAAACCAAGGCTGGACAGTCACACAGTATGTGTTTGGTAGTTTCGTCGTCCTCTTTACAGAGCCTGCATTCTGCATCAGAGGATAGACGCATTTTTGTTAGGTGATAGTTCACCAGATGGTGGCCACTGAGGTAGCCAACAAGGAGATAGAGATCTCTCCTGGAGAGTGAGACTGTTCTGCGTTTAACCGAGGGATTTGTAAGCTCTCTAGCCTGTCTCATCCCTGGTTGGAAGAACCAATAGCGTTCGGTCAACCTATCTGCCCATGTTTTCACAAGGGATGAGATGGTTGACCACCCCACGCCGCAGAAGGGTTCGGGGCCAAGCATAGGGGCTGATGACCCCGCCCTCGCTAGCTCATCCCCTAGCTCGTTGCCCTGGAACCCAGAGTGTCCAGGTACCCAAAGGAGGGTAACTTTGTTTCTATTGGACAGCCTCTGGAGGCAGTTCCAGCAGTCAGCCACCATACGTGAACTTACTCTCCTTGAGGAGAGGCCTAGTATGGCAGCTTGGCTGTCCGAGAAGATATAAATGTTCGGTCCTCTCATCCCCTTCTCAAGGATAAGACGGCAGCGCCACCGGACCGTCAGCAACTGCTGTCACGCCGGTGGAAGCCACCGTTGTCGTTGCTGGAGGAGCGCTGATGAGAGGGGAGATTGGAGTTGGGGAAGGGGGCAGGGCAGGAGTGGGGGAGGCCCTGACGGCGGAGTTCTTGAGGATAAGTTTAACTCTGCCAAAGCGGAATTTAACATTACTCTTGAGTTCCATCAGAGCCTTATACGACTTATACGCCACCGGACCGTCAGCAACTGCTGTCACGCCGGTGGAAGCCACCGTTGTCGTTGCTGGAGGAGCGCTGATGAGAGGGGAGATTGGAGTTGGGGAAGGGAGCAGGGCAGGAGTGGGGGAGGCCCTGACGGCGGAGTTCTTGAGGATAAGTTTAACTCTGCCAAAGCGGAATTTAACATTACTCTTGAGTTCCATCAGAGCCTTATACGACTTCTCGTCGACCATCATCGCGAGGTGTGCCGTTAAGGCTGTGGTGTGCCATCCGCCACAGCTCCGTGGAGTTCCAAATTCTGGAGACCCAAGTACACCAGAATGGTGGCGGGTGGTTCAGCGCTATTGGGGAAGTGCTCTCGGATGAGATAAGCTCTCGGAAACACTGTTTCCTCCATCAGCTTTAAATTTTCCTCATTTTGACGAAGGCGTTCCCCGAATCTAGTCGTAGAGTCTGAATTTGGGAGCCTGCTTTCGTGAGGCCTGGCCTCTGAGAGGCCACACAAGCGTCGTCAGCAAAGCTGATCAGATCACCTTCAGCTTCGGTGTCGGAGGACATCACCTCGACGGTCTGCTGCATGACTGAACAGTTGTTGGACGAGAAGGCAACACTAGCGAACTCAGTGTCCAAGGGAGTTCGTGGCCTGTCCGAGTCCCCGGAGTACCAGGATCGAGACCCGTAGTGTTGGGGGTGGAAACCAGCAGCCCAACAGCTGCAGTGCTGGTATTGGGGTCGGCCGTGAAGGCTTCGCCCTGGGTTGATGCGTTCAAAGCCGCATCAGGCTTGTTTTGTGAGTTAATAAGATCCATAAAGTTTGATCCCACGAGTAGGCGGGAAGGGAAGGTCACCCACGACACGAGGTTGGCTTACACCCTATGTTAGCAACGTCTAATTGACAACTCAATAGATACTCTAAAAGGGACTCACCACGTTTGTTTTGTTACCCCAGATTGTGTGATGCGAATTGGCATCGCAGCCGATCATGAGCGGCTTGTTTGCTGGCGGCATTGCCCGCGAAATAGGCGGAGGCGATCACTAATTCCCGGACACCCTCAGCCGTCGCTACCTCAATAGCCGTTGCCACCAGGTCTCTGTGGATGAAATTTGGTAAAGGGAGTCTAGGAATATGGCCACCGATTAACCAAGGCTCTTGGACGAGAGCCAAGTTGATTGATTCTTCGCAGATGGCGCTCGGCATCCTCCTTCAGGGCCTTTTTGACAAGGCCACCTGCCTTGCCTCCTCGAGAATCGTTGCCTCGGATGCCCTTCGGCAGTCTGGAGGAACTGTTCGGGGGAGGTCGCCCTTGCGAGCGGGGAGGAGACCTTGCGGGAGGTTTTGGCACTGAGCTGGTGGTGGGCCTTGTAGGGACAAGGGGCCGTCCGCTGCCAACCACCCGCTGTGCGCTTGGGGGCAGTCACCACAATGACTTAGGGTTTGGGGATGTTGGTAGTCGGCGCCACTACGGCTACGGCGCTGGTAGGCGCTACCGGACCGTCAGCAACTGCTGTCACGCCGGTGGAAGCCACCGTTGTCGTTGCTGGAGGAGCGCTGATGGGAGGGGAGATTGGAGTTGGGGAAGGGGGCAGGGCAGGAGTGGGGGAGGCCCTGACGGCGGAGTTCTTGAGGATAAGTTTAACTCTGCCAAAGCGGAATTTAACATTACTCTTGAGTTCCATCAGAGCCTTATACGACTTCTCGTCGACCACCATCGCGAGGTGTGCCGTTAAGGCTGTGGTGTGCCATCCGCCACAGCTCCGTGGAGTTCCAAATTCTGGAGACCCAAGTACACCAGAATGGTGGCGGGTGGTTCAGCGCTATTGGGGAAGTGCTCTCGGATGAGATAAGCTCTCGGGAACACTGTTTCCTCCATCAGCTTTAAATTTTCTTCATTTTGACGAAGGCGTTCCCCAAGTCTAGTCGTAGAGTCTGAATTTGGGAGCCTGCTTTCGTGAGGCCTGGCCTCTGAGAGGCCACACAAGCGTCGTCAGCAAAGCTGATCAGATCACCTTCAGCTTCGGCGTCGGAGGACATCACCTCGACGGTCTGCTACATGACTGAACAGTTGTTGGACGAGAAGGCAGCACTAGCGAACTCAGTGTCCAAGAGAGTTCGTGGCCTGTCCGAGTCCCCGGAGTACCAGGATCGAGACCCGTAGTGTTGGGGGTGGAAGCCAGCAGCCCAACAGCTGCAGTGCTGGTATTGGGGTCGGCCGTGAAGGCTTCGCCCTGGGTTGATGCGTTCAAAGCCGCATCAGGCTTGTTTTGTGAGTTAATAAGATCCATAAAGTTTGATCCCACGAGTTGGCGGGAAGGGAAGGTCACCCACGACATAGCCCCCTTGCCGTGGGAAGTCTAAATAAAACTGGAGGGCGACAGGTATCCAGAGTCCGCATACTAGAGACCGGGCTACCCCCCGGCCATGCATCCATTAGCGTATGCTGTTCCGCCTTGGATTGGGGTGATTTATAGATTCACGATCTTCGCCCGACTACAATTAGTCAGCACCCCTAGCAGAGACACCAGGAACTAGGGGCCTGCTTCCAGCCGCCCTCACGTGGAGAGTATTGCCGCAGTTCCGTCAGTAGGAGCAAGGACGGCACTTACCTCAGCCAAAGCTGTGGTTAAATTTAATTCCCCTTGCTGTCTCTGACGGCTGACAACCGACTACTTTATTTATTTCATGTAAAATACACTTTAAATAACTTTATTATTTTTGCCATCATATATTTAAATAACATTGCTGGCAAGGCAACACTCCACAGTCAATGAAATTTCACTTTTTGCGCAACATCACTCTACCTATAGAGGTTTTTTGTCACGCCATCCGCAAACTGGTCAAATTTTCGATGACAAAATTCCAATTTTCATAATTTTTTATGAAATTAACTCGCATAAGATATGAAAAATTTGTTTGTCAAATTTCAAAAGTTAAGTCAAATTTCATATGAAGTGAAGTTAAATCCCATAAGAAATTATTTTTTGTCAAATTTGCAAAGCTAGATTCAATTTTCATGAAATGAAGTTGAATCACATATGTAAGGTAGCGTTCTAGGGCTGCGGTGGGCTCAGTCATGCCAGGGCTACCTTTACAAGAAATTTGTATTGGTGCTGAGACCCTGGACGACGGGGTGAAATGTTTGAGTCGTCGGGAGGGGGGGAAGGCAAAGGCTTTCAAGCGGCGAGGCCGACTTGAGGGGTGAGGGGCAGAGTTGGGTGATCTGTAGGTGGCCGAAGGCAGAGAAAGTAATGCCTACCTGGTGTCCCCTCCGCAGGTGAGTCTCAGGGAACCGGGATTTGACCGTCAGTTCCTGAGAGCTGCGTGACTGTACCAAAAGCTTCACTGTATGCGACGGGATTTGACCGTCATCGCACCAGTTAAACTCCGGTACCGTGGGAACACCCTGTATATACCACTCTTCCGCCTGGCTATACTGAGGCTGCACTGTATGCAACGGGATTTGACCGTCATTGCACCAGCACAAACCTCAGTACAGTCGGCACACCGCTGTACACACCTACACACACATTCACACACACACACACATGTACGTACCCATACGTACGCATACCCATAGACCCGAAGAAAACAATACACTGGAATATAACATGCAAAACACCTACAAATAATTGAGCTACAAGTCCACGGTTGGGAACCTCCTAAAAAGGCACCCTGTTTGCGAGCGCCTCCAGTTTGAGTGGTTTTTGCCTCTCACAACTGGGCTCTCGCACTAAGTACCGTGGCACTTGTCACTCGTTTATGGCAAACAACTGCACTGTTCCTTTTTTTCTTCAATATATTCCTTAAACACATTATCCCTAATAATCCTATGCCCTGTGTCCCTGCCTAGCACCGTGCGCTGTTTCTCTAAGTTCTAAGGTTCACTTTTCCCTGCCTTGCACCACGGTGTAGCTCGCTCACCTCGCTTGTCTTGTACATTTTCCCTGGAGTCTCGTCTCGCCGGTCCTTCTCGTTGCTTTCCTTGTTGGCTCGTGATTCTCCTTGGACCTCCTGTGACTTCGTCCCGTGATCCTGCGTTGTCATCCTTGTGTTCTCGTGCATTTCTTTCACTTGCTTTCCTGGCACTTGCTTTGGCACTTCCTTTCAGATTGCCATGCCGGGGGACACTGTCCGATCTCAATATCCCACTCCACTTACTGTGCCGGTGCTCATCTGCTGGTTCCGCTCAAAGATCCGTTGCGTCAGTTGCATTTGCACTCTTGCACTCGTTTGCGCTCATGTTTGAGTGCGTGAGCGCGTGCACTGCAGATTGAGTGATCTTCTCCCGTTCTGCGCTCATACGCAGACGTGTGTGTGCGTGCGCGTGCGTGGGCGTCTGAGTGCGTGCGTTCTCTCTTCAGCTATTGCGCGAGTGCATCTGTTGGGAGCGCCGCTCTTTGAGTGCGTTCGCTGTTAAGGCTCTCTGAGCGCGTTCGCTGTTGGCGCTCTCTGAGCGCTTTTGCTGTTGGCGCTCTCTGAGCGCACTCGTGTACGGACTGCTATGTGCGTGCGCTCTCTGTCCCGTCGTTGAGCGAGCCGCTCAATTTCGGTAAATTTCCGCAAATTGGTCAAATTTTCTGTTGGTTATTTCAGATAGTAAAACACACGCGCAATGTTGAATTGTGAACGTTTAATGAAGAACTGACTTAAGTAAGAGAACATAAGAATGTAAAATTAAACCATAATAGAATACATGGTTGCCAGATAGTTGGTATGAAGCTTATAAACAAAAGATACTCGATATTTATTATAATCGATATTAAACACTTCCTCTTAAGCTACATACATTTATTTTGATTTAGTCCAAGATATTTAATTAATTCATAATGCTTTTGCTTTCCTAAGGCTTTTGTAAAGATATCTGCAACATTTTCATTAGTTGATACATATTTTAATTCAATTTCTTTACATTCGACTTTCTCTCTTACGAAATGATACTTAATATCTATGTGTTTAGTGCGCTTGTGGTGTACAGGGTTTTTAGCGATATGCTGCGCACTTATATTGTCACCTAATAAGACAATTTTATCTTAGTCTAAACAGCCAATCTCTTTTAGCAGTCTGCGAAGATAAACGGCTTCTTTGGCTGCAGTCGACAAAGCGATATACTCAGCTTCAGTGCTGCTTTGGGCAACTACGCTTTGTTTTGAAGATGCCCAGGAAAACGCGCTGCCTCCCAGCATAAACGCATATCCCGAATACGATTTTATTTATCCGCCTGATCATTTGCCCAATCAGCATCAGCAAAGTCCTTTACTGAGTCTCCGGTTTTGTGATATGTGATGCTCAGACCCAGGGTTCCAGATAAATATCGTAAAATATGCTTAGCTCCAGTTTGATGCTCGACGTGAGGATTCGTGTTCCGTTGAGACAACTTGCAAACGGCGTGCAATATATCAGGTCGGCTCAACACTGCTAAGTACATTCATACAAAGAGAACCTATTAGCGATTGATATTCTGTTGTCTTTACCTTGGCGCAGTCGTCATCTTGGCAGGAAACTTTAAATCCAGGCTCAAGTGGGGTGGACGCAGATCGGTAGTTCTGCATCCCATAAGTTGCTAATAAAGATTCAATATACTTCTTTTGCGACATGGTAACAGGTCCGGGGGCCGCTGTCATGTGTCTCAAACTTGTCAGCAATCTTTCTTTTAATTTCATCAATGTCTCTCTCAGTAGGACAAATGATATTTAAATCGTCTACGTAAACTGCAATGTACTTTTGCTCTGTAGAATGTACGTAAAGACACGGCTTTTGCATCTTTTGAAATCTAGACTTCTTAAAACCTCATCCAGTGTATTATTTCAGGATCTTCCAGATTGCCATAGATTTCCTTTTGCAGCTTCAATACTTTCGTTGGGTGATTCTCGTCAACAAAGTTCTCCGGCTGCTTCATGTAAACCGTTTCTTCCAAAGTACTGTTTAAGTATGCATTAGAGATATCCACTTGGTGCATACATAGCTCCTTCTCTGCGGCGATGGCAAATAGCATTCGAATTGTTTCGTATCGTATTACTGGAGAGAATGTTTCCCAGTAATTGACTCCAAACTGCTGCCCGCATCCTTTGGCAACTAGTCTAGACTTGAATCGCTCGATTTCGCCATCTTTGTTTCGTTTTATACGAAAAACCCATTTTGATGCAATGGCCTTTTGCTTGGGTAGGTAGGTCCACCAAGTCCCATGTCTCGTTTTTCCTTAAAGCGTCCATTTCCGTTGTATCGAAGCTTAACAGTTACGAACATACTGACCGGTCAACGCTTCTGCAACGGATTTTGGTGTTTCAATGTCGTCCGAACTATCCATATAACTTAGTACATTGTACTGATTTCGAGGCCTGCCGCGTTGGCCGAACAATTCTTGTTCTTCCTGGTCCATGACGTGAAGAAATTTCAGCCTGTTCCAATGGCTCTTCTGCATCGTTGGCGCTGACAAACTCTTCCCCTTCTTCGTCTGAGTCACTGCGCTCCGTATCTGGTATCTCTGAGTTTACCGGCTCGACAGGTGGCACGAGACGAATAATGTTTGTAGCAAAATCAATTCTTGAGTTCTGTGCAGCTGACTTAAACTTACCCTCCAAGAATTTTACGTCACGACGTACCACTACTGACCGTTTTTCGGGATCGTAAAGACGATACGCTTTTGTCTCAAATGAATATCCAACGAACACATACTCACTTCCTTTTGCCTGAAACTTCCCCTTCTTAGGGTTTTCCAGTGAAAAAACGCGTGATCCAAAGGTGCGAAGATGCTTTACAGATGGCCATCGCCTTTTCCATAGTTCAAAGGGAGTCCCTCCGTTGAGAACTTTAGTTGGACATCTATTACGCAAATAAGCTGCGGTTTGCACAGCTTCAGCCCACAAAAATTCCGGTAAATTTGCGTGAATTAGGAGATTTTTTGCCATTTCTATTAACGTGCGATTTGGTCGCTCAGCAATACCATTTTGCAATCCATGTACAAGTTTTTTCTCACTTAAGTCTTTTAAATTTTTGAAATTTAAATGGCCAAACGGATCATGCCATATTGATACCCATGATGAATTTTGAGAGATATGCAATCCATTGTGTTCAAATTTATTTTCGTATACATATAAATTGTTTTCTTGCTTCGCGCGTAACACAATTTCACCACTATTGTTGCATATTACTGCTTCGTTATTTTCAAATTTCAATTTATTTTCAATAACATGATCATGGTATTATTTTCACTAATATTTGAAAATTTAGTTTTGTCACAACACATATGTGAAGTAGCGCCACTGTCAAGGCATGACATATTTTTTCTGTGTTTAACAACACTACTATGCATTAAAAAATTTGATTGTTCGTTCTCTTTTTCTTTTTTCTCTTCTTTCTTTTTGTTTCTGCATTCACTCGCGCGATGTCCCGATTTTTGGCAATTGTAGCATTTTCCTTTGAACTTATCTTTGTCTTTTTGACGATTGTCTTTCTGCTTACTGTTGTTTTGTTTTGTGCATGTGTACACAGCTTCTGTTTCTTCTAGTTTCTCTTCTTTTCTGGCGCCTTCTTCGAGAAATTTGATTTTTACCGTTTCAAATGACGGCATCTCGTCGCGTGTTTCTATTGCGACTACAAAATTTTCCCAAGAATCAGGCAAACTAGATAAAAACATTATGACTTTTAACTCATCTTCCAAAGTTATTGCTAGCTCCCATAAGTTGCTAATAAAGATTCAATATACTTCTTTTGCGACATGGTAACAGGTCCGGGGGCCGCTGTCATGTGTCTCAAACTTGTCAGCAATCTTTCTTTTAATTTCATCAATGTCTCTCTCAGTAGGACAAATGATATTTAAATCGTCTACGTAAACTGCAATGTACTTTTGCTCTGTAGAATGTACGTAAAGACACGGCTTTTGCATCTTTTGAAATCTAGACTTCTTAAAACCTCATCCAGTGTATTATTTCAGGATCTTCCAGATTGCCATAGATTGCCTTTTGCAGCTTCAATACTTTCGTTGGGTGATTCTCGTCAACAAAGTTCTCCGGCTGCTTCATGTAAACCGTTTCTTCCAAAGTACTGTTTAAGTATGCATTAGAGATATCCACTTGGTGCATACATAGCTCCTTCTCTGCGGCGATGGCAAATAGCATTCGAATTGTTTCGTATCGTATTACTGGAGAGAATGTTTCCCAGTAATTGACTCCAAACTGCTGCCCGCATCCTTTGGCAACTAGTCTAGACTTGAATCGCTCGATTTCGCCATCTTTGTTTCGTTTTATACGAAAAACCCATTTTGATGCAATGGCCTTTTGCTTGGGTAGGTAGGTCCACCAAGTCCCATGTCTCGTTTTTCCTTAAAGCGTCCATTTCCGTTGTATCGAAGCTTAACAGTTACGAACATACTGACCGGTCAACGCTTCTGCAACGGATTTTGGTGTTTCAATGTCGTCCGAACTATCCATATAACTTAGTACATTGTACTGATTTCGAGGCCTGCCGCGTTGGCCGAACAATTCTTGTTCTTCCTGGTCCATGACGTGAAGAAATTTCAGCCTGTTCCAATGGCTCTTCTGCATCGTTGGCGCTGACAAACTCTTCCCCTTCTTCGTCTGAGTCACTGCGCTCCGTATCTGGTATCTCTGAGTTTACCGGCTCGACAGGTGGCACGAGACGAATAATGTTTGTAGCAAAATCAATTCTTGAGTTCTGTGCAGCTGACTTAAACTTACCCTCCAAGAATTTTACGTCACGACGTACCACTACTGACCGTTTTTCGGGATCGTAAAGACGATACGCTTTTGTCTCAAATGAATATCCAACGAACACATACTCACTTCCTTTTGCCTGAAACTTCCCCTTCTTAGGGTTTTCCAGTGAAAAAACGCGTGATCCAAAGGTGCGAAGATGCTTTACAGATGGCCATCGCCTTTTCCATAGTTCAAAGGGAGTCCCTCCGTTGAGAACTTTAGTTGGACATCTATTACGCAAATAAGCTGCGGTTTGCACAGCTTCAGCCCACAAAAATTCCGGTAAATTTGCGTGAATTAGGAGATTTTTTGCCATTTCTATTAACGTGCGATTTGGTCGCTCAGCAATACCATTTTGCAGCGGCGTGTAAGGAACCGTTAATTCCGCAATTTTTCAAAAAATCGTCAAATTGTTTATTTTTATATTTGGTTCCGTTGTCACTGTGTAGTGAATACCTTTATTTTCTTATTTGTTTGACATTCAACATAACTTTTAAAAAGCTTTAACTTTTCAAACACTTCATTCTTTGTGCGCATAAAGTAAACAAAGTTCTTTCTGGTGTAATCATCGATAAAACTAACCACATATCGATATCCGGCGATCGAATTGACATTCATAGGCCCGCACACGTCGCTATGAACTAGTTCAAGAACACTTTTTGTTACTCGTTCCGCCTTTTGTGGGAATGGTAAACTACAAATTTTTTCCTTTTTTTTTTAATATTTAATCCATGTACAAGTTTTTTCTCACTTAAGTCTTTTAAATTTTTGAAATTTAAATGGCCAAACGGATCATGCCATATTGATACCCATGATGAATTTTGAGAGATATGCAATCCATTGTGTTCAAATTTATTTTCGTATACATATAAATTGTTTTCTTGCTTCGCGCGTAACACAATTTCACCACTATTGTTGCATATTACTGCTTCGTTATTTTCAAATTTCAATTTATTTTCAATAACATGATCATGGTATTATTTTCACTAATATTTGAAAATTTAGTTTTGTCACAACACATATGTGAAGTAGCGCCACTGTCAAGGCACCACATATTTTTTCTGTGTTTAACAACACTACTATGCATTAAAAAATTTGATTGTTCGTTCTCTTTTTCTCTTCTTTCTTTTTGTTTCTGCATTCACTCGCGCGATGTCCCGATTTTTGGCAATTGTAGCATTTTCCTTTGAACTTATCTTTGTCTTTTTGACGATTGTCTTTCTGCTTACTGTTGTTTTGTTTTGTGCATGTGTACACAGCTTCTGTTTCTTCTAGTTTCTCTTCTTTTCTGGCGCCTTCTTCGAGAAATTTGATTTTTACCGTTTCAAATGACGGCATCTCGTCGCGTGTTTCTATTGCGACTACAAAATTTTCCCAAGAATCAGGCAAACTAGATAAAAACATTATGACTTTTAACTCATCTTTCAAAGTTATTGCTAGCTCTGCCAATTTATCAGTTATGTTTACAAACGAATTAACATATTGAGAGACAGTATCTCCAGGTTGCATTTTCAATCTCACTAGTTTTTGATACAACTGAGTTTTTCTAATTGGTCCTGCCGACATATGAATGCTGCGCAATTTTTTCCATGCTTCTGCCGATATTGTGCACGACTTTGCGTGCATCAACTGCGTGGGCTTAACATTCAATATCAAACTAGCTAAAGCCTTTTGATCAATTGTTTCCCATCTCGCCGCCTGCGTAGCTTCCTCGGGTTTGATATGTTTTTCGCACACAACATTCCACAAATCCGATGTAATTAATAAGCTCCGGATAGACAAACTCCACATGTCATAATTCCCGTCATCCAGTTTTTCTATTTGAATGACATACTCATTACGAATTTTTCTCTGACGTTTTTTAGTCTTTTTCACAATTTACGAGGGATCTGGTTCCATAACCTTTGTTGGTTATTTCAGATAGTAAAACGTTAAAGGAAGAACTGACTTAAGTAAGAGAACATAAGAATGTGAAGTTAAAGCATAATAGAATACATGGTTGTCAGATAGTTGGTATGAAGCTTATAAACAAAAGATACTCGATATTTATTATAATCGATATTCAACATTTTCCATAAGAAAATTCAAAATTTCATGATTTTATATGAAATTTCACCTATATTCTTCTCACAGCTCAAGTGATTTAACTTCTTTTCGTTACATATAAATTAATATAAGAAAAAATTTCATAGAAAATAAAAGTTGAAAAGATTTTATATGAAATAAAGTGAAGTCAAATTTCATAAGAAATGAAGTAAACTCACAAAACGTATGAAAATTTCATTTGAAAAAATTTTTAAACTGGTCAAATTTTCGATTGACTCCGACTACTTTATCAATTTTCATGTATTTCATGTAAAATACACTTTAAATAACATAATTATTTTTGCCATCATATATTTAAATAACATTGCCGGCAAGGCAAGACTCCACAGTCAATGAAATTTCACTTTTTGCGCAACATCACTCTACCTATAGAGGTTTTTTGTCACGCCATCTGCAAACTGGTCAAATTTTCCATGAGAAAATTCCAATTTTCATGATTTGATATGAAATTTTACCTATATTATTCTCACAACTCAAGTGATTTAACTTCTTTTCGTTACATACACAGACTTATAAGAAAAATTTCATAGAAAATTAAAGTTGAAAAGATTTTATATGAAATAAATTGAAGTCAAATTTGATATGAAATTAAGTAAACTCACAAAACATATGAAAATTTCATTTGAAAAAATTTTTAAACTGGTCAAATTTTAAACTGACTTCGACTACTTTATCAATTGTCATGTATTTCATGTAAAATACACTTTAAATAACTTAATTATTTTTGCTTTCATAATAGAAGTTAAAAAAAATTTTATATGAAATAAAGTGAAGTCAAATTTCATATGAAATGAAGTTAACTCACATAAGATATAGTCGCGATCGAACACTCAACGAGTGCAGACGTGCCTGCGGATCGACAGCAAATTGTTTACAGTTTAAAGTCCCGTTACCCGTGCCCAGCCACTTCGCGTCGCGTGATTTTGTCGCGCGTTTTGATTGGCCCAGCCAACGAACTTAACGGTTGTTCCCTCCAACACCATCGCACACCCGAGCGTGCGTGTTATCAGCGCAAAAAACCCAGTGCTCGAAGCAGCGGTACTTTTGCAAAGCAGCAGCCACGTGCTGACTGGCTCACCGGCTAACGGTGCCCAGCTTCCCCCCCTCCTCACTCCTTACCAACGTTGGAGAAGATGGACTGGCAGGCCCCCCCGCGCACCCACAAGCATGGAACAACATCATGCAAAAAGGCTCTGAGAACACGCAAGAGCAGCTCCAGCAGCGAGGGAAGCACCTCGCTTACAGAGCCGGGCGAGATAAAGCGAAAACCGGCAAAGAAAGCGCAGAGAGAGGAGCTTGACGATAAGCCAAGCACTAGCGCATCTCTGCGCAAGAAGCTGGCCAACAACGCCTTCGCTTTACTCTCGAGTGAAGAAGACGATGACGACCAAGAGAGCTCTGATGACGAGCCCGGACCTGAAGACGATTCTAAGCCCAAGACCCCCGAAAAACCAAAACCCACCCCGAAGACCATCAAGCCACCTCCGATTTTTATTCCCGATGTGACCAACATCTCGGCACTCGTCAAGATGATCAAGACGCTTGTATGCCCGAGGAACAATTTTACCTACAAGACCGTGAATGGAAACAATGTACGTGTCATGATGCCGGACAAAGAGTCCTACACAGCTCTGCGTCTCCAACTTGTGGCCCAAAACAAAAGGCATCGGACTTTCCAGCCGAAAGATGAACGTGCATACAAGGTTGTCATTAAAGGACTCCACCACTCCACCGATCGTGAGGAAATCATCGAAGACCTTCACAGACAAGGGCACGCTGTAAGAGATCTCCACAATCCCATTGGCAGAAGAAGTAAGGAACCTCTGGGAATCTTCTTCGCCAACCTGGAGCCTTCCAGCAACAACAGGGACGTGTATCAGGTCAAGCGGATCTGCAGGTCGGTAGTAACCATTGAACCGCCGCAGAAGTTCAACGACGTGCCCCAATGCTACAGGTGCCAAGGATTCGGCCATACACAGCGTTACTGCTTCCTGCTTTACCGATGTGTAAAATGCGGAGGCCCTCATGAATCGACGATATGTGAGAAAAAGGAGGACGACAAAGCGTGCTGCTTCCACTGCCAGGCGGACCACCCTGCGTCATTTAAGGGATGCCCTGCATACAAAAAGGCCAAAGCACTCGCTGCTCCGAAAACAAGGCCCGTCGCTAATGTTAACAAGGCGCCGCCCGTGGCATCGCCAAACGTCACCTCTGGCAGGAGCTACCGAGACGCCCTCAATGGAGTGCACGCAACGCCGCAGAATCCCACAACCCCAGTCCAAACCCAAACAGAAACTCCACACTCCGGTCAGATAGAAGCGATGTTCGCTCGTATGGAAGGCATGATGGAGAGGATGATGGAGCGGATGTTCGCCCAGATGACACAGCTGGTGGCCACCATTCTCAACAGAAAGTCATGCAATTAAAGGTCCTCCTAGTCGTCTGGAATGCGAACGGCCTGCAGAACAGCAAGGCCATAGTCGAGCACCATCTGAAGACCCACCAGATCAATATCCTACTCGTAGCCGAAACCCATTTCTCCCCCAGATCCCACTTTAAGATCAGCGGATATGACCCCATCCATGCAGACCATCCTTCTGGCAGAGCACGCGGAGGAGCAGCCATCCTCATCAGGAGCGGTATTCAATACCTAGAGCTGCCCGCGTTTCAGCAAGACTGGGCACAATGTCCTGTCATCAGGATTGCCAGCCCGCAAGGAGACTTAGACATTGGAGCGGTCTACTTTCCCCCCAGATACCGCATAACAGCATCTCATCTCAGTGAGTTCTTCGAGCATTTTGGGCCCCGCTTCATAGCAGCTGGAGATTATAACGCCAACAACCCCAAAGGGAAAACTCTGTTTGAGTACCTGCAACGCCACCGACTGGACTGCCACTCCACTGACGAGCCCACTCACTGGCCAACCGATCCCCTCAAGACTCCAGACCTGCTGGACTTTGCTGTGTCGAAAGGCATAGGGCATGCGAAGATTAGCTGCACAACAAATGCTGATCTCCTGTCAGACCACTGTGCAATAAACGTGCTAATCAACACGCCAGTCCTCAGGAAAACCCCGCTCAGGAGGCTCACTGGAAAACACACCGACGCCGCCAAGTTCGCGTCCTAGATGCTCTCCTCCGTCAATCCGAACCCCATCCTCAACACACCCACATTGACAAAGCTATTGGGAATCTGACCAGGCAAATGCAAAACGCTGCGGAATTCGCAAGCCCACCGCCACCAAAGACTGCGAGAACACCTAGCAGAGACCTCCACCTCTGGTCCCCGGAAATTGCGGCACTCGTGACTGAGAAGAGGCGTCTCAGGAGAGTCTGGTTCTTGACGCGCAATCCGAGAGGCAAAACAGCGCTCAATCACGCCGCAAAGGAGCTGAAGGACAAGATCTCCAGCCTACGCCAGGACTCTTTCCTCAGATTCCTCGAGGAACTCTCTCCCGGGGATCCGGACCATAACCTGTGGAACGTCACCCGCCACACTAAACGACCAGTCAAAAAGGTTTCCGCAGTGCGGAAAGTGGATGGATCCTGGTGCCGATCGGACGACGAAAGAGCAGAAGCTTTCGCCGAACACCTCTACAACGCCTTCTCACCGTTCGACTGCTGCACTGCCGAAGAACGTGCTGAAACCGCCAGGTTTCTCAATAGCCCAAGCTCTCCCGGTCCGCCGCTGCAACCAGTCAACCCTGAGGAAGTTGCGCAGGAGATTGCCCTACTGAAGAACAGCAAATCTCCGGGCCTGGATCGTATAGATGCGGCAGCCCTAAAAATGCTTCCATTCCGCTGCACACAAATGCTGGCCAGAATTTACAACAGCTGCTTCCGGCTAGGGTACTTCCCGGAAGAATGGAAAAAAGCAGAGGTCATTGTCCTCCTTAAGCCTGGTAAGCCTGAAGCCAACCTAGCCTCCTATCGTCCGATCAGCTTACTGATCCTCTCCAAAATACTCGAAAGATTATTTTTGCGCAGAGTATTGCCTGTACTGGACGAGGCCGGTTTGGTCCCCGATCACCAGTTTGGCTTCAGACGCTGCCATGGAACACCGGAGCAGTGCCACCGGCTTGTCGAACGCATCCTCGAGGCATTCGAGCAGAAGAAATACTGCTGCGCTGTAATGCTCGACGTGAAGCAGGCATTTGACAGAGTTTGGCATCCTGGACTCCTCCATAAACTTAAATCCTGCCTCCCAAGCCCCCATTTTACCCTCCTTAAATCCTACACTGAGGGAAGAGCATTCCAAGTCAGATGCGGAAGTGCAATAAGCCTACCCAGACTGATCAGAGCTGGAGTTCCGCAAGGCAGTGTGCTCGGACCAATCCTCTACACCCTTTACACCGCAGACCTTCCCATAATCCCCTCCAGGAGCCTAACGATAGCGACATATGCAGACAACACTGCTTTCCTCGCCTCTTCATCTGACCCACGAGAAGCCTCCGAAACAATCCAAAGGCAAATGGACGCGCTACATCCCTGGCTCAGCAGATGTAATATCGTAGTGAACGCGGAAAAATCTACCCAAACAAAGTTCTCACTCAGAAGAGGAGACTTCCCACCGGTCACGCTGAACGGAGTCAACATTCCCAACGCGCCCGCACCCATATACCTAGGACTGACCCTGGACCGCAGGCTCACATGGCGTCCCCACATTGTCAGCAAACGCATACAGGCCGATGGGCGCCTGAGGCAGATGCAATGGCTCATTGGGAGAAGGTCCAAGCTGAGGCAGAGCCTCAAAATCCTGGTTTACAAGGCAATTCTCAAGCCCATCTGGACCTACGGGATACAGCTGTGGGGCACGGCAAGCCACACGAATCGCCTGCGAGTATAGCGGTTCCAGAACAGGTGCTTGAGAATTTCCTGTAATGCGCATCCCTACCATGAGAATGTAAACATACACAGAGAACTTGGAATCCCGAAAGTCACAGATGAAATCTCCAGGCTCAGCGAAATATACCTGAAAAGGCTCGAGAACCACCCCAACCACCTCGCCATCAACCTGTTGGACAACAGCCAGACAAACAGACAAGCAGCAATAACAAGCAAATTTCAAACCCACCCCAAATACATGCACAATAGTATCCCTTAGGTCAATGTTCACCCGCAAAACCATTTAATTATTGTCCACTAGGACAGATTTTAAATAAATAAACGCACGCTACAACAAAAAAAAAAAAAAAAAAAAACATAAGATATAAAAAATTTGTTTGTTAAATTTCAAAAGTTAAATCAAATTTCATATGAAATGAAGTTAAATCACATATCAATAAAATTTCATATGAAAAATTTAGTTGCCAAATTTCCAAAGACAAATTTCATATGAAATGAAGTTAAGTCACATAACATATGAAAATTTCATATGAAAAAATTTTCAAAGTGGTCAAGTTTTCCATTGACTTCCAATAATTAATCAATTTTAATGTATTTCATGTAAAATACAATTTAAATAACTTCATTATTTTTGCCATCATATATATAAATAACATTGCCGGGAATACAACACTCCCCAGTCAATGAAATTTCACTTTTTGAGCAACATCACTCTACCTATGGAGGTTTTTAGCTACGCCATCCGCAAACTGGTAAAATTTTCCATAAGAAAATTCAAAATTTCGTGATTTTATATGAGATTTCATCTATATTCTTCTCACAACTCAAGTGATTTAACTTCTTTTCGTTACATCTAAATTAATATAAGAAAAATTTCATAGAAAATAAAAGTTGAAAAGAAATGAAGTAAACTCACAAAACATATTAAAAATTTGTTTGTCAAATTTCAAAAGTTAAGTCAAATTTCATATGAAATGAAGTTAAATCCCATAAGAAATTTTTTTTTGTCAAATTTGCAAAGCCATATTCAATTTTCATGAAATGAAGTTATATAACATATCAATAAAATAATCATATGAAAAATTTGTTTGACAAATTTCCAAAGACAAATTTCATATGCAATTAAGTTAAATCACTTAACATATGAAAATTTCGTATGAAAAAATTTTCAAAGTGGTCAAGTTTTCCATTGAATCCCAATAATTAATCAATTTTAATGTATTTCATGTAAAATACACTTTAAATAACTTCATTATTTTTGCCATCATATATATAAATAACATTGCCGGGAAGACAACACTCCACAGTCAATGAAATTTCACTTTTTGAGCAACATACATGAGAGAGAATTTTTCTTGGTGATTGGACGTGTTTGAGTCTTTGCTCCCTGTTATTAACATAAATAGTTACCTATTCTCGCGTAATTAATTATATTTTTGGTGTAATAGTTGTGCGTTATAGTGTTGCTGTGAATAGAAACGTAAAAGGTACTAATCCTGCATTATTAGTGAATATTTTAACTAATTTAACTTATTTGCTTTCATTTTCGCGTCTTTGGCGTCAAGTTAACGTCAACGCCAATACCGGCCTTAAATGGTCTTGCGAAACGTGCCGCGTGGCTGAATCCGACATACGGAAGATCCACAATAAAACCAAACTATGGTTTTATCGGATACGTACAGCTTTCTCAAATCTTCAGTCTGAATTTTTAGAGATGGAGGCCAAGTTTAACGCCATTACGGCATTAAGTAAGGCACCTGCTCCGCTGAGCATACCTATCGATTCAGAATCTAACTTAAATCTTACGAACTTGCTCTCTTCTCAGGCTTCTTCTCCCGATCTTCTAAGCCTAATTTCTCCTATTCCGTCATGCTCTTCTAGTTGCACAAAAAAATCGTCAAGCAAGGTTACCGCTCCCAAACCTCTTGCTCCCCCTCTTGTGCCTACTCCCATTCCGTGCATCGACAACATAAAGAGTAGTGTTCCCGCATTCATGCCCGCTAGTAGGGCACAGAGTATAAAACCTCTGATTGCAATTAAACCCAAAAAATTGGTGTTTGTCTCTCGCTTGGCCCCGGAGACATCTATAGAAGATGTACAATTGTACATCCTCGCAAAGCTGCATGTAAACAACCTTATTGTTGAAAAATTCAACTTTAAATTTGCACGTGACATTTCTTCTTTTAAAATTAGTCTCCCAGCAGAACACTTTAAAGACGTTTGCGCTGCTTCATTTTGGCCGCCCGACCTAATTGTTAAGGAGTTTACTCCAAAACAAAAGCGCCGAATTTCAGTTACTCTTCCCACATTGGCTGTTACATCGCCAAGTGGCACTTTAAAGAAATCCAAGTCGCCAAAAAACCAAAATTTCCTCTTGCCTCGGAAAATGTCAGAGGACCTATTAAAAATTTTTCTTCCTTAATTCTTTCCTATCAAAATGTAAGAGGCCTTTGTAGTAAAATCTCTAGTCTTTACCTTAATAGTCTTGCATTTTCCTCCCATATTATTGCTTTTACTGAAACCTGGCTAAAACCAGAGATTCTAAACTCTGAAGTCTTTCCAGAAAGGTACACTATATACAGGCTTGATCGACCTGACCGACGGGGTGGTCGAGTACTGATTGCAGTAGACTCCAACATTGAGTCGGACCTCTTACAACCGGAGATTCAATTGGACATTGAATTCATTTGTGTAAAGCTACACTTTCCCGGCTTTCTCTTATTCATAACCTGCTCTTATATTCCGCCGTCATCGGAATCATCAGTCTACTCGCAACACTTGTCTGCGATTACGACTGTTTTTAACCTGTTATCAGACAGGGATCACTTCATAGTCCTTGGCGACTTTAACATTCCCGAATGTAATTGGACATTTGGTTTCGAGGGAAATTTCCTTTTGCCTTCCAGGCAACATGACCTACTTGACGGCTTGTTTGACATGTCTTTGTCGCAGGTCAATCATGTCAAAAACTCCTTGAATAGATCACTCGATCTATGCTTCGTCTCTGATCCTGCCAAGGTGATTTTAAACAGGGCGCAACCACTTACCTTACCAGAAGACCCTTATCATCCCACCTTCGAAGTCAATTTCGGCTTGGGTATTAGTATTATGGATAAAACTGAAAGGCCGTGTAGTCGTGTGCGCTCTTTTAAAAAAGCAGACTTTATAAAGTTAAATTATTTAATTTCATATTGTGATTGGTCTGATTTGTATTTATCAACTGACATGTCAGTTGCCGTAAATATATTTTATAACACCCTAAACTCTGCCTTTGATGTCTCTGTCCCGTTCTTTTATCCGACATACTCGAGTAAGCCCCCTTGGTTTACTAAAGAGCTATCTCGCTTAAAAACTTAAAGAGCAGCTTATTCAAGAAGTATAAGCAGAATAACTCTCCTATAGTTTTTTCCCGCTACCTAACAGCTCGGACAAAATTTACCGTGCAAAACGCGAAAAGTTATAAAAACTATTTGACCCGATGCAGGATTCAGTTTTTTCAAAATCCTAAACAATTCTATAGTTTTGTTAACATGAAGCGTAGGTCAGCGATGTTTCCTTCTAAACTTATGTTTGATAATGCTGAGGCGGACACAGACCAGGCTATTCCCGATGTGTTTGCCAAGTTTTTTCAAACAACTTACTCATCTGCTACACCAAAGTTTCACTCTTATCCATATAGTGTTCCCAGTTCGAATAGCATCTTCACTCCGTTACTCAACGAAAGTTCTCTATTTAAGGATCTTTGCTCAGTTAAACCAGTCCTCTCACCTGGTCCTGACGGCATCCCCGCATGTGTACTTCGGTACTGTGCTAGCTGACTTTGCAAGCCATTGCTCAAACTATTTTCGCTGTCCTTAGAAACTTCCTCCTTTCCATCCATCTGGAAGGCATCATTTATTATTCCTTTACTTAAAAAGGGCAGCAAGTCTGATGCAAACAATTATAGAGGTATCTCTAAATTATCGGCTATACCTAAATTCTTCGAGAATGTTATAACTCCTCACTTGCAACATTTTAGCAGATCCGTTATATCTCCTTTTCAACACGGATTCGTGAAACGTCGTTCTACTACGACAAATTTGCTTGAGCTGACATCCTTTATTATTAAAGGTTTTCAGAAAAATCTTCAAACTGACGTCATTTATACTGATTTCAGTAAAGCATTTGACTCAGTCAACTATTCACTTCTTGCACATAAACTACACCTAATCGGTTTCTCGCCAAAACTTCTTAATTGGATTGTAAGCTATTTGGGTGACAGAACCCAACGAGTCCTCTTTAAAAATAATCTTTCTTACCCCGTTCATGCCACATCCGGTGTTCCTCAGGGGAGCCATTTAGGCCCCCTTCTTTTCACGCTTTTCATCAATGACCTTCCATTAGTCATACTTAACTCGCGTACTCTCATGTATGCGGATGATGTCAAGCTCTGTTTTCAATTTGGAGATGACCGCTGTCAGTCTCGCCTTCAATCCGACCTAGATTGTTTCTACCCTTGGTGTCGTGCAAATTTGCTTAATCTGAACAGCTCCAAATGCAAGCTGATGACATTCTCACGAGCCTTAATATCTTTGTGGTTGTACCTTGGAAAGAATTTCTTTGGCAGATGATTTTGGTGTCCGTTTGGACCATAAACTTAAGTTTAGTGAACATATATCATCAATGGTTAATAAAGCTATGGGCGTTTAAGAGATGGTCTAAAGAGTTTGATGACCCCTATCTCACAAAGACTCTGTTCACCTCACTTGTTCGCTACGGATCATGTGTTTGGAGTCCACAGTACACAGTTCACAAGGACCGCATTGAATCCGTCCAGAAAAACTTTTTAATTTTTGCCTTGCGAGGCCTTAACTGGGATGAAAACTCAAGACTGCCCTCCTTTCCTAGTAGACTTCTGTTACTTAATCTGCCATCTTTAGCCAATCGTAGAACCATGCTTGGTGTTGTGTTTATTAATAAGCTTATTCAAGGGGATATAGACAGTGACGACTTGCTTAGCCGGTTAAACTTGTCTGTCCCTAGTAGAATCACCCGTAATTTCCTTCCACTAACACTTCATAATTGTAGATCGAACAATGCCCTGTATGAACCTTTCAGGGCATTGTGTTCGGACTATAATAAATTATATCCTATCATCTCTACTAGCAACTATAATTGTTCGTCTATGTTAAAATTCCAAATCCTAACTCACATATCCAGTATTTAGTTAATATACACATATTTTCTTTCTAATGGTAGCTGTCCTTTTAACTAACTGCATGCTCGCAAATTCCTATTGCGATTTTTGATTTTATTTTGTTTACTAACACTAACTCTCCTGATCTGATTGGGTTTTCTGGGTTTCCCCAATCCGCCGCAACAAATGTTGGATCAGCTTTTTCTTTGCTTTTTTGCCCCAGATTGAATCCAAAAATTTAAAGTTAAACTCTTTTCTTTTTAAGCTCTTTTTAGTTAATTATAATTTAACAAATTAAATTAATTGTTTTACTTTAAACAGTGGACTGACCGTAGTTGACTTTAAATTAAATTAAATAAATAGATAATTATAATTACCTATAGAGGTTTTTTGTCAGGCCATCCGCAAACTGGGCAAATTTTCCATAAGAAAATTCAAAATTTCATGGTTTTATATGAAATTTCACCTATATTCTTCTCACAACTCAAGTGATTTAACTTCTTTTCGTTACACATAAATTAATATAAGAAAAATTTCATAGAAAATAAATAAAATGAAGTCAAATTTCATATGAAATGAAGTTAAATCCCATAAGAAATTTTTTTTTTGTCAAATTTGCAAAGCTAGATTCAATTTTCATGAAATGAAGTTAAATCACATATCAATTAAATATCATATGAAAAATTTGTTTGACAAACTTCCAAAGACAAATTTCATATGAAATGAAGTTAAATCACTTAACATATGAAAATTTCATATGAAAAAATTTTCAAAGTGGTCAAGTTTTCCATTGACTTCCAATAATTAATCAATTTTAATGTATTTCATGTAAAATACACTTTAAATAACTTCATTATTTATGCCATCATATATATAAATAACATTGCCGGGAAGACAACACTCCCCAGTCAATGAAAGTTCACTTTTTGAGCAACATCACTCTACCTATAGAGGTTTTTAGTCACGCCATACGAAAACTGGTCAAATTTTCCATAAGAAAATTCAAAATTTCATGATTTTATATGAGATTTCAACTATACTCTTCTCACAACTCAAGTGATTTAACTTCTTTTCGTTACATATAAATTAATATAAGAAAAATTTCATAGAAAATAAAAGCTGAAAATATTTTATATGAAATAGAGTGAAGTCAAATTTCATATGAAATGAAGTAAACTCACAAAACATATGAAAATTTCATTTGATAAAATTTTTCAACTGGTCAAATTTTTGATTGACTCCGACTACTTTATTTATTTCATGTAAAATACATTTTAAATAACTTCATTATTTTTGCCATCATATATATAAATAACATTGCCGGGAAGACAACACTCCCCAGTCAATGAAAATTGACTTTTTGAGCAACATCACTCTACCTTTAGTCGGTTTTTGTCACGCCATCCGCAAACTGGTCAAATTTCCCAAAGGAAATTTCAAAATTTCATGATTTTATATGAAATTTCACTTATATTCTTCTCACAACTCTAGTGATTTAACTTCTTTCCGTTACATATAAATGTATATAAGAAAAATTTCATAGAAAATAAAAGTTGAAAAGATTTCATTTGACATAAGTGGAGTCAAATTTCATATGAAATGAAGTAAACTCACAAAGCATATGAAAAATTTGTTTGTCAAATTTCAAAAGTTAAGTCAAATTTCATATAAAATGAAGTTAAATCCCATAAGAAATTTTTTTTGTCAAATTTGCAAAGCTAGATTCAATTTTCATGAAATGAAGTTAAATCACATATCAATAAAATAATCATATGAAAAATTTGTTTGACAAACTTCCAAAGACAAATTTCATATGAAATGAAGTTAAATCACTTAACATATGAAAATTTCATATGAAAAAATTTTCAAAGTGGTCAAGATTTCCATTGACTCCCAATAATTAATCAATTTTAATGTATTTCATGTAAAATACACCTTAAATAACTTCATTATTTTTGCCATCATATAAATAAATAACATTTCCTGGAAGACAACACTCCACAGTTAATGAAATTTCACTTTTTGAGCAATATTACTCTACCTATAGAGGTTTTTTGCCACGCCATCCGCAAACTGGTCAAATTTTCAATAAGAAAATTCAAAATTTCACGATTTTATATGAAATTTCACCTATATTCTTCTCACAACTCAAGTGATTTAACTTCTTTCCGTTACATATAAATGTATATAAGAAAAATTTCATAGAAAATAAAAGTTGAAAAGATTTCATTTGACATAAGTAGAGTCAAATTTCATATGAAATGAAATAAAATCACAAAACATATGAAAATTTCATTTGAAAAAATTTTTAAAGTGGTCAAATTTTCGATTGACTCCGACTACTTTGTCAATTTGCATGTATTTCATGTAAAATACACTTCAAATAACTTAAATCTTTTGCCTTCATAATAAAAGTCAAGGATAATTTCATATGAAATGAAGTGAAGTCAAATTTCATATGAAATGAAGTTAAATCACATATGACATTTTTTTTGTCAAATTTGCAAAACTAGATTCAATTTTCATGGAATGAAGTCACATATCAATAAAATTTCATATGAAAAATTTGTTTGACAAATTTCCAAAGACAAATTTCATATGAAATGAAGGGTATTAGTATTATGGATAAAACTGAAAGGCCGTGTAGTCGTGTGCGCTCTTTTAAAAAAGCAGACTTTATAAAGTTAAATTATTTAATTTCATATTGTGATTGGTCTGATTTGTATTTATCAACTGACATGTCAGTTGCCGTAAATATATTTTATAACACCCTAAACTCTGCCTTTGACGTCTCTGTCCCGTTCTTTTATCCGACATACTCGAGTAAGCCCCCTTGGTTTACTAAAGAGCTATCTCGCTTAAAAAACTTAAAGAGCAGCTTATTCAAGAAGTATAAGCAGAATAACTCTCCTATAGTTTTTTCCCGCTACCTAACAGCTCGGACAAAATTTACCGTGCAAAACGCGAAAAGTTATAAAAACTATTTGACCCGATGCAGGATTCAGTTTTTTCAAAATCCTAAACAATTCTATAGTTTTGTTAACATGAAGCGTAGGTCAGCGATGTTTCCTTCTAAACTTATGTTTGATAATGCTGAGGCGGACACAGACCAGGCTATTCCCGATGTGTTTGCCAAGTTTTTTCAAACAACTTACTCATCTGCTACACCAAAATTTCACTCTTATCCATATAGTGTTCCCAGTTCGAATAGCATCTTCACTCCGTTACTCAACGAAAGTTCTCTATTTAAGGATCTTTGCTCAGTTAAACCAGTCTTCTCACCTGGTCCTGACGGCATCCCCGCATGTGTATTTCGGTACTGTGCTAGCTGACTTTTCAAGCCATTGCTAAAACTATTTTCGCTGTCCTTAGAAACTTCCTCCTTTCCATCCATCTGGAAGGAATCATTTATTATTCCTTTACTTAAAAAGGGCAGCAAGTCTGATGCAAACAATTATAGAGGTATCTCTAAATTATCGGCTATACCTAAATTCTTCGAGAATGTTATAACTCCTCACTTGCAACATTTTAGCAGATCCGTTATATCTCCTTTTCAACACGGATTCGTGAAACGTCGTTCTACTACGACAAATTTGCTTGAGCTGACATCCTTTATTATTAAAGGTTTTCAGAAAAATCTTCAAACTGACGTCATTTATACTGATTTCAGTAAAGCATTTGACTCAGTCAACCATTCACTTCTTGCACATAAACTACACCTAATCGGTTTCTCGCCAAAACTTCTTAATTGGATTGTAAGCTATTTGGGTGACAGAACCCAACGAGTCCTCTTTAAAAATAATCTTTCTTACCCCGTTCATGCCACATCCGGTATTCCTCAGGGGAGCCATTTAGGCCCCCTTCTTTTCACGCTTTTCATCAATGACCTTCCATTAGTCATACTTAACTCGCGTACTCTCATGTATGCGGATGATGTCAAGCTCTGTTTTCAATTTGGAGATGACCGCTGTCAGTCTCGCCTTCAATCCGACCTAGATTGTTTCTACCCTTGGTGTCGTGCAAATTTGCTTAATCTGAACAGCTCCAAATGCAAGCTGATGACATTCTCACGAGCCTTAATATCTTTGTGGTTGTACCTTGGAAAGAATTTCTTTGGCAGATGATTTTGGTGTCCGTTTGGACCATAAACTTAAGTTTAGTGAACATATATCATCAATGGTTAATAAAGCTATGGGCGTTTAAGAGATGGTCTAAAGAGTTTGATGACCCCTATCTCACAAAGACTCTGTTCACCTCACTTGTTCGCTACGGATCATGTGTTTGGAGTCCACAGTACACAGTTCACAAGGACCGCATTGAATCCGTCCAGAAAAACTTTTTAATTTTTGCCTTGCGAGGCCTTAACTGGGATGAAAACTCAAGACTGCCCTCCTTTCCTAGTAGACTTCTGTTACTTAATCTGCCATCTTTAGCCAATCGTAGAACCATGCTTGGTGTTGTGTTTATTAATAAGCTTATTCAAGGGGATATAGACAGTGACGACTTGCTTAGCCGGTTAAACTTTTCTGTCCCTAGTAGAATCACCCGTAATTTCCTTCCACTAACACTTCACAATTGTAGATCGAACAATGCCCTGTATGAACCTTTCAGGGCATTGTGTTCGGACTATAATAAATTATATCCTATCATCTCTACTAGCAACTATAATTGTTCGTCTATGTTAAAATTCCAAATCCTAACTCACATATCCAGTATTTAGTTAATATACACATATTTTCTTTCTAATGGTAGCTGTCCTTTTAACTAACTGCATGCTCGCACATTCCTATTGCGATTTTTGATTTTATTTTGTTTACTAACACTAACTCTCCTGATCTGATTGGGTTTTCTGGGTTTCCCCAATCCGCCGCAACAAATGTTGGATCAGCTTTTTCTTTGCTTTTTTGCCCCAGATTGAATCCAAAAATTTAAAGTTAAACTCTTTTCTTTTTAAGCTCTTTTTAGTTAATTATAATTTAACAAATTAAATTAATTGTTTTACTTTAAACAGTGGACTGACCGTAGTTGACTTTAAATTAAATTAAATAAATAGATAATTATAATTACCTATAGAGGTTTTTTGTCAGGCCATCCGCAAACTGGTCAAATTTTCCATAAGAAAATTCAAAATTTCATGGTTTTATATGAAATTTCACCTATATTCTTCTCACAACTCAAGTGATTTAACTTCTTTTCGTTACACATAAATTAATATAAGAAAAATTTCATAGAAAATAAATAAAGTGAAGTCAAATTTCATATGAAATGAAGTTAAATCCCATAAGAAATTTTTTTTTGTCAAATTTGCAAAGCTAGATTCAATTTTCATGAAATGAAGTTAAATCACTTATCGATAAAATATCATATGAAAAATTTGTTTGACAAATTTCCAAAGACAAATTTCATATGAAATGAAGTTAAATCACATAACATATGAAAATTTCATATGAAAAAATTTTCAAAGTGGTCAAGATTTCCATTGACTCCCAATAATTAATCAATTTTAATGTATTTCATGTAAAATACACCTTAAATAACTTCATTATTTTTGCCATCATATAAATAAATAACATTTCCTGGAAGACAACACTCCACAGTTAATGAAATTTCACTTTTTGAGCAATATTACTCTACCTATAGAGGTTTTTTGCCACGCCATCCGCAAACTGGTCAAATTTTCAATAAGAAAATTCAAAATTTCACGATTTTATATGAAATTTCACCTATATTCTTCTCACAACTCAAGTGATTTAACTTCTTTCCGTTACATATAAATGTATAAAAGAAAAATTTCATAGAAAATAAAAGTTGAAAAGATTTCATTTGACATAAGTAGAGTCAAATTTCATATGAAATGAAGTAAACTCACAAAGCATATGAAAAATTTGTTTGTCAAATTTCAAAAGTTAAGTCAAATTTCATATAAAGTGAAGTTAAATCCCATAAGAAATTTTTTTTTATCAAATTTGCAAAGCTAGATTCAATTTTCATGAAATGAAGTTGAATCAAATATCAATAAAATTTCATATGAAAAATTTGTTTGACAAACTTCCAAAGACAAATTTCATATGAAATGAAGTTAAATCACTTAACATATGAAAATTTCATATGAAAAAATTTTCAAAGTGGTCAAGATTTCCATTGACTCCCAATAATTAATCAATTTTAATGTATTTCATGTAAAATACACTTTAAATAACTTCATTATTTTTGCCATCATATATATAAATAACATTTCCGGGAAGACAACACTCCACAGTCAATGAAATTTCACTTTTTGAGCAACATTACTCTACCTATAGAGGTTTTTTGACACGCCATCCGCAAACTGGTCAAATTTTCCAAAAGAAAATTCAAAATTTCATGATTTTATATGAAATTTTACCTATATTCTTCTCACAACTCAAGTGATTTAATTTCTTTTCGTTACATATAAATTAATATAAAAAAAATTTCAAAGCAAATAAAAGTTGAAAAGATTTCATATGACATAAGTGGAGTCAAATTTCATATGAAATGAAGTAAACTCACAAAACATATGAAAATTTCATTTGAAAAAATTTTTAAAGTGGTCAAATTTTCGATTGACTCCGACTACTTTGTCAATTTGCATGTATTTCATGTAAAATACACTTCAAATAACTTAAATCTTTTGCCTTCATAATAAAAGTCAAGGATAATTTCATATGAAATGAAGTGAAGTCAAATTTCATATGAAATGAAGTTAAATCACATATGACATTTTTTTTTGTCAAATTTGCAAAACTAGATTCAATTTTCATGGAATGAAGTCACATATCAATAAAATTTCATATGAAAAATTTGTTTGACAAATTTCAAAAGACAAATTTCATATGAAATGAAGGGTATTAGTATTATGGATAAAACTGAAAGGCCGTGTAGTCGTGTGCGCTCTTTTAAAAAAGCAGACTTTATAAAGTTAAATTATTTAATTTCATATTGTGATTGGTCTGATTTGTATTTATCAACTGACATGTCAGTTGCCGTAAATATATTTTATAACACCCTAAACTCTGCCTTTGACGTCTCTGTCCCGTTCTTTTATCCGACATACTCGAGTAAGCCCCCTTGGTTTACTAAAGAGCTATCTCGCTTAAAAAACTTAAAGAGCAGCTTATTCAAGAAGTATAAGCAGAATAACTCTCCTATAGTTTTTTCCCGCTACCTAACAGCTCGGACAAAATTTACCGTGCAAAACGCGAAAAGTTATAAAAACTATTTGACCCGATGCAGGATTCAGTTTTTTCAAAATCCTAAACAATTCTATAGTTTTGTTAACATGAAGCGTAGGTCAGCGATGTTTCCTTCTAAACTTATGTTTGATAATGCTGAGGCGGACACAGACCAGGCTATTCCCGATGTGTTTGCCAAGTTTTTTCAAACAACTTACTCATCTGCTACACCAAAGTTTCACTCTTATCCATATAGTGTTCCCAGTTCGAATAGCATCTTCACTCCGTTACTCAACGAAAGTTCTCTATTTAAGGATCTTTGCTCAGTTAAACCAGTCTTCTCACCTGGTCCTGACGGCATCCCCGCATGTGTACTTCGGTACTGTGCTAGCTGACTTTTCAAGCCATTGCTCAAACTATTTTCGCTGTCCTTAGAAACTTCCTCCTTTCCATCCATCTGGAAGGAATCATTTATTATTCCTTTACTTAAAAAGGGCAACAAGTCTGATGCAAACAATTATAGAGGTATCTCTAAATTATCGGCTATACCTAAATTCTTCGAGAATGTTATAACTCCTCACTTGCAACATTTTAGCAGATCCGTTATATCTCCTTTTCAACACGGATTCGTGAAACGTCGTTCTACTACGACAAATTTGCTTGAGCTGACATCCTTTATTATTAAAGGTTTTCAGAAAAATCTTCAAACTGACGTCATTTATACTGATTTCAGTAAAGCATTTGACTCAGTCAACCATTCACTTCTTGCACATAAACTACACCTAATCGGTTTCTCGCCAAAACTTCTTAATTGGATTGTAAGCTATTTGGGTGACAGAACCCAACGAGTCCTCTTTAAAAATAATCTTTCTTACCCCGTTCATGCCACATCCGGTATTCCTCAGGGCAGCCATTTAGGCCCCCTTCTTTTCACGCTTTTCATCAATGACCTTCCATTAGTCATACTTAACTCGCGTACTCTCATGTATGCGGATGATGTCAAGCTCTGTTTTCAATTTGGAGATGACCGCTGTCAGTCTCGCCTTCAATCCGACCTAGATTGTTTCTACCCTTGGTGTCGTGCAAATTTGCTTAATCTGAACAGCTCCAAATGCAAGCTGATGACATTCTCACGAGCCTTAATATCTTTGTGGTTGTACCTTGGAAAGAATTTCTTTGGCAGATGATTTTGGTGTCCGTTTGGACCATAAACTTAAGTTTAGTGAACATATATCATCAATGGTTAATAAAGCTATGGGCGTTTAAGAGATGGTCTAAAGAGTTTGATGACCCCTATCTCACAAAGACTCTGTTCACCTCACTTGTTCGCTACGGATCATGTGTTTGGAGTCCACAGTACACAGTTCACAAGGACCGCATTGAATCCGTCCAGAAAAACTTTTTAATTTTTGCCTTGCGAGGCCTTAACTGGGATGAAAACTCAAGACTGCCCTCCTTTCCTAGTAGACTTCTGTTACTTAATCTGCCATCTTTAGCCAATCGTAGAACCATGCTTGGTGTTGTGTTTATTAATAAGCTTATTCAAGGGGATATAGACAGTGACGACTTGCTTAGCCGGTTAAACTTGTCTGTCCCTAGTAGAATCACCCGTAATTTCCTTCCACTAACACTTCATAATTGTAGATCGAACAATGCCCTGTATGAACCTTTCAGGGCATTGTGTTCGGACTATAATAAATTATATCCTATCATCTCTACTAGCAACTATAATTGTTCGTCTATGTTAAAATTCCAAATCCTAACTCACATATCCAGTATTTAGTTAATATACACATATTTTCTTTCTAATGGTAGCTGTCCTTTTAACTAACTGCATGCTCGCAAATTCCTATTGCGATTTTTGATTTTATTTTGTTTACTAACACTAACTCTCCTGATCTGATTGGGTTTTCTGGGTTTCCCCAATCCGCCGCAACAAATGTTGGATCAGCTTTTTCTTTGCTTTTTTGCCCCAGATTGAATCCAAAAATTTAAAGTTAAACTCTTTTCTTTTTAAAGTCTTTTTAGTTAATTATACGAGGGTCGTTTGATAAGTCCGTGACTTTTTGTATTTGCCGCGCACCTGCTCTAAATACAACACTGCTCCTGTCAGCAGTTAATCGATTAACAGCTGACTGTAAAATTTTGAGAAAGCTGCGTTTTTTGGTTTGCGTTTTATAGGCATTGAAAGCAGACGATCTCGTGAATTTTAACGATGATTTTAACAATGCACGGGTGCACACGTGTGTAGTCAGCATGGCAAAATTTCATAAATTGGGCTACGAACTGCTACCCCATCCAGCATATTCTCCAGATTTAGCCCCCTGTGACTATTTTTGTTTCCAAACATGAAGAAATGGCTCGGCGGTAAGAGATTCGGGTCAAATGAAGAGGTCATCACAGATTAACAAACGACCCTGTATTTTGAGGGCCTTGAGAAAACCTATTATTTGGAAGGAATAAAAAAATTGGAAAAACGCTGGACTAAATGTATAGAGCTAAAAGGAGATTATGTTGAGAAATAAAACGCTTCTTTGACGAAAAAAATATATTTTATTCAAAAAGTCACGGACTTATCAAACGACCCTTGTAATTTAACAAATTAAATTAATTGGTTTACTTAAAACAGTGGACTGACCGTAGTTGACTTTAAATTAAATTAAATAAATAGATAATTATAATTACCTATAGAGGTTTTTTGTCACGCCATCCGCAAACTGGTCAAATTTTCCATAAGAAAATTCAAAATTTCATGGTTTTATATGAAATTTCACCTATATTCTTCTCACAACTCAAGTGATTTAACTTCTTTTCGTTACACATAAATTAATATAAGGAAAATTTCATAGAAAATTAAAGTTGAAAAGATTTTATATTAAATAAAGTGAAGTCAAATTTCACATGAAATGAAGTAAACTCACAAAACATATGAAAATTTCATAAAAAAAAATTTTAACTGGCCAAATTTTCGATTAACTCCGACTACTTTATCAATTTTTAATGTATTTTATGTAAAATACACTTTAAATAACTTAATTATTTTTACTTTTTGAGCAACAGCACTCTACCTATAGATGTATTTGTCACGCCATCCGCTAACTGGTCAAATTTTCCATAAGAATATTCAAAGTTTCATGATTTTATATGAAATTTTACCTATATTATTCTCACAACTCAAGTGATTTAACTTCTTTTCCTTATATATAAATTAATATACGAAAAATTTAATAGAAAATAAAAGTTGAAAAAATTTTATATGACATAAGTGTAGTCAAATTTCATATGAAATGAAGTAAACTCACAAAACATATGAAAATTTCATTTAAAAAATGTTTAAACTGGTCAAATTTTCAATTGACATCGACTACTTTATCAATTTTCATAATAATTAATAATTTATTAATTATTTTTGCCTTCATAATAAAATTTAAGGAAAATTTCATATGAAATAAAGTGAAGTCAAATTTCATATGAAATGAATTTAACTCGCATAAGATATGAAAAATTTGTTTGTCAAATTTCAAAAGTTAAGTCAAATTTCATATGTAATGAAGTTAAATCCCATAAGAAATTTTTTTTTTGTGAAATTTGGCAAAGCTATATTCAGTTTTCATGAAATGAAGTTAAATCACATATCAATTAAATATCATATGAAAAATTTGTTTGACAAATTTCTAAAGACAAATTTCATATGAAATGAAGTTAAATCACATAACCTATGAAAATTTCATCTGAAAAAATTTTCAAAGTGGTCAAGTTTTCCATTGACTTCCAATAATTAATCAATTTTAATGTATTTCATGTAAAATACACTTTAAATAACTTCATTATTTTTGCCATCATATATATAAATAACATTGCCGGGAAGACAACACTCCCCAGTCAATGAAAGTTCACTTTTTGAGCAACATCACTCTACCTATAGAGGTTTTTAGTCACGCCATACGAAAACTGGTCAAATTTTCCATAAGAAAATTCAAAATTTCATGATTTTATATGAGATTTCAACTATACTCTTCTCACAACTCAAGTGATTTAACTTCTTTTCGTTACATATAAATTAATATAAGAAAAATTTCATAGAAAATAAAAGCTGAAAATATTTTATATGAAATAGAGTGAAGTCAAATTTCATATGAAATGAAGTAAACTCACAAAACATATGAAAATTTCATTTGATAAAATTTTTCAACTGGTCAAATTTTTGATTGACTCCGACTACTTTATTTATTTCATGTAAAATACATTTTAAATAACTTCATTATTTTTGCCATCATATATATAAATAACATTGCCGGGAAGACAACACTCCCCAGTCAATGCAAATTGACTTTTTGAGCAACATCACTCTACCTTTAGTCGGTTTTTGTCACGCCATCCGCAAACTGGTCAAACTTCCCAAAGGAAATTTCAAAATTTCATGATTTTATATGAAATTTCACTTATATTCTTCTCACAACTCTAGTGATTTAACTTCTTTCCGTTACATATAAATGTATATAAGAAAAATTTCATCGAAAATAAAAGTTGAAAAGATTTCATTTGACATAAGTGGAGTCAAATTTCATATGAAATGAAGTAAACTCACAAAGCATATGAAAAATTTGTTTGTCAAATTTCAAAAGTTAAGTCAAATTTCATATAAAATGAAGTTAAATCCCATAAGAAATTTTTTTTTGTCAAATTTGCAAAGCTAGATTCAATTTTCATGAAATGAAGTTAAATCACATATCAATAAAATAATCATATGAAAAATTTGTTTGACAAACTTCCAAAGACAAATTTCATATGAAATGAAGTTAAATCACTTAACATATGAAAATTTCATATGAAAAAATTTTCAAAGTGGTCAAGATTTCCATTGACTCCCAATAATTAATCAATTTTAATGTATTTCATGTAAAATACACCTTAAATAACTTCATTATTTTTGCCATCATATATATAAATAACATTTCCGGGAAGACAACACTCCACAGTTAATGAAATTTCACTTTTTGAGCAACATTACTCTACCTATAGAGGTTTTTTGCCACGCCATCCGCAAACTGGTCAAATTTTCCATAAGAAAATTCAAAATTTCATGATTTTATATGAAATTTCACCTATATTCTTCTCACAACTCAAGTGATTTAACTTCTTTCCGTTACATATAAATGTATATAAGAAAAATTTCAAAGCAAATAAAAGTTGAAAAGATTTCATTTGACATAAGTGGAGTCAAATTTCATATGAAATGAAGTAAACTCACAAAACATATGAAAATTTAATTTGAAATTTTTTGGTCAAATTTTCAATTGAAGTCTTTGTCAATTTGCATGTATTTCATGTAAAATACACTTAATAATTAATTTGCTTATATAAAAATTTTTGAAATGAAGTGAAGTCAAATTTCATATGAAATGAAGTTAAATCCCATATGCAATTTTTTTGTCAAATTTGCAAAACTAGATTCAATTTTCATGGAATGAAGTTGAATCACATATCAATAAAATTTCATATGAAAAATTTGTTTGACAAACTTCCAAAGACAAATTTCATATGAAATGAAATTAAATCACATAACATATGAAAATTTCATATGAAAAAATTTTCAAAGTGGTCCAGTTTTCCATTGACTCCCAATAATTAATCAATTTTATATGTATTTCATGTAAAATACACTTTAAATAACTTCATTATTTTTTCCATCATATATATAAATAATATTGCCGGGAAGACAACACTCCACAGACAATGAAATTTCACTTTTTGAGCAACATTACTCTACCTATAGAGGGTTTTTGTCACGCCATCCGCAAACTGGTCAAATTTTCCATAAGAATATTCAAAGTTTCATGATTTCATATGAAATTTCACCTATATTCTTCTCACAACTCAAGTGATTTAACTTCTTTTCGTTACATATAAATTAATATAAGAAAAATTTTATAGAAAATAAAAGTTGAAAAGATTTTGTATGAAATAAAGTGAAGTCAAACTTCATATGAAATAAAGTAAAATGAAGTAAACAAAAAATTTGAAAATTTCATTAAAAAAAGTTTTCAACTGGTCAAATTTTCGATTGACTCCGACTACTTTATCAATTTTTAATGTATTTCAGGTAAAATACACTTTAAATAACTTAATTATTTTTGCCTTCATAATAAAATTTAAGGAAAATTTCATATGAAAGAAATTGAAGTCAAATTTCATATGAAATGAAGTTAAATCCCATAAGAATTTTTTTTTGTCAAATTTGCAAAGCTAGGTTCAATTTTCATGAAATGAAGTTAAATCACATATCAATAAAATATCATATGAAAAATTTGTTTGACAAATGTATGAAAATTTCATTTGCAAAAATTTTTAAACTTGTAAAATTTTCAATTGACTTCGACTACTTTATTAATATCATCGCCATCCGCAAAATGGTCAAATTTTCCATAAGAAAATTCAAAATTTCATGATTTTATATGAAATTTCACCTATATTCTTCCCACAACTCAAGTGATTTAACTTCTTTTCCTTACATATAAAATAATATAAGAAAAAATTCATAGAAAATAAAAGTTGAAAAGATTTCATATGACATAAGTGGAGTCAAATTTCATATGAAATGAAGTAAACTCACAAAACATATGAAAATTTCATTTGAAAAAATTTTTAAAGTGGTCAAATTTTCGATTGACTCCGACTACTTTGTCAATTTTGCATGTATTTCATGTAAAATACACTTCAAATAACTTAAATCTTTTGCCTTCATAATAAAAGTCAAGGATAATTTCATATGAAATGAAGTGAAGTCAAATTTCATATGAAATGAAGTTAAATCTCATAAGAAATTTTTTTTTGTCAAATTTGCAAAGCTAGATTCAATTTTCATGAAATGAAGTTAAATCACATATCATAAAAAAAATATCATATGAAAAATTTGTTTGACAAATTTCCAAAGACAAATTTCATATGAAATGAAGTTAAATCACTTAACTTATGAAAATTTCATATGAAAAAATTTTCAAAGTGGTCAAGATTTCCATTGACTCCCAATAATTAATCAATTTTAATGTATTTCATGTAAAATACACCTTAAATAACTTCATTATTTTTGCCATCATATATATAAATAACATTTCCAAAGACAACACTCCACAGTCAATGAAATTTCACTTTTTGAGCAACATTACTCTACCTATAGAGGTTTTTTGTCACGCCATCCGCAAACTGGTCAAATTTTCCATAAGAAAATTCAAAATTTCATGATTTTATATGAAATTTTACCTATATTCTTCTCACAACTCAAGTGATTTAATTTCTTTTCGTTACATATAAATTAATATAAAAAAATTTGAAAGCAAATAAAAGTTGAAAAGATTTCATATGACATAAGTGGAGTCAAATTTCATATGAAATGAAGTAAACTCACAAAACATATGAAAATTTCATTTGAAAAAATTTTTAAAGTGGTCAAATTTTCGATTGACTCCGACTACTTTGTCAATTTGCATGTATTTCATGTAAAATACACTTCAAATAACTTAAATCTTTTGCCTTCATAATAAAAGTCAAGGATAATTTCATATGAAATGAAGTGAAGTCAAATTTCATATGAAATGAAGTTAAATCACATATGACATTTTTTTTTGTCAAATTTGCAAAACTAGATTCAATTTTCATGGAATGAAGTCACATATCAATAAAATTTCATATGAAAAATTTGTTTGACAAATTTCCAAAGACAAATTTCATATGAAATGAAATTTAATCACATGACATATGAAAATTTCATATGAAAAAATTTTCAAAGTGGTCCAGTTTTCCATTGACTCCCAATAATTAATCAATTTATATGTATATCATGTAAAATACACTTTAAATAACTTCATTATTTTTTCCATCATATATATAAATAATATTGCCGGGAAGACAACACTCCACAGTCAATGAAATTTCACTTTTTGAGAAACATTACTCTACCTATAGAGGGTTTTTGTCACGCCATCCGCAAACTGGTCAAATTTTCCATAAGAATATTCAAAGTTTCATGATTTTATATGAAATTTCACCTATATTCTTCTCACAACTCAAGTGATTTAACTTCTTTTCGTTACATATAAATTAATATAAGAAAAATTTTATAGAAAATAAAAGTTGAAAAGATTTTGTATGAAATAAAGTGAAGTCAAACTTCATATGAAATAAAGTAAAATGAAGTAAACAAAAAATTTGAAAATTTCATTAAAAAAAAGTTTTCAACTGGTCAAATTTTCGATTGACTCCGACTACTTTATCAATTTTTAATGTATTTCAGGTAAAATACACTTTAAATAACTTAATTATTTTTGCCTTCATAATAAAATTTAAGGAAAATTTCATATGAAAGAAAGTGAAGTCAAATTTCATATGAAATGAAGTTAAATCCCATAAGAAATTTTTTTTTTGTCAAATTTGCAAAGCTAGGTTCAATTTTCATGAAATGAAGTTAAATCACATATCAATAAAATATCATATGAAAAATTTGTTTGACAAATGTATGAAAATTTCATTTGCAAAAATTTTTAAACTTGTAAAATTTTCAATTGACTTCGACTACTTTATTAATATCATCGCCATCCGCAAAATGGTCAAATTTTCCATAAGAAAATTCAAAATTTCATGATTTTATATGAAATTTCACCTATATTCTTCCCACAACTCAAGTGATTTAACTTCTTTTCCTTACATATAAAATAATATAAGAAAAAATTCATAGAAAATAAAAGTTGAAAAGATTTCATATGACATAAGTGGAGTCAAATTTCATATGAAATGAAGTAAACTCACAAAACATATGAAAATTTCATTTGAAAAAATGTTTAAGCTGGTCAAATTTTCAATTGACATCGACTACTTTATCAATTTTCATGTATTTCATGTAATATACACTTTAAATATCTTAATTATTTTTGCCTTCATAATAAAATTTAAAGAAAATTTCATATGAAAGAAAGTGAAGTCAAATTTCATATGAAATGAAGTTAAATCTCATAAGAAATTTTTTTTGTCAAATTTGCAAAGCTAGATTCAATTTTCATGAAATGAAGTTAAATCACATATCATAAAAAAAATATCATATGAAAAATTTGTTTGACAAATTTCCAAAGACAAATTTCATATGAAATGAAGTTAAATCACTTAACTTATGAAAATTTCATATGAAAAAATTTTCAAAGTGGTCAAGATTTCCATTGACTCCCAATAATTAATCAATTTTAATGTATTTCATGTAAAATACACATTAAATAACTTCATTATTTTTGCCATCATATATATAAATAACATTTCCAAAGACAACACTCCACAGTCAATGAAATTTCACTTTTTGAGCAACATTACTCTACCTATAGAGGTTTTTTGTCACGCCATCCGCAAACTGGTCAAATTTTCCATAAGAAAATTCAAAATTTCATGATTTTATATGAAATTTTACCTATATTCTTCTCACAACTCAAGTGATTTAATTTCTTTTCGTTACATATAAATTAATATAAAAAAAATTTGAAAGCAAATAAAAGTTGAAAAGATTTCATATGACATAAGTGGAGTCAAATTTCATATGAAATGAAGTAAACTCACAAAACATATGAAAATTTCATTTGAAAAAATTTTTAAAGTGGTCAAATTTTCGATTGACTCCGACTACTTTGTCAATTTGCATGTATTTCATGTAAAATACACTTCAAATAACTTAAATCTTTTGCCTTCATAATAAAAGTCAAGGATAATTTCATATGAAATGAAGTGAAGTCAAATTTCATATGAAATGAAGTTAAATCACATATGACATTTTTTTTTGTCAAATTTGCAAAACTAGATTCAATTTTCATGGAATGAAGTCACATATCAATAAAATTTCATATGAAAAATTTGTTTGACAAATTTCCAAAGACAAATTTCATATGAAATGAAATTTAATCACATGACATATGAAAATTTCATATGAAAAAATTTTCAAAGTGGTCCAGTTTTCCATTGACTCCCAATAATTAATCAATTTATATGTATATCATGTAAAATACACTTTAAATAACTTCATTATTTTTTCCATCATATATATAAATAATATTGCCGGGAAGACAACACTCCACAGTCAATGAAATTTCACTTTTTGAGAAACATTACTCTACCTATAGAGGGTTTTTGACACGCCATCCGCAAACTGGTCAAATTTTCCATAAGAATATTCAAAGTTTCATGATTTTATATGAAATTTCACCTATATTCTTCTCACAACTCAAGTGATTTAACTTCTTTTCGTTACATATAAATTAATATAAGAAAAATTTTATAGAAAATAAAAGTTGAAAAGATTTTGTATGAAATAAAGTGAAGTCAAACTTCATATGAAATAAAGTAAAATGAAGAAAACAAAAAATTTGAAAATTTCATTAAAAAAAAGTTTTCAACTGGTCAAATTTTCGATTGACTCCGACTACTTTATCAATTTTTAATGTATTTCAGGTAAAATACACTTTAAATAACTTAATTATTTTTGCCTTCATAATAAAATTTAAGGAAAATTTCATATGAAAGAAAGTGAAGTCAAATTTCATATGAAATGAAGTTAAATCCCATAAGAATTTTTTTTTTTGTCAAATTTGCAAAGCTAGGTTCAATTTTCATGAAATGAAGTTAAATCACATATCAATAAAATATCATATGAAAAATTTGTTTGACAAATGTATGAAAATTTCATTTGCAAAAATTTTTAAACTTGTAAAATTTTCAATTGACTTCGACTACTTTATTAATATCATCGCCATCCGCAAAATGGTCAAATTTTCCATAAGAAAATTCAAAATTTCATGATTTTATATGAAATTTCACCTATATTCTTCCCACAACTCAAGTGATTTAACTTCTTTTCCTTACATATAAAATAATATAAGAAAAAATTCATAGAAAATAAAAGTTGAAAAGATTTCATATGACATAAGTGGAGTCAAATTTCATATGAAATGAAGTAAACTCACAAAACATATGAAAATTTCATTTGAAAAAATGTTTAAGCTGGTCAAATTTTCAATTGACATCGACTACTTTATCAATTTTCATGTATTTCATGTAATATACACTTTAAATATCTTAATTATTTTTGCCTTCATAATAAAATTTAAAGAAAATTTCATATGAAAGAAAGTGAAGTCAAATTTCATATGAAATGAAGTTAAATCTCATAAGAAATTTTTTTTTGTCAAATTTGCAAAGCTAGATTCAATTTTCATGAAATGAAGTTAAATCACATATCATAAAAAAAATATCATATGAAAAATTTGTTTGACAAATTTCCAAAGACAAATTTCATATGAAATGAAGTTAAATCACTTAACTTATGAAAATTTCATATGAAAAAATTTTCAAAGTGGGCAAGATTTCCATTGACTCCCAATAATTAATCAATTTTAATGTATTTCATGTAAAATACACATTAAATAACTTCATTATTTTTGCCATCATATATATAAATAACATTTCCAAAGACAACACTCCACAGTCAATGAAATTTCACTTTTTGAGCAACATTACTCTACCTATAGAGGTTTTTTGTCACGCCATCCGCAAACTGGCCAAATTTTCCATAAATTAATATAAGAAAAATTTCATAGAAAATGTCGAAAATCATCGTTTATGTTACCAATGCATGTATGTTAGCTGATTGAATGCTATAAATATGTTATGTTAAGTTTCTAACAGAGTACTGCAAAATGTTAGTTCTTTAGTTCTTTCTAATAAACATTCACACGGTGAAGACGTACGCGCTTTTTCTTTCTCTCATTTTATTACTCTCCGCGTCCGGGCTACTGCTGCGGCAACAAACAAACCAACAGGTTATGGGCCCAGGCTTCGTTCTAGCCTAGGTGGAGGTGTTATGCACTTGAGAGTGGTCAATGAGAAAATAGTTACGAATTATTTGGTAAATTAGAAAGACAGTAAATTGCGACGGGAAAACAAGATGAGTTCGTTGTACCAGATCGAGAAGCTGGAGGAAAACAATTATGAGTCATGGTGTGTCCAAATGAAGTGCGTGTTGGTGCATGCTGAGCTTTGGAATGTTGCGTCGGGCGATTTACAGCAGTCATCTGCCGGTGAAGGCATTGACTGGGTTTCTCTTGATCGAAAGGCATTGGCAATGATCACATTGAGCGTAAAAGTATCACAGTTAGGATATATAAAAAACTGTGCGTCGGCAAATGCAGCGTGGATAAAGCTACGAGAGGTGCATCAGCCGAGTGGACCTGTGAGGAAAGTGTCATTGTACAAGAAGCTGCTAGGTTTGCGCATGTCTGAGAGACAGAGCATGGCTGGATATCTGAGCAATTTCTGTGAGATCGTCGATCAACTAGCTGGTGTTGGAATCACGATAAATGACGAGTTACGGGCAATTGTATTACTTTCAAGCTTGCCAGTTGAGAACGAGAATTTCGTTGTCGCCATTGAGACGCGCGACAGTTTGCCGACGTTCGAAATTCTGTGCATCAAACTCAAGGAAGAAGGCGAGAGGAGAGAGAATACGGAAAGGCATACAGAAAATTCAACGGCATTTTCTGCGGCGCAAAAATGTGCGAAGCTTGCCACAAAGAAGAAACAACGAAGCGTCGTTTGTTATAAGTGCGGCGAAAAAGGGCACATTAAAGCGAATTGTCGCAAGGCGGCGAATTCAAATAATGAAGATGGCAAAGCAGTGTCGGTAACAGGCGGGAAACAACAGTTCAGCTTATTGAATGCATTGGATGGCAGCAGCTTTGAAAAGTTCAAATGGATTTTGGACAGTGGAGCAACGAGTCATATGTGTTGCGAGAGGCAGATGTTCACAAAGTTTGAGAAGCATACGGAAATGATCGGCTTGGCGGATGCCGGATTTTTGCAAGCAGAAGGCATAGGCAATGTGGAGTTGCAAACTGAGTCGTATACATTGGAGCTACTCAATGTCTTATATGTTCCCAAACTCAAGGGGAATTTCATAAGTGTGAGCAATGCAGTTGCCAACAAATGCACTGTTAATTTTGACGCAAAAAATGCGAAAATCATGCGAAACGGAATATGCATTTTGAAAGTTAACAGAGCTGGAGGTCTATACACGATAGAAATCAAACATAACAGATGTTATGCTGCTGTTAACGCGAATGCGTTGCTTTGGCACCAACGGTACGGACATTTGAATTACGCAAGCCTTATGGATATGGTCAATAAAGGATTAGTTCGAGGAATGGATAAAATTGATGTAACAAAGAACACATCGTGCAAGACGTGTATGATCAGTAAAGTACATGTGCAGCCCTTTCCGCAAGCGAGCGAAAGTCGTGCGCAGGAATTGCTGGAATTGGTGCATACGGATGTGTGTGGTCCATTCGAAACTCAATCAATTGGCGGATCCAGGTATTTCCTGACGTTCATAGACGATATGTCACGGCGGACATATGTGTGTTTCCTTAAGGGCAAAGATGAGGTGTTTGACAAGTTTATGGAGTACAAAAATCTAGTGGAGCGGCAGACTGGAAAGAGGCTAAAATGCGTTCGAAGCGATAATGGACGAGAATATGTCAACAAGAAATTCGATGAATATTTCAAGGAAATGGGAATTGCACGGCAGTTGACAGTGGCTTATACTCCACAACAAAATGGCTGAACGTGCCAATCGGACGTTGGTGGAAATGGCCAGATGCTTATTAGTACAGTCAGGATTAGGTCAAGAATTATGGGCAGAGGCAATATACACAGCGGTATATTTGCGGAATCGTTCGCCCACTAAGGCATTGATCGGAAAGACACCAATGGAAGCATGGACTGGTAAGAAACCGAATATCAGTCATCTAAAAGTTTTTGGTTCATTCGCAGTGGCTTTGGACAAAGGTCAACAGAGAAGCAAGTTCAAACCCAAAGGGAAAGAGTATCGAATGGTCGGATATTCGACTAATTCCAAGGGCTATCGACTGTATGATCCTGAGTTGAGGAAAGTAGTCGAGAAGCGAGACGTGGTTTTCGACGAGCTTGGACTTCCGGAGCAGGCAGATGCAGATGCAGAATGTGTGATGCACAAATTGTCAGTTGACGAGTGTCATATGCCTAATGGTGCTGAGAAGGATGACAACGATGAGATCACATCTAACGACGACACGGATGCGTCTGACACATTGGTTGCTACCAAACAAGGTAGCAGTGACGAATTCTACGCGAGCGCATCGGAGGAGTTGGTACTGGAAGAGCAGGCTGAGCGTATTGGTCCAGGGAGACCAAGGTTGCTAAGAACGGGCAGACCCGGTCGCCCAAAGAAGCAATATAATGTACTCAGCGCTATGGTTACTGAGAATGTAACTGTTCCATCATCCTATGAGGAGGCGATGAAAAGTCCAGAGGCAACGTACTGGCGTGAGGCGATGGCGAAGGAATACGAGTCTTTGATTGCGAATCAAACTTGGCAGGTTGCAGAATTACCAAAGGAGCATCGGGCAATTGGCTGCAAATGGGTATTTAGCCTAAAGCGAGATGCACTTGGGCAAATACAGCGCTTTAAAGCACGGTTGGTTGCGAAAGGTTGTTCGCAGCAATATGGCGTAAACTATAAAGATACGTTCTCGCCGGTTTGTCGTTTGGAGAGCATGCGATTCATTCTGGCCTTAGCAGCGGAGTTGAAGTTATATTTACATCAGATGGATGTATGCACGGCATACCTGAATAGCGATCTGAAGGACGTAGTATATATGAAACAACCCCAGGGCTATGTAGAAGGCACTCAATCGGACAAGGTTCTATTATTGAAGAAAGCGTTATACGGACTGAAGCAGTCAGGAAGGGAATGGAACTATAAACTGGATAGCGTATTACGGAAAATTGGATTTGTTCCGTGTGACAATGAGCCATGCCTATATAAACAGGAGACAATAGGTGACTTATCCCTAATCCTGGTATATGTTGATGATCTCCTTATAGCATGCAAATCTAAAGCGGATTTGATTAACATAAAGTCGAGCATTTCAAAAGCTTTTGAATGTGTTGATAAGGGGCCGTTGGAGCTATTTCTTGGAATGGAAATTCTACGTGAGGGAGAAACTGGCGCTATTACTCTGAGCAGTTCGCAGTATATCAAGGATTTACTGAAGCGATACGGTATGGAGAGCTGCAGGCCGGCAGCTACGCCATTGGAAGAAGGGTATCAGGTGTTGTGCGAGAATACTCAATGCAAAAGGATTGACGTGACGACGTATCAATCAATGGTTGGAGAGCTGATGTGGCTGGCTCTTACAACACGACCAGATATTTTGCACTCGATTGCAAAATTGGTTCAACGTAATCAGGAACCCCATAATGAGCATCTTGCAGGCGCGAAGCATGTTCTGCGTTATCTGGCATCAACAGTAGACTACAGGTTACACTACTGGAAATGTGGAAAACCATTTGAAGGTTTCGTTGACGCAGATTGGGGCGGTGACAAGGTCGACCGAAAGTCCTATACTGGCTATATATATTTCTTAGCTGGTGGTCCGATTTGCTGGAAATCGGAGAAACAACGGAGCGTGGCACTTAGCAGCACTGAGGCTGAATACATGGCATTATCAGCGGCGTGCAAGGAAGCTTTGGTAATGCGCAGGCTTATCATTGAAGTCGGATGCGGTATAGATGGAACCCCAACAGTTGTAAATGGTGACAACCTGAGTGCGCAGGAATTGGCCAAGAATCCTGTACATCATTCGCGCAGCAAGCATATTGATATACGATATCATTTTGTGCGACAAATCATTAAGGAAGGGCATGTTATGTTGCAGTACGTTTCGACAAATAATATGATCGCAGATATACTAACCAAGAATTTGTCGAAAAAGAAGCATATTGAGTTTACGAAACTGTTAAATTTGAAGTAATTTTTGTAAACATGCTTGCATTGAGGAAGGGTGTCGAAAATCATCGTTTATGTTACCAATGCATGTATGTTAGCTGATTGAATGCTATAAATATGTTATGTTAAGTTTCTAACAGAGTACTGCAAAATGTTAGTTCTTTAGTTCTTTCTAATAAACATTCACACGGTGAAGACGTACGCGCTTTTTCTTTCTCTCATTTTATTACTCTCCGCGTCCGGGCTACTGCTGCGGCAACAAACAAACCAACAGAAAATGAAAGTTGAAAAGATTTCATATGAAATAAATTGAAGTCAAATTTCATATGAAATGAAGTAAACTTACAAAACATATGAAAATTTCATTTGCAAAAATTTTTAAACTTGTAAAATTTTCAATTGACTTCGACTACTTTATTACGAGGGTCGTTTGATAAGTCCGTGACTTTTTGTATTTGCCGCGCACCTGCTCTAAATACAACACTGCTCCTGTCAGCAGTTATCGATTAACAGCTGACTGTAAAATTTTGAGAAAGCTGCGTTTTTTGGTTTGCGTTTTATAGGCATTGAAAGCAGACGATCTCGTGAATTTTAACGACCATCAGGACAATGCACGGGTGCACACGTGTGTAGTCAGCATGGCAAAATTTCATAAATTGGGCTACGAACTGCTACCCCATCCAGCATATTCTCCAGATTTAGCCCCCTGTGACTATTTTTTGTTTCCAAACATGAAGAAATGGCTCGGCGGTAAGAGATTCGGGTCAAATGAAGAGGTCATCACAGAAACAAACGACTATTTTGAGGGCCTTGAGAAAACCTATTATTTGGAAGGAATAAAAAAATTGGAAAAACGCTGGACTAAATGTATAGAGCTAAAAGGAGATTATGTTGAGAAATAAAACGCTTCTTTGACGAAAAAAATATATTTTATTCAAAAAGTCACGGACTTATCAAACGACCCTCGTAATATATAATATCGCCATCCGCAAAATGGTCAAATTTTCGATAAGAAAATTCAAAATTTCATGATTTTATATGAAATTTCACCTATATTCTTCCCACAACGCAAGTGATTTAACTTCTCTTCGTTACATATAAATTAATATAAGAAAAATTTCATAGAAAATAAAAGTTGAAAAGATTTCATATGACATAAGTGGAGTCAAATTTCATATGAAATGAAGTAAACTCACAAAACATATGAAAATTTCATTTGAAAAAATTTTTAAACTGGTCAAATTTTCATTTGACATCGACTACTTTATCAATTTTCATGTATTTCATGTAAAATACACTTTAAATATCTTAATTATTTTTGCCTTCATAATAAAATTTAAGGAAAATTTCATATAAAATAAAGTGAAGTCAAATTTCAAATGAAATGAAATTAACTCGTATTAGATATGAAAAATTTGTTTGTCAAATTTTAATAGTAAAGTCAAATTTCATATGAAATGTAGTTAAATTCCTTTAAACTACTTTTTTTTTTTTGTTAAATTTGCAAAGCTAAATTCAATTTTCATGAAATGAAGTTAAATCACTTATCAATAAAATATCATATGAAAAATTTATTTGACAAATTTCCAAAGACAAATTTCATATGAAATGAAGTTAAATCACATAACATATGAAAATTTCATATAAAAAAATTTTCAAAGTGGTCCAGTTTTCCATTGACTTCCAATAATTAATCAATTTTAATGTATTTCATGTAAAATACACTTTAAATAACTTCATTATTTTTGCCATCATATATATAGTAACGTATTATATACTCACATTAGTATAAACACATAAACTATACAGTATGAACACCGCACATAAGCATAAACAAAATATTCCTGCACTTAAGATAAGTTAAACAAATGGCCAAAGCCAAGAACAGTTCACAGCATCAAAATATTTCTAAACACAAAACTGTCGCGATGCGCTACTCAAATAACCACTTATAAACAAAACGACCACCAGTGCATCGCGCACTCAAATAACCACTTATAAACAAACGGCCACCAGCGCATCACACACTCAAATAACCACTTATAAACATATGTAAACGGCCACCAGCGCAACACACACTCAAATAATGTAAACATAAAATCCAATCCGATGCAGGGTACCAAGCTAAGAAATTGTATTCTACATTTTAGTCTTAAACTGGAGCTCAATAAAACAACAGGCCAAGAAATTGTGTCGCATTTTTTTTATTTGAATAATCCAGGGTCTACCTCAGTCTATTGACGGGTAGTTTGTTGGACTCACAAATTAGTAAAAGCAATATTTTACTGGCGCAGCCGGTAGGATAACAATAGTGCAGTGATACGATAGCCAGACTTACCAATTCACGAATCTTTGTTATCCGCCAAACAACGTATGCTAAGTTTAACCAAACCAAGACAGTAACGTGAAACCGTGTAACGCATTTGTCATATAAAAATCACTACAGACACTCAAGAATTCGTTGGAAAAATAATTCCAAGTCAATTGGTTATTCCGCACAAAAACGAAATAGCTAGAGTGCATTTTAACAATTTAAGTAAAACAATTAAGTGTAAAAGTTAAGAAAATTAATACTTAAAATACAAAATCATCAAAATGGCAACACCACCAGCAGTAACCCCAGCAACAAGCGCTCTTTCTGACAGCAACATGTCACAATTAGAAAGACAACTACAAGCTATAGAGACCTTCCGAGGAGATCACAACACCCTATACACCTTTATAAGCCGCATCGATTTTGTGTTGACGCTATATCCCACTACAGACAGTCGTCAACAATACATAATTCTTGGAATCATCGAACGCAACATCAGCGGAGAAGTCATGCGCACTATAAACTCAAGCAACATAATAACCTGGACGGAATTAAGGAAACAACTCATCTTATCCTACAAACCGCAAGTTCCAAATCATCAACTGCTAGAAGACTTCCGGAATACGCAATTCAAAGGCAACGTTCGCAGCTTCCTAGAAGAAGCCGAGTCAAAAAGACAACTACTGGCGAGTAAGTTATCATTAGAAAACGATACATCAGAAACAGTATTGTTCAGCAGATTAATTAACTCAAGCATTGAATCACTTATTCAAAAGTTACCAACTAGCATTTATTTACGAATTGTTAACTGTAATATACCAGATTTAAGATCACTAATCAATTTGTTACAAGAAAAAGGCCTTTATGAAGATCCTGTTCAAAAAACCCAACCAAAGGTAGTAACTGACGAAAAGCAAAATAAGCCCCGTTTTGATAACCGTACTAACGTCACAAATAATTCATACAATCGCAATACACCGCTCCAACCGTATTTCAACCCTATAATGATGCAACCAAATTATCAAGGGCCATATCGTCCACCCACGCCAAACTATCCTTACCCAAATTATCAGCCTCACAGTAACAATACACCTTGTCCAACTCCCCCAATACCATACATGCCCAGACCCAACATACACATGCAACGGCAAATCGCCTTTGATGCAAATCGCTTTGGTCAGCACTAAACCCAACAACAACCACAAACAGGACAACTACCTAACGCAAATCCGTTTACAAATAACAACCCAACCAAACGTATGAGATCTACTGATAGCGGACAGACAAAAATGAGTGTAGGAGAAATTCGAAACCAGGAAGAAGAAAGTAATTTACCATATGACCCATATAATTTCTATCATGACCCAAATTTTTATTACTATCCAGCATACTATCCTGAACAATACCACCCACAATACTTAAACTATCAAGACCCTCAAATACCCATAAAAGAGGAACAAAATGAAGAAGAAAAATCTGATATTGTCACCGGGGGAACTGAAAATTTTCAGCCACCAGCCTCGGAACCCTCCAATACATAATTATCCCTCACAAAGGAGATAAATTAAAATGTCTAATAGATACAGGATCCACAGTTAATATGATGAGTACTAATGTTTTCAACCTACCAGTCAGTGATACAGAATGCACCCTCCACACTAGTAATGGTCCACTCACTACCACCAAAAGTGTGCATTTACCAGTCAATAATTATTTTAAAAACCAACATAAATTCCTGTTACACCAATTTTCAACAAACTATGACCTCTTAATTGGCAGAAATTTACTGTCACAAGCGCAAGCTGTGATAGATTACAAAAATAAAACAGTAACACTTTATAATTATAAACACAAACTTATTAATCAAACTGTCGAAAGGGAACCAAAACAATCACAAGAAACTAACTTTCAATGTCAAGAACCCATTCTCAATACAGAAACTAATCTCACTCCAAGTTTCTATAGATTAGACCATTTGAATAGCGAAGAAAAATGTACAACTAAATCTTTACTTCAACAATATGAACACATCCAATACAAAAAAGGCGATAAGTTAACTTTCAGCAACCAAGAAAAACATACCATAAATACTACACATAACTCACCCATTTATGCCAAATATAATTACCCTCAAGCTTATGAACAAGAAGTTGAAACCCAAATCGAAGAAATGCTACAAGAAGGCATTATTCGTGCTAGTAATTCTCCATACAATAGCCCCATCTGGGTTGTGCCAAAAAAGCAAGATGCTTCAGGAGAAGAAAAATTTAGAATCGTCATTGATTATAGAAAACTCAACGAAATTACAGTAAATGACCGATATCCCATTCCAAATATGGATGAAATACTAGGAAAATTGGGAAAATGTAACTATTTCACCACAATAGACCTAGCTAAAGGATTTCACCAAATTGAAATGGATCATGACTCTATTGCCAAAACAGCTTTCTCCACCAAAAATGGCCACTATAAATATTTACGTATGCCATTCGGTTTAAAAAATGCACCTGCAACATTCCAACGCTGCATGAATAATATTCTTCGCCCCCTTTTAAATAAACACTGTCTTGTTTACGTTGATGATATAATTGTATTTTCCACATCGCTTGATGAACATTTAAATTCACTCCGATTAGTCTTTGATAAATTAGCTGAAGCCAACCTAAAACTCCAACCCGATAAATGTGAATTTTTAAGGCAAGAAACTACATTTTTAGAACACATCACATGGAATAAAACCCAATCCTCAGAAAATCAAAGCTATCACAGATTATCCGTTACCAACAAAAACCAAAGAAATTAAAGCATTTCTAGGATTAACTGGTTATTACCGAAAATTCATTCCCAATTTCTCTGACATTGCAAAACCCATGACAATAGCACTAAAAAAAGATGCAAAAATAGATACAAAAAACCCTGAATATGTTTCCTCATTTGAAAAACTTAAATGCCTCATATCAGATGACCCGATTTTAATAATTCCAAATTTCAATCGTAAATTTTCCTTAACCACAGACGCTAGTAATGTAGCTCTTGGGTTAAACCAAAACCTTTCGTCACTACTTGTTAGGACGCCATTTTGAAATACTAAGTGATCATCAACCATTATGTTGGTTACACCGAATGAAAGACCCAAACTCAAAATTGTCCCGTTGGAAAATTAAATTGTCCGAATATGATTTCGATATGAAATACATTAAAGGTAAAGAAAATTACGTAGCTGATGCTCTATCCCGAGTAAAATTAGAACATACTTACTTCGGCGAGCAAACACAACATAGCTCCAATGAAGACAGCAGTAATCTCATTTCCATCACTGAAAAACCAGTTAATACATTCAATAGACAAATAATATTTTCCAAAGGCCCATCAAGTATTAAACACGAAACCTACTTTAATAAACAAATAACTCACATCTCTTATGATGAAATGACAAATGAAAAAGCAGAATTATACCTAATCAACCACTTCTCTACTAAATCCAGTGCTCTGTACATAGACAATGATGCAGATTTTGAAATGCTCCAAGTAGCACATCAAACGATTATTAACACAAAACATACCAAAATTGTTCGCAGCCTCATTTTATTAAAAAATATACCCTCATATGCTAAATTTAAAGAATTAGTCCTGACAACTCACGAAAAACTCTTACACCCAGGAATACAGAAAACAAACAAACTCTTCGGCGAAACTTATTATTTCCCAAATAGTCAATTACTCATTCAGAACATAATAAATGAATGCCACATTTGTAACCTATCCAAAACAGAACATCGTAATACGAATATGCCAATGAAAATCACGCCTAAACCCGAACACTGTCGCGATAAGTTCGTAATAGACATCTACTCTTCTGAAGGCAACCATTATTTAAGTTGCATAGACATCTACTCAAAATTTGCCACTCTCGAAAAAATAAAAACAAAAGATTGGATAGAATGCAAAAATGCTCTAATGCGAATATTTAATGTTTTAGGGAAACCCAGACTATTAAAAGCAGACAGAGACGGCGCATTCTCCAGCCTAGCCCTTAAACGATGGCTCGAAAGCGAAAATATAGAGTTAAAACTTAATACAGCAAAGACAGGTATAGCAGACATAGAAAGATTACACAAAACCATAAACGAAAAAATTCGTATAATAAAAAATTCAGACGACAATGAAAACAAACTAAGCAAGATAGAAACAATACTTTACATATACAACCACAAAACCAAACATGACACTACAGGACAGACTCCCGCTCACATATTTCTTTACGCCGGACAACCAACTCTAAATACCCAAGAAATAAAGGAAAACAAAATCAATGAAATAAACAAAAACAGACAGGAATATGAAATCGACACCAAATATAGAAAAGGCCCGCTACAGAAAGGAAAATTAGAAAACCCATTTAAATCCAATAAAAACATAGAACAAGTTGATCCCGACCATTACAAAATTACTAATAGAAATAGAGACACATACTATTATAAAACACAGTTCAAGAAAAAAAAGAAAATTAATCACATCCCAATTCTGCAGGTCTCTGGATCACAGTGATGACACTCCTTTTACTTATTACCCCAGGTCACACTCAACAAATTCAAATAAGTAACATCGATACAGATCATGGTTACCTACTCTTCTCAAGTAAACCAATTCAATTGCCATCAGCAGTTGAACATCATTGTTTAAGAATAAATTTAACAGAAATTAACACAATAACTGAGTCATTCGGTAACAAAATACTCAATACCTTAGCACCAACCAGAAATACATTTTTATACAATAAACTACTCAAAGAATTAAATGGGATAACAATTCATCAAGAAAATAGACAAAAACGAGGATTACTTAACATAGTAGGCATACAAATATCTTTTTGGAACACTCGACGAAAACGATAGACTAGAAATTCAAAATAATCTAGAAACCGTTGCTCAAAATTCAGTCAAAGTCCACGAATTAAATGACGTAATACAATTAGCAAATAGTGGATTAGAAAAACTCAAACAATATGAAGATAATCGCAACAGTATTGACACACTTACATACGAACTCATGCAATTCATTGAATTTATTGAAGACATTGAAATGGGAATGCAACTTTCCCGACTCGGACTTTTTAACCCAAAACTATTAAACTATGACAAATTAGAAAATGTCAACAGCCAAAATATACTACTTATTAAAACATCCACTTGGATTAATCATAAAGACAACCATTTACTTATTATATCCCACATACCTATTGCACATGAAGAAAAAAATACAGTTAAAATTACTCCCTACCCTGACCACAATGGTTATCAATTAGACTACACTGATACTAAGTCCTATTATGAAAACAAAAATAAAATCTACAACGAAGAACATGAAGAAGTACACAACGATTGTATTACAAGTATAATTAAAAGTAAAAACCCGATCTGTAATTTTACCCCCATAAATACAAAAGAAATGGTTAAGTATATCGAACCTAATATAATTTTAACTTGGAACCTAACCGAAACAATTATCACACAAAATTGTCAAAAATCAAATAGCAATATAAAAATTAGTGGAAATAAAATTATAAGAATAACCCAGTGTAAACTTGAAATTGGAAACATTATTCTAAGCAAAAATTATTTAAAACCTGAAATAGACCTAACACCATTAAATCCACCACTTGAAATAACTAAAATCAAAAATATACAGCATAATGACATTGTTAAACTTATATCACAAAATAATTTTACATTTTACATGATTATAATAATTATAATTTTTATTCTGATTATACTATACTTGTATTTAAAATATGTAACAAAAAACCCAATTACGATGCTATACCTAAAAATAAGAAAACAAAAAAATGAAAATCATACTTCGACCCCAGAAAATTCTACAGTCAATATTGAAACGACACAAAACCCATTGCCCACATTATGGGGTATTATCCAGCAGTCTCAGCCTAACCATAGGCTTCCTTTTAAGGGAAGGGAAGTAACGTATTATATACTCACATTAGTATAAACACATAAACTATACAGTATGAACCCCGCACATAAGCATAAACAAAATATTCCTGCACTTAAGATAAGTTAAACAAATGTTAAACCACTTATAAACAAAACGACCACCAGTGCATCGCGCACTCAAATAACCACTTATAAACAAACGGCCACCAGCGCATCACACACTCAAATAACCACTTATAAACATATGTAAACGGCCACCAGCGCAACACACACTCAAATAATGTAAACATAAAATCCAATCCGATGCAGGGTACCAAGCTAAGAAATTGTATTGTACATTTTAGTCTTAAACTGGAGCTCAATAAAACAACAGGCCAAGAAATTGTGTCGCATTTTTTTTATTTAAATAATCCAGGGTCTACCTCAGTCTATTGACGGGTAGTTTGTTGGACTCACAAATTAGTAAAAGCAATATTTTACTATATAAATAACATTGCCGGGAAGACAACACTCCCCAGTCAATGAAAGTTCACTTTTTGAGCAACATCACTCTACCTATAGAGGTTTTTAGTCACGCCATCCGCAAACTGGTCAAATTTTCCAAAAGAAAATTCAAAATTTCATGATTTTATATGAGATTTCACCTATATTCTTCTCACAACTCAAGTGATTTAAATTCTTTTCTTTACATAAAAATTAATATAAAAAAAATTTCATAGGAAATAAAAGTTGAAAAGATTTCATATGACATAAGTGGAGTCAAATTTCATATGAAATGAAGTAAACTCCCAAAACATATGAAAATTTCATTTGAAAAAATTTTTAAACTGGTCAAATTTTCAATTGACATTGACTACTTTATTAATTTTCATGTATTTCATGTAATATACACTTTAAATATCTTAATTATTTTTGCCATCATAATAAAATTTAAGGAAAATTTCATATAAAATAAAGTGAAGTCAAATTTCATATGAAATGAAGTTAAATCTCATAAGAAATTTTTTTTGTCAAATTTGCAAAGCTAGATTCAATTTTCATGAAATGAAGTTAAATCACATATCATAAAAAAAATATCGTATGAAAAATTTGTTTGACAAATTTCCAAAGACAAATTTCATATGAAATGAAGTTAAATCACTTAACTTATGAAAATTTCATATGAAAAAATTTTCAAAGTGGGCAAGATTTCCATTGACTCCCAATAATTAATCAATTTTAATGTATTTCATGTAAAATACACTTTAAATAACTTCATTATTTTTGCCATCATATATATAAATAACATTTCCGGGAAGACAACACTCCACAGTCAATGAATTTTCTCTTTTTGAGCAACATTACTCTACCTATAGAGGTTTTTTGTCACGCCATCCGCAAACTGGTCAAATTTTCCATAAAAAAATTCAAAATTTCACGATTTTATATGAAATTTCACCTATATTCTTCTCACAACTCAAGTGATTTAACTTCTTTTCGTTACATATAAATTAATATAAGAAAAATTTCATAGAAAATAAAAGTTGAAAAGATTTCATATGACATAAGTGGAGTCAAATTTCATGTGAAATGAAGTAAACTCACAAAACATATGAAAATTTCATTTGAAAAAATTTTTAAACTGGTCAAATTTTCAATTGACATCGACTACTTTATCAATTTTCATGTATTTCATGTAAAATACACTTTAAATATCTTAATTATTTTTGACTTCATAATAATATTTAAGGAAAATTTCTTATGAAATAAAGTGAAGTCAAATTTCTAATGAAATGAAATTAACTCGCATTAGATATGAAAAATTTGTTTGTCAAATTTCAAAAGTTAAGTCAAATTTCATATGAAATGAAGTTAAATCCCATAAGAAATTTTTTTTTTGTCAAATTTGCAAAGCTATATTCAATTTTCATGAAATGAAGTTAAATCACTTATCAATAAAATATCATATGAAAAATTTGTTTAACAAATTTCCAAAGACAAATTTCATATGAAATGGAGTTAAATCACATAACATATGAAAATTTCATAAGAAAAAATTTTCAAGGTGGTCAAATTTTCCATTGACTCCTAATAATTAATCAATTTTAATGTATTTCATGTAAAATACACATTAAATAACTTCATTATTTTTGCCATCATATATATAAATAACATTGCCGGGAAGACAACACTCCCCAGTCAATGAAATTTCACTTTTTGAGAAACATTACTCTACCTATAGAGGTTTTTTGTCACGCCATTCGCAAACTGGTCAAATTTTCCATAAGAAAATTCAAAATTTCATGATATTATATGAAAATTCACATATATTCTTCTCACAACTCAAGTGATTTAACTTCTTTTCGTTACATATAAACTAATATAAGAAAAATGTCATAGAAAATAAAAGTTGAAAAGGTTTTATAAGAAATAAAGTGAAGTCAAATTTTATATGAAATGAAGTAAACTCACAAAACATGAAAATTTCATTTGAAAAAATTTTTAAACTGGTAAAACTTTCAATTGACTTCGACAACTTTATCAATTTTCATGTATTTCATGTAAAGTACACTTTAAATAACTTCATTGTTTTTGCCTTCATAATAAAAGTTGAGGAAAATTTCTTATGAAAGAAAGTGAAGTCAACTTTTATATGAAATGAAGTTAACTCACATAAGATATGAAAAAATTGTTTGTCAAATTTCAAAAGTTAAGTCAAATTTCATATTAAATGAAGTTAAATCCCATAAGAAATTTTATTTTTGTCAAATTTGCAAAGCTATATTCAATTTTCATGAAATGAAGTTAAATCACTTATCAATAAAATATCATATGAAAAATTTGTTTGACAAATTTCCAAAGACAAATTGCATATGAAATGAAGTTAAATCACATAACATATGAAAATTTCATTTAAAAAAAGTTTTCAACTGGTCAAATTTTCGATTGACTCCGACTACTTTATCAATTTTTAATGTATTTCAGGTAAAATACACTTTAAATAACTTAATTATTTTTGCCTTCATAATAAAATTTGAGGAAAATTTCATATGAAAGAAAGTGAAGTCAAATTTCATATGAAATGAAGTTAAATCCCATAAGAAATTTTTTTTTTGTCAAATTTGCAAAGCTAGATTCAATTTTCATGAAATGAAGTTAAATCACATATCAATAAAATATCATATGAAAAATTTGTTTGACAAATGTATGAAAATTTCATTTGCAAAAATTTTTAAACTCGTAAAATTTTCAATTGACTTCGACTACTTTATTAATATCATAATATCGCCATCCGCAAAATGGTCAAATTTTCCATAAGAAAATTCAAAATTTCATGATTTTATATGAAATTTTACCTATATTCTTCCCACAACTCAAGTGATTTAACTTCTTTTCCTTACATATAAAATAATATAAGAAAAATTTCATAGAAAATAAAAGTTGAAAAGATTTCATATGACATAAGTGGAGTCAAATTTCATGTGAAATGAAGTAAACTCACAAAACATATGAAAATTTCATTTGAAAAAATTTTTAAACTGGTCAAATTTTCAATTGACATCGACTACTTTATCAATTTTCATGTATTTCATGTAAAATACACTTTAAATAACTTAATTATTTTTGCCTTCATAATAAAATTTAAGGAAAATTTCATATGAAAGAAAGTGAAGTCAAATTTCATATGAAATGAAGTTAAGTCCCATAAGAAATTTTTTTTGTCAAATTTGCAAAGCTAGATTCAATTTTCATGAAATGAAGTTAAATCACATATCATAAAAAAAATATCATATGAAAAATTTGTTTGACAAATTTCCAAAGACAAATTTCAAATGAAATGAAGTTAAATCACTTAACTTATGAAAATTTCATATGAAAAAATTTTCAAAGTGGGCAAGATTTCCATTGACTCCCAAAAATTAATCAATTTTAATGTATTTCATGTAAAATACAGTTTAAATAACTTCATTATTTTTGCCATCATATATATAAATAACATTGCTGGGAAGACAACACTCCCCAGTCAATGAAATTTCACTTTTTGAGAAACATTACTCTACCTATAGAGGTTTTTCGTCACGCCATCCGCAAACTGGTCATATTTTCCATAGGAAAATTCAAAATTTCATGATTTTATATGAAATTTCACCTATATTCTTCTCACAACTCAAGTGATTTAACTTCTTTTCGTTACATATAAATTAATATAAGAAAAATTTTATAGAAAATAAAAGTTGAAAAAATTTCATATGAAATAAATTGAAGTCAAACTTCATATGAAAAGAAGTAAACTCACAAAACATATGAAAATTTCATTTGAAAAAATTTGTCAACTGGTCAAATTTTCAATTGACTTCGACTACTTTATTTATTTCATGTAAAATACAGTTTAAATAACTTCATTATTTTTACCATCATATATTTAAATAACATTGCCGGCAAGGCACCACTCCACAGTCAATGAAATTTCACTTTTTGCGCAACATCACTCTACCTATAGAGGTTTTTTGACACGCCATCCGCAAACTCGTCAAATTTTTCCTGAGAAAATTCCAATTTTCATGATTTTATATGAAAGTTTACCTATATTATTCTCACAACTCAAGTGATTTAACTTCTTTTCGTTACATATAAATTAATATAAGAAAAATTTTATAGAAAATAAAAGTTGAAAAGATTTCATATGAAATAAATTGAAGTCAAATTTCATATGAAATGAAGTAAACTCACAAAACATATGAAAAATTCATTTAAAAAAATTTTTAAACTGGTAAAATTTTCAATTGACTTCGACTACTTTATCAATTTTAATGTATTTCATGTAAAATACACTTTAAATAACTTAGTTAAGAAAAATTTCATATGAAATGAAGTAAACTCACAAAACATATGAAAATTTCATTAAAAAAATTTTAAACTGGTCAAATTTTCGATTGACTCCGACTACTTTATCAATTTTTAATGTATTTCATGTAAAATACACTTTAAATAACTTAATTATTTTTACTTTTTGAGCAACAGCACTCTACCTATAGATGTTTTTTGTCACGCCATCCGCAAACTGGTCAAATTTTCCATGAGAAAATTCCAAATTTCATGATGTTATATAAAAGTTTACCTATATTATTCTCACAACTCAAGTGATTTAACTTCTTTTCCTTAAATATAAAATAATATAAGAAAAAAATTCAAAGAAAATAAAGGTTGCAAATATTTCATATGAAATAAATTGAAGTCAAATTTGATATGAAATGAAGTAAACACACATATGTTTTGAAAATTTCATTTGAAAAAAATTTTAAACTGGTAAAATTTTCAATTGACTTCGACTACTTTATCAGTTTTCATGTATTTCATGTAAAATACACTTTAAATTACTTAATTATTTTTGCCTTCATAATAAAAGTTAAGAAAAATTTCATATGAAATAGAGTGAAGTCAAATTTCATATGAAATGAAGTTAACTCACATAAGATATGAAAAATTTGTTTATCAAATTTCAAAAGTTAAGTCAAATTTCATATCCCATAAAAAATTTGTTTTTTTGTCAAATTTGCAAAGATAGATTCAATTTTCATATGAAATGAAGTTATTCGAGTTGTGCAGATCGCGAGGTTTTATTTGTGACTAACTTCAATGTTCCAAAAGTGTTCTGCACGTAGGCAGGCGAATTAAAAGAGAATGGGATAAGCGACGATTAGTCGCGACATTTCATATTATGTTCTTATTCATATTTGTTGCATACAAGCAACATCTGTTTAGCAACATGATGCGTTGCATACAAGCAACATCTGCTTAGCAACATGATGCGTTGTACATACATACATATTTATATTTTTGACACTCCTTCTCAACGCATTATGTTGTTTTACAATTTATAAGCAATTCTTATCTTAAAATAATCCCATTGCATTAATACATTTTATATGCTTGCTTTTACATAAGTTTTTAGTTAACACATCAGCTATCATTTTCTCAGTTGGGACATAATCAATCTTTACTACATTACATTTAATCATTTCCCTAACATGATGATACTTAATATCGATGTGCTTGCTTCGCGCATGGAATGTTGGATTCTTCGCTAGACATTGCGCACTCTGGTTGTCGCTATAGATCTGGACCGTCTGTAGTTTCCCAATACCTATCTCTGCCACCAGCTTCTTTATGTACGCCGCCTCTCTTGCCGCTGTCGAAAGACCTATATATTCGGCCTCTGTGCTGCTTAGAGATACCACGCTTTGCTTCTTGGACTCCCAGTTGAATGCCGCTCCTGCAGCAAAAAACGCCCATCCAGTATATGACTTCCGGTTTGTTGAGTCTCCGGCCCAATCAGCATCCACAAAGCAGCAAATATTCTCTCCAGTTCGTTTGTAGTGCAGCTTTACGTCTGATGAACCTCTCAGGTAGCGCAACATGCGCTTGGCAGCTGCAAGATGCTCTTTATGGGGATCAGCATTGCACTGTGCTAGCTTCACAGTCGAATGCAGAATGTCTGGCCTTGTCGTCGTCGCCAGATATAATAGTGACCCAATCAACGATTGATACTCGACTTGATTCACTCTGGTGCAGTTATCGTTTTCGCATTTAATTTGATGTCCCCCTTCCAATGGTAGACTGTTTGGCTTACAGTCCTTCATACCATACTCATTTAGAAGGGTCTCAATATACTGTTTGTGGCCAATTTCCACGCTTCCAGTTTCTCCATCTCGCTCGATTTCCATGCCTAGGAAATGTTTCAGGCTGCCACCATCCACCACATCGAATTCTTTTGAGATGAGCTCCTTTGTTTTGTTAAGGTCATCTTTGCTATTACTTGCGATGATTAGATCGTCAACATATACGACAATCATACTCACTCCGTCTATATTTTTGTTTACATATAGACATGGCTCACTTGGGCAAGGAGCAAAACCAATCTTCATCAGCACGGCATTTAGTTTCTCGTTCCATTCACGCCCACTTTGTTTCAAGCCATACAAAGATTTGTGAAGCCTCAGAACGCGTCCTGGAAACTGTTCGTCTACGAAGCCTTCGGGTTGCCGCATGTAGACCTCGTCGTGCAAGTTACTGTTTAAATACGCTGACGATACATCCATCTGATGCATGAACATACCGTGTTCCACTGCCAGGGCGATGACCAATCTTATTGTGGAGTATCTAGCTACGGGAGAAAAAGTTTCAAAATAGTTAATACCTGGGCGCTGTCCACACCCCTTTGCCACCAGTCTGGACTTGAACGATTGTATGTTCCCATGCTTGTCTCGCTTCAAGGTGAAGACCCATTTGCACCCAATGGCCTTTTGTCCTTCTGGAAGGTCAACCAATGACCACGTTTTGTTTGCTTGCAAGCTATTCATCTCCTTCTGCAGAGATGCTTTCCATGAATCGCTTTGATCCGAGTTCAACGCCTGTATATATGTACTCGGGGCAACGATCTCCTCTGGCTTTAATGAATTCAGTTTGTTGAATTCTTTTCGCGGGCGTCCAGGCAGACCAGTTAATATCTTTTTTGGACGTCCAGGCCCTCTTCGAATTTCTTCTGTTTCACCCTGTGGTTCTGCTGTTTCACCCTGTGGTTCTGCTGTTTCACCTCTGGTTCATGTGCTGTAGCATCGGCTTCGACCTCCTCTTCTGGCACAACAGCAGACTTGATTTCGATTAACTGACACTCAGGTCCCTTGGCCAAGTCCTCCTCTCGGCAGAAATCATTCGCCACCAGATCGTTTTGCATAAACACGACATCTCGTGCACTTATAATCTTTTGTTTGTCTGGGTTATAAAGCCGGTAGCCTTTCACCGTTTCGGAATACCCAACCAGGATATGTGGTACACCTTTTGGAGAAAATTTCTTTTTCTTACTTTTATCCAGGACAATGGCTTTGGCACCAAACACGCGGAGATGCTGCACACATGGTTTTCTTCCTGCCCATGCCTCAAATGGTGTAACACCGGGCAGCGTCGTCGTCTCAGCACGATTTCTTAGATAAGAAGCAGTTTTGATGGCCTCTGCCCAAAACCTTTCGTCAAGGCCAGCATGTAATAGCATGCTACGCGCCATTTCCACTAGTGTCCTATTCGCGCGCTCCGCTACACCATTTTGTTGAGGTGTATGCGGCACCGTCAGCTGTCTATTAATGCCATTGCTGGCTAGAAACTCTTGAAACGCGCCACTCACGTATTCCAGACCGTTGTCGCTTCTAAAGGCTTTTATCTTTTTACCACTTTGATTTTCGGATAGCGCTTTGAATTCTTTAAATTTCTCGAAAATTTCATCACGCGATTTCAAAAAATACACGGATACATATCGCGACTTATCATCGATAAAGGTTGCAAAGTACCTTGACCCACCAATAGACTTTTTGTTCATTGGGCCGCAAATGTCAGAATGCACCAAATCCAGAATTTCAGTGGCACGGTTTTCACTGGATTTTGGAAATTTCTTCACGCATATTTTACTTTTCGCGCATGTCTCACAGACAATGTCATTGCCGAAGCTAGTTTTTAAACCGATCACCATATTCTGTTTAACCATTTTATTGAGGCTGCCGAAATTTAAATGTCCATATCTACTATGCCACAACTGCGACGCGTTTGTTTGTGCAGTCAAACATTTATTTTCGGTACTTTCAAATATAAATAGATTTTCGTGTCTCTTTGCCTCAAGCACGACAGTGCCATCACTCTCGATCACGCTCGCATTTCTTTTTGTGAAGTTCACTCTAAATCCGTTATCAATTGCCTTAGCGACAGACATAAAATTACATTGTAGTTCTTTTACGTAGAGAACATCAACCAATTTAATCACGAACTCACGCCATACTACCCGAACAGTACCACGGCCTTCGGACTCAATGTATTTATTGTCAGCAAATAGTATGCGTTCCTTGTGCTCTGAATAATCGGTAAAGCACGATCGCTCACGGCACAAATGTGCAGTTGCACCACTATCAACGCACCACACGCTTTTTGCAATTTCGTTTTTATGCGAACTTAAGCACACAGCAGAATATGATTTTTCTTTCGCGCCACTCTCTTTGTTCTCTGCATTCTTTCTCTCATTGCACTTCGCAGCAACATGCCCTCTCTTTCCACATGACCAACACTGTATTGGCTTTTTCCCGTTATAACTGTTATTTTTCTTTTTGTCTTTAGGTTTTTCGTTTTCTGTGCGAACCGAATATGCACTTTTTTCACAGTTATCATCATTTTCAACGTTTGCCTTATGGCGTTCACCTTCTTCTAACAGTTTTGACTTTAACTGTTCAAACGCAGGCAACTTGTCACGCGTTTGTATGGCTACTACGAAATGTTCAAATGATTTAGGCAAACTTGCCAACAACATTACAGCTTTTACAGGGTCTGGCAAGGTGATTTCAAGTTCACCCAATTTGTTAGTGATCACCACAAAATTATTGACATAGTCCAATACACTGTCACCTTGCTGCATTCTCAACCGTAACAGCTTTTGGTATAACTGCACTTGTTGAATGGGACCATCGGGCATATGCACTTCTTTTAACTTGTTCCACGTTTGTAACGACGTTACGCAATTTTTAATATGGAGCAACTGAGATGGTTTCACATTTAAAATAATGCAAGCTCGTGCCTTTTTATCAGTTTTTTCCCATCTCATGGAATCAGGCGACGCCTCAGGCTTAACACTATCGCCACTAACAACGTCCCACAGGTCTGACGTGACCAGCACACTTTGCATGGTCATAGACCAAACATCGTAATTGGACTCTCCGAGTTTGTCGATTTGAAATGATAAACTCATTTTTACGCGATTATTATGTCCGAATCACAAATCACAATAATGTTCAGTTATAAACTTCTTTTTAATTGCACCACGCGCGGACCTGGGCCCATAACCTATTCGAGTTGTGCAGATCGCGAGGTTTTATTTGTGACTAACTTCAATGTTCCAAAAGTGTTCTGCACGTAGGCAGGCGAATTAAAAGAGAATGGGATAAGCGACGATTAGTCGCGACATTTCATATTATGTTCTTATTCATATTTGTTGCATACAAGCAACATCTGTTTAGCAACATGATGCGTTGCATACAAGCAACATCTGCTTAGCAACATGATGCGTTGTACATACATACATATTTATATTTTTGACAGAAGTTAAATCACATGTCAATAAAATTACATATGAATAATTTATTTTGCAATTTCCAAAGACAAATTTCATATGAAATGAAGTTAAATCACATAACATATGAAAATTTCATATGAAAAAATTTTCAAAGTGGTCCAGTTTTCCATTGACCCCCAATAATTAATCAATTTTAATGTATTTCATGTAAAATACACTTGAAATAACTTCATTATTTTTGCCATCATATATATAAATAACATTGCCGGGAAGACAACACTCCCCAGTCAATGAAATTTCACTTTTTGAGAAACATTACTCTACCTATAGAGGTTTTTTGTCACGCCATTCGCAAACTGGTCAAATTTTCCATAAGAAAATTCAAAATTTCATGATTTTATATGAAAATTCACATATATTCTTCTCACAACTCAAGTGATTTAACTTCTTTTCGTTACATATAAACTAATATAAGAAAAATGTCATAGAAAATAAAAGTTGAAAAGGTTTTATATGAAATAAAGTGAAGTCAAATTTTATATGAAATGAAGTAAACTCACAAAACATATGAAAATTTCATTTGAAAAAATTTTTAAACTGGTAAAACTTTCAATTGACTTCGACAACTTTATCAATTTTCATGTATTTCATGTAAAATACACTTTAAATAACTTCATTGTTTTTGCCTTCATAATAAAAGTTGAGGAAAATTTCTTATGAAAGAAAGTGAAGTCAAATTTCATATGAAATGAAGTTAACTCACATAAGATATGAAAAATTTGTTTATCAAATTTTAAAAGTTAAGACAAATTTCATATAAAATGAAGTTAAGTCCCATAAGAAATTTATTTTTTGTCAAATTTGCAAATTTTCATGAAATGAAGTTAAATCACATATCAATAAAATATCATGTGAAAAATTTGTTTGACAAATGTATGAAAATTTCATTTGCAAAAATTTTTAAATTTCAAAATTTCATGATTTTATATGAAATTTCACCTATATTCTTCCCACAACTCAAGTGATTTCAATTGCCTTACATATAAAATAATATAAGAAAAATTTTTTATAGAAAATAAAAGTTGAAAAGATTTCATATGACATAAGTGGAGTCAAATTTCATATGAAATGAAGTAAACTCACAAAACATATGAAAATTTCATTTGAAAAAATGTATAAGCTGGTCAAATTTTCAATTGACATCGACTACTTTATCAATTTTCATGTATTTCATGTAAAATACACTTTAAATAACTTAATTATTTTTGCCTTCATAATAAAATTTAAGGAAAATTTCATATGAAATAAAGTGAAGTCAAATTTCTAAAATACACTTTAAATAACTTCATTATTTTTGCCATCATATATATAAATAACATTTCCGGGAAGACAACACTCCCCAGTCAATGAAATTTCACTTTTTGAGAAACATTACTCTACCTATAGAGGTTTTTTGTCACGCCATTCGCAAACTGGTCAAATTTTCCATAAGAAAATTCAAAGTTTCATGATTTTATATGAAATTTCACCTATATTCTTCCCACAACTCAAGTGATTTAACTTCTTTTCCTTACATATAAAATAATATAAGAAAAATTTCATAGAAAATAAAAGTTGAAAAGATTTCATATGACATAAGTGGAGTCAAATTTCATATGAAATGAAGTAAACTCACAAAACATATGAAAATTTCATTTGAAAAAATGTTTAAGCTGGTCAAATTTTCAATTGACATCGACTACTTTATCAATTTTCATGTATTTCATGTAAAATACACTTTAAATAACTTAATTATTTTTGCCTTCATAATAAAAGTTAAGGAAAATTTCATATGAAATAAAGTGAAGTCAAATTTCAAATGAAATGAAATTAACTCGCATTAGATATGAAAATTTTGTTTGTCAAATTTCAAAAGTTAAGTCAAATTTCATATTAAATGAAGTTAAATCCCATAAGAAATTTTTTTTTGTCAAATTTGCAAAGCTATATTCAATTTTCATGAAATGAAGTTACATCACTTATCAATAAAATATCATATGAAAAATTTGTTTGACAAATTTCCAAAGACAAATTTCATATGAAATGAAGTTAAATCACATAACATATGAAAATTTCATATGAAAAAATTTTCAAAGTGGTCAAGTTTTCCATTGACTCCCAATAATTAATCAATTTTAATGTATTTCATCTAAAATACACTTGAAATAACTTCATTATTTTTGCCATCATATATATAAATAACATTGCCGGGAAGACAACACTCCCCAGTCAATGAAATTTCACTTTTTGAGAAACATTACTCTACCTATAGAGGTTTTTTGTCACGCCATTCGCAAACTGGTCAAATTTTCCATAAGAAAATTCAAAATTTCATGATTTTATATGAAATTTCACCTATATTCTTCTCACAGCTCAAGTGATTTAACTTCTTATCCTTACATATAAAATAATATAAGAAAAATTTCAAAGAAAATAAAAGTTGAAAAGATTATATGAAATAAATTGAAGTCAAATTTCATATGAAATGAAGTAAACTCACAAAACATATGAAAATTTCATTTGAAAAAATTTGTCAACTGGTCAAATTTTCAATTGACTCCGACTACTTTATTTATTTCATGTAAAATACAGTTTAAATAACTTCATTATTTTTACCATCATATATTTAAATAACATTGCCGGCAAGGCACCACTCTACAGTCAATGAAATTTCACTTTTTGCGCAACATCACTCTACCTATAGAGGTTTTTTGACACGCCATCCGCAAACTCGTCAAATTTTCCCTGAGAAAATTCTAATTTTCATAATTTTTTATGAAAGTTTACCTATATAATTCTCACAACTCAAGTGATTTAACTTCTTGAAATAAATTGAAGTCAAATTTCATATGAAATGAAGTAAACTCACAAAACATATGAAAAATTCATTTGAAAAAATTTTTAAACTGGTAAAATTTTCAATTGACTTCGACTACTTTATCAATTTTCATGTATTTCATGTAAAATACACTTTAAATAACTTAATTATTTTTGCCTTCATAATAAAAGTTAAGGAAAATTTCATATGAAATGAAGTAAACTCACAAAACATATGAAAATTTCATTAAAAAAAATTTTAAACTGGTAAAGTTTTCAATTGACTTCGACTACTTTATCAATTTTCATGTATTTCATGTAAAATACATTTTAAATTACTTAATTATCTTTGCCTTCATAATAAAAGTTAAAAGAAATTTCATATGAAATAGAGTGAAGTCAAATTTCAAATGAAATGAAGTTAACTCACATAAAATATGAAAAATTTGTTTGTCAAATTTCAAAAGTTAAGTAAATTTCATATGAAATGAAGTTAAATCCCATAAGAAATTTTTTTTTTGTCAAGTTTGCAAAGCTAGATTCAATTTTCATGAAATGAAGTTAAATCAAATATCAATAAAATTTCATATGAAAAATTTGTTCGACAAATTTCCAAAGAAATGTAGTAAACTCACAAAAAATATGAAAATTTCATTTGAAAAAAATGTATAAACTGGTCAAATTTTCGATTGACTCCGACTACTTTATCAATTTTCATGTATTTCATGTAAAATACACTTTAAATAACTTAAATCTTTTGCCTTCATAATAAAAGTTAAGGATAATTTCATAAATAAAGTGAAGTCAAATTTCATATGAAATGAAGTTAAATCCCATATGAAATTTTTTTTTGTCAAATTTGCAAAACTAGATTCAATTTTCATGGAATGAAGTCACATATCAATAAAATTTCATATGAAAAATTTGTTTGACAAATTTCCAAAGACAAATTTCATATGAAATGAAGTTTAATCACACGACATATGAAAATTTCATATGAAAAAATTTTCAAAGTGGTCCAGTTTTCCATTGACTTCCAATAATTAATCAATTTTAATGTATTTCATGTAAAATACACTTTAAATAACTTCATTATTTTTTCCATCATATATGTAAATAACATTTCCGGGAAGACAACACTCCACAGTCAATGAAATTTCACTTTTTGAGAAACATTATTCTACCTATAGAGGGTTTTTATCACGCCATCCGCAAACTGGTCAAATTTTCCATAAGAAAATTCAAAATTTCATGATTTTATATGAAATTTCACCTATATTCTTCTCCCTATATTCTTCTCACAACTCAAGTGATTTAACTTCTTTTCGTTACATATAAATTAATATAAGAAAAATTTTATAGAAAATAAAAGTTGAAAAGGTTTTATATGAAATAAAGTGAAGTCAAACTTTATATGAAATGAAGTAAAATGAAGTAAACAAAAAATTTGAAAATTTCATTTAAAAAAAGTTTTCAACTGGTCAAATTTTTGATTGACTCCGACTACTTTATCAATTTTTAATGTATTTCAGGTAAAATACACTTTAAACAACTTAATTATTTTTGCCTTTATAATAAAATTTAAGGAAAATTTCATACGAAAGAAAGTGAAGTCAAATTTCACATGAAATGAAGTTAAATCCCATAAGAATTTTTTTTTTGTCAAATTTGCAAAGCTAGATTCAATTTTCATGAAATGAAGTTAAATCACATATCAATAAAATATCATATGAAAAATTTGTTTGACAAATGTATGAAAATTTAATTTGCAAAAATTTTTAAACTTGTAAAATTTTCAATTGACTTCGACTACTTTATTAATATCATAATATCGCCATCCGCAAAATGGTCAAATTTTCAATAAGAAAATTCAAAATTTCATGATTTTATATGAAATTTCACCTATATTCTTCCCACAACTCAAGTGATTTAACTTCTTTTCGTTACATATAAATTAATATAAGAAAAATTTTATAGAAAATAAAAGTTGAAAAGATTTTGTATGAAATAAAGTGAAGTCAAACTTCATATGAAATGAAGTAAAATGAAGTAAACAAAAAATTTGAAAATTTCATTTAAAAAAAGTTTTCAACTGGTCAAATTTTCGATTGACTCCGACTACTTTATCAATTTTAAATGTATTTCAGGTAAAATACACTTAAAATAACTTAATTATTTTTGCCTTCATAATAAAATTTAAGGAAAATTTCATATGAAAGAAAGTGAAGTCAAATTTCATATGAAATGAAGTTAAATCCCATAAGAAATTTTTTTTTTGTCAAATTTGCAAAGCTAGATTCCATTTTCATGAAATGAAGTTAAATCACATATCAATAAAATATCATATGAAAAGTTTGTTTGACAAATTTATGAAAATTTCATTTGCAAAAATTTTTAAACTTGTAAAATTTTCAATTGACTTCGACTACTTTATTAATATCATAATATCGCCATCCGCAAAATGGTAAAATTTTCCATAAGAAAATTCAAAATTTCATGACTTTATATGAAATTTCACCTATATTCTTCTCACAACTCAAGTGATTTAACTTCTTTTCGTTACATATCAATTAATATAAAAAAAATTTTATAGAAAATAAAAGTTGAAAAGATTTCATATGAAATAAATTGTAGTCAAATTTCATATGAAATGAAGTAAACTCACAAAACATATGAAAATTTCATTTGAAAAAATGTTTAAGCTGGTCAAATTTTCAATTGACATCGACTACTTTATCAATTTTCATTTATTTCATGTAAAATACACTTTAAATATCTTAATTATTTTTGACTTCATAATAAAATTTAAGGAAAATTTCATAAGAAATAAAGTGAAGTCAAAATTCAAATGAAATGAAATTAACTCGCATTAGATATGTAAAATTTGTTTGTCAAATTTCAAAAATTAAGTCAAATTTCATATTAAATGAAGTTAAATCCCATAAGAAATATTTTTTTGTCAAATTTGCAAAGCTATATTCAATTTTCATGAAATGAAGTTAAATCACTTATCAATAAAATATCATATGAAAATTTTTTTTGACAAATTTCCAAAGACAAATTTCATATGAAATGAAGTTAAATCACATAACATATGAAAATTTCATATGAAAAAATTTTTAAACTGGTAAATTTTTCAATTGACTTCGACTACTTTAAAAATTTTTATGTATTTCATGTAAAGTACACTTTAAATAACTTCATAATTTTTGCCTTCGTATATATAAATAACATTGCCGGGAAGACAACACTCCCCAGTCAATGAAATTTCACTTTTTGAGAAACATTACTCTACCTATAGAGGTTTTTTGTCACGCCATTCGCAAACTGGTCAAATTTTCCATAAGAAAATTCAAAATTTCATGATTTTATATGAAATTTCACCTACGTTCTTCTCACAACTCAAGTGATGTAACTTCTTTTCGTTACATATAAATTAATATAAGAAAAATCTTATAGAAAATAAAAGTTGAAAAGATTTCATATGAAATAAATTGAAGTCAAATTTCATATGAAATGAAGTAAACTCACAAAACATATGAAAATTTCATTTGAAAAAATTTGTCAACTGGTCAAATTTTCAATTGACTCCGACTACTTTATTTATTTCATGTAAAATACAGTTTAAATAACTTCATTATTTTTGCCATCATATATTTAAGTAACATTGCCGGCAAGGGACCACTCCAAAGTCAATGAAATTTCACTTTTTGAGACACATTACTCTACCTATAGAGGTTTTTTGTCACGCCATCCGCAAACTGGTCAAATTTTCCATAAGAAAATTTAAAATTTCACTATTTTATATGAAATTTCACCTATATTCTTCTCACAACTCAAGTGATTTAACTTCTTTTCGTTACATATAAATTAATATAAGAAAATTTTCATAGAAAATAAAAGTTGAAAAGATTTCATATGACATAAGTGGAGTCAAATTTCATATGAAATGAAGTATACTCACAAAACATATGAAAATTTCATTTGAAAAAATTTTTAAACTGGTAAAACTTTCAATTGACTTCGACAACTTTATCAATTTTCATGTATTTCATGTAAAATACACTTTAAATTACTTAATTATTTGTGCCTTCATAATAAAAGTTAATGAAAATTTCTTATGAAAGAAAGTGAGGTCAAATTTCAAATCAAATGAAGTTAACTCACATAAGATATGAAAAATTTGTTTATCAAATTTCAAAAGTTAAGACAAATTTCATATAAAATGAAGTTAAGTCCCATAAGAATTTTTTTTTTGTCAAATTTGCAAAGCTAGATTCAATTTTCATGAAATGAAGTTAAATCACTTATCAATAAAATTTCATTTGAAAAATTTGTTCGACAAATCTCCAAAAAAATGTAGTAAACTCACAAAAAATATGAAAATTTCATTTGAAAAAAATGTATAAACTGGTCAAATTTTCGATTGACTCCGACTACTTTATCAATTTTCATGTATTTCATGTAAAATACACTTTAAATACCTTAAATCTTTTGCCTTCATAATAAAAGTTAAGGATAATTTCATATGAAATAAAGTGAAGTCAAATTTCATATGAATATGAAAATTTCACATGAAAAAATTTTCAAAGTGGGCAAGATTTCGATTGACTCCCAATAATTAATCAATTTTAATGTATTTCATGTAAAATACACTTTAAATAACTTCATTATTTTTGCCATCATATATAGTAAAATATTGCTTTTACTAATTTGTGAGTCCAACAAACTACCCGTCAATAGACTGAGGTAGACCCTGGATAATTCAAATAAAAAATGCGACACAATTTCTTGGCCTGTTGTTTTATTGAGCTCCAGTTTAAGACTAAAATGTACAATACAATTTCTTAGCTTGGTACCCTGAATCGGATTGGGTTTTATGTTTACATTATTTGAGTGTGATGCGCTGGTGGCCGTTTACATATGTTTATAAGTGGTTATTTGAGTGTGTGATGCGCTGGTGGCCGTTTTGTTTATAAGTGGTTATTTGAGTGCGCGATGCGCTGGTGGTCGTTTTGTTTATCAGTAGTTATTTGAGTGCGCGATGCGCTGGCGACAGTTTTGATGCTGTGAACTGTTCTTGGCTTTGGCCATTTGTTTAACTTATCTTAAGTGCAGGAATATTTTGTTTATGCTTATGTGCGGGGTTCATACTGTATAGTTTATGTGTTTATACTAATGTGAGTATATAATACGTTACTTCCCTTCCCTTAAAAGGAAGCCTATGGTTAGGCTGAGACTGCTGGATATAATGTGGGCAATGGGTTTTGTGTCGTTTCAATATTGACTGTAGAATTTTCTGGGGTCGAAGTATGATTTTCATTTTTTTGTTTTCTTATTTTTAAGTATAGCATCGTAATTGGGTTTTTTGTTACATATTTTGAATACAAGTATAGTATAATGAGAATAAAAATTATAATAATTATAATCATGTAAAATGTAAAATTATTTTGTGATATAAGTTTAACAATGTCATTATGCTGTATATTTTTGATTTTAGTTATTTCAAGTGGTGGATATAATGGTGTTAGGTCTATTTCAGGTTTTAAATAATTTTTGCTTAGAATAATGTTTCCAATTTCAAGTTTACACTGGGTTATTCTTATAATTTTATTTCCACTAATTTTAATATTGCTATTTGATTTTTGACAATTTTGTGTGATAATTGTTTCGGTTAGGTTCCAAGTTAAAATTATATTAGGTTCGATATACTTAATCATTTCTTTTGTATTTATTAGGGTAAAATTACAGATCGGGTTTTTACTTTTAATTATACTTGTAATACAATCGTTGTGTACTTCTTCATGTTCTTCGTTGTAGATTTAATTTTTGTTTCCATAATAGGACTTAGTATCAGTGTAGTCTAATTGATAACCATTGTGGTCAGGGTAGGGAGTAATTTTAACTGTATTTTTTTCTTCATGTGCAATAGTTATGTGGGATATAATAAGTAAATGGTTGTCTTTATGATTAATCCAAGTGGATGTTTTAATAAGTAGTATATTTTGGCTGTTGACATTTTCTAATTTGTCATAGTTTAATAGTTTTGGGTTAAAAAGTCCGAGTCGGGAAAGTTGCATTCCCATTTCAATGTCTTCAATAAATTCAATGAATTGCATGAGTTCGTATGTAAGTGTGTCAATACTGTTGCGATTATCTTCATATTGTTTGATTTTTTCTAATCCACTATTTGCTAATTGTATTACGTCATTTAATTCGTGGACTTTGACTGAATTTTGAGCAACGGTTTCTAGATTATTTTGAATTTCTACTCTATCGTTTTCGTCGAGTGTTCCAAAAAGATATTTTTATGCGGTGCCTACTATGTTAAGTAATCCTCGTTTTTGTCTATTTTCTTGATGAATTGTTATCCCATTTAATTCTTTTAGTAGTTTATTGTATAAAAATGTATTTCTGGTTGGTGCTAAGTGTAACGTTCGATGTGCCTCGTGAGAAGTCTGGGTCGTTATGCTCAGTGCAATTGTGGCCAAGAAGACTGCAAATACACTGGCGACTTACACGCATACATTGGGATTGCGGATGGAAGCGGACGGAATCCTACTGGTGCCTTAGCTCTTGGGCTTGTGGGGGGGGGTTCTTGCTACCTTCCAACAACCACATCTACATACCTTTTAAATTTTTAAGGATTCCTGCTGAAACTACAAGTGAAGATGAACTTCACCAAACATACACAAAGAAAAGAATTGGGGCTAGTATACTAAAATGTACAAGGAGGCAAATAACTTGACAGGACTGCTGCAATATAAATGTTTGGCGAGGTCTGAGATGTTAATCGACACTCGCGGTCTCTACCCACCCTACCATAATCTTCATAAAAAAATTATGTATCCGAAGATACCCAACAGAAAACGGACGACTACTAATTTATGTTGCCATGTCTATCCAGGAAAATCAAATCAAGTTAGCACATCATCTTTGTGAGACTGAAATTCATAATTTATTCCTATTCAAGAGGAGCTTGCATTCTACAATCATATTATTTTTCTTATATCTATAATTAATAAAGTTCACCTTTTGAACTTAGTATTTTCCTTAACAAATATGTTGTTTTGTTTTCTAATAATTTCATAGTATTTATCTTTCAATTTACTTATTGGTCTTGCCATACATTATTTTTTTTTGTTTTCATTTGATCATATAAGTTTGTTTGTTTTGTTGTTGCTTAAATATTTTCTAAATGCTGTTACGCAGAGTATGTACTTGTGTTTTTAAATTTTGTTGCTCATATATTTCAGTATCGATATCGTTTTAATTTGACTTAAATATGATTATTATTCATTTTTTTCTTGGATTCTAATTTTTTTGTTTATTATCTAAATTTGTGTTTAATTTTTGCTAATCATTGATATTTAATTTTTATACGAAAAATTGTTTTTTCTCTACCTAGACAATTCAATATTTAATAAACATTAGCATAAGTTTTATGCTAATTTAGATTTGTAACTAGCTGGTTGTAATTGTTTTAAACATTTCTTTTACTATATTTTTTTAATGACTATTCTGAGAAAGATGTAATCGCATTCTATGCCATTTTTTTTTTGAGACAATATGTATTTTTGTTGAGTGGTTTTTAAAGTGTTTTTTTTTGTTGTTTTTGTTTCTTTAAGTTTTTTTTTTTTTAAAGTGTTGCATTATGTGTAAATGACTTAGGCATTTTTAATTGACATGTGATTACTATTTGTTTTTGTATAATTTGGTTTGCTTTCTTTGTTGTATGTTGTTCTATTTTTTTTTTTTTTTTTGTTGTTTTTGTAATTTGTTTGCATGAGCAGTTGCTCAGTAGTTAAGAGAATTTAACGAATAACACATCATTCTAGCCTAGGGACAAACACGATGTTTAGTACTCACAAATGTGTTTCCAGCGTTGAAAGGCCTTCCAGCGTGGTGATGATGATGCAGATCAGATGGATATTAACAAAAGCTAAATACATATGTTATTTCTTAAATTCTCTTTATACAATGTTTCAATCTTTTAGCAAACGATTAATTTATCATGGTGCCTGTCTTTAGATATATACGTTTATTCTTTTTGCTTTTTTATAATTTTTCATACGTTTCTTGTTAGCTATTTACAACGTTAGATAATTCTTTCCCTATCGCACACTCAACAATTTTAAATTACATAACTGGCTGTTTGCATTTTTGTCTTGTTGTTTAATTAATTTATACAAATCAAAAGAAATTTGTCTGTTGTTTCCCTAATAAGCAAAAAAAAAAAAAACAAGCTAGCTCCTTGATCTGTCTGCTCCTAGCTCCAAGTGGCAAGGTGGCCGTTGAAGGCAGCGCAGCGGCTGCACACGTTGACGCAGAGCTCCAGAAATTATTCCATAAAATTGGTTGGAGCGAAGATCAGCTTAGCCCACATGCAGGGCAAGACTGGCAATTCCAACGGCGCAAAAACAAGAAGGCAAGGCAGTGACTAGGTTATGCCACGCCGGCCAGAGGTTATGACACGCCGGTCAGAGGTGATGTAACCCCGGCCAGAGGTTATGTACCCCGGCTAGAGGTTATGTACCCCGGCCAGAGGTTATGTCAATCCGACAGAATCCAACAGGATCGCCCTGAGCGCTGTGTCGGCCAGCTTAGTTGCTGCACGGCAATGACAGAGCCCAGGGATCGCTGTTTTCTAGCCGTATACGGCTTGACGGCAGACTCTACCAATAAGGCAGTGATGCCGTGTATCGGCTTTGGGTGCCAAATGCACACCCTGTCAACGAGAAAATGGACTTTAGATGGACCTTCGCACTTGCACTTTGAATTTTCTAATTTTTCCGTCTTTTTTTTTGCAATTGATGCACTTGATGCACTTGATGCACGTACGTGTGACTTTGATAATACTGAAAGGTCGACTACCGACGAGTGTGGATCTTAAATAGCTCCAAATTCCAAGAACAGATGGCTTTTTCTTGGAAGTATTCGGAGTAGGTGAAGTTGGCTGTGATAGGAACTCCAGCTGATCTATCACAGAGCTTTAAGTGCTTTCAAATGTGCCTCGAAGTAGGTACTTATCAATAGGTGAATGCAATATTGATAATTGCACTGCTTGCAAGTGAACTGCATAACTGGCTTTAGCACGTACTTTGCACTGCTTGCAAGGTAAGCTACGTAACTAGCTTTAGTACCCAATGTGCACTGCTTTACCTTTGGCTACAAAAAAAGCCGAAGGTATTTTCGTTA